>CM053585.1:54461622-54488523 GCA_028646515.1 Pseudochirops corinnae
ATGTTGTGAATATTATAATGTTTTGAATGTTTGTCTTGATTTGTAATGGAATAAAAAGAGTGTTCACTATATTTTGTAATCTGAACTCTAAAAGCTGTTCACAGTAGGATTCCTTTGGGAATCTGCTGGTGCATGGCATTACAATGGACTATTGCTGCAGGCTCCCTCTCTAAAACCATTAACTTGATTCCAGCCTTGAATACTTTGAAACCTTCTTTAACTGTATGATACTGGGAATTTTAGGTATCTGAATTTAGATCTTGACTTGTAAAACTACTACCTACTGAAATTGGGGTAAAATTCACTCTAGTCTGCCTGGACCCTTATTACTCTCATCAGCTTCTAAATAACTTCCCCTTTCAGCCAATCTGTTCATTAAATGGCTCATAATATTTTCCTTTCCTTCCTTTTATTTGTTTCTCCAGTATTAGACCACAAACTCATTGAGAACAGAGACTAGTTCTTGCCTTTTTTGTATCCCTAGTGTTTTACACAGTGTCTTGTACATGGTAGGTGCTTAATAAATGTTTGTTTACTTGAACCTGCCCCTCGTACAATGTCTGGTGAATAGTAAGTGTTTAATAAGTGCTTGCCAATTGATTAGTTTGTTTTTGTTTTTGTTTTTGTTTTTCTCCATCCAACTCCCATCCCTTTTGTTGATTTTGGCATAACAATTGATCTATTTTTCACCTCTTCCTGAATTACACATGAAGGGAGTCTTACTTGTCATCCTCTGACTGGAACATTCATCATCTCATCTCAATTTCTCAACTAAATAAGCATTAGCTTCAATAATTTTCACATTTAATTATTAATTTTGTCAGTAGGGTGTGTATCTTGATCTTTGCCAAAGCCCAGTCTACGAATCTTGCCACTAATCCACTGTTTTCCCAAATCCCCAAATGTTAGAACCAGGGAATGCTATCTAAATCATGAAGGAGGTCACTTTGGGGCATAGAAACAAATATCATAGCACCTGGGGAATAAAATAATTACTCTAATATCAAGTTCATATTAGATAATATTTTTGTTCTCAGCTATCTGCTAAGACATTTGAACTATTAAGAATTTTAAGGCATGATTCCTGGTCACTAGGAGCTGGAAATTTGGTTAGGAAAATAGTATTTTTGAGCCATGGCCAATAATATGGTTAATGTGTGATAGCAGAGACATATCTTAAAGTTGCTAACTCTAGGTTGCAGCACATCTATCATACACCTCATCCTCATTAAGGACATTAGCAACATTATACATTATAGACATCTACAGACACAGTCATATCGAAGGGCTTTTGAAAGATCATTCTGTTTTCAGTTCTGATGATAGAGGAAAACATTGTTAAAAAGCTTCAGCAACCAATACAGACAGAAAACAGTCCCAGAACTTCATGGGTCAGCATAATTATTCTGTTTTCCTGATCATGAAGTTCTTAATAAGATTTCTTTTTTTTTTTTTACACCCCGCCCCCCCCCCCAGCCCCGCTCCTTTTATTTTTCATTGTCTCCAAGTTCTAAAGATTCTTTAAAAGATCAACTCTAGTGACAGTGATTTATTCTGTTTCCCTTTTGGCCAGCATCTTTAAAGGTCTTCCTCAAATAGTTTAAATTTTCTCCTTTCTTGCTTTCTTTTCTTTTCTTCCTTCCTTCCTTCCTTCCTTCCTTCCTTCCTTCCTTTCTTTCTTTCTTCCCTCCCTCTCTCCCTCTCCTTCCTTCCTTCCTTCCTCCTTCCTTCCTTCCTTTCTCCTTCCTTCCTCCCTCCCTCCCTTCCTCCCTGCCTCCCTCTCTCTCTCTCTCTCTTTCTTTCTTTCTTTCTTTCTTTCTTTCTTTCTTTCTATCTTTCTGATTAAAGGGGCCATTCCTTGATTCATGTCCTAAAGAGACCTAAATGGGCCTTACCTTACTCAAAGTGAGAACCTGAAACACCTTAGTCTAAAAGGACCAGAATCTCCCACTGCATCCTGGGTCATCTCCAGTTGTCCCAGTGAATATCAGGCCACTGAACCGAGATGACTCTGAAGGAGAAAGTGAGATTGGTGACCTTGAGCAGCCCTCTCTCACTTAAATTCAACTCATATTATCATTCCCTGATGTCATGGTCCTCTTCAAGACTGAAGGACAAACATAACAACAACAAATTTTACATTTAAATATGTCAATTTCAAAACATGTTGCAGAAATGGTAATACCACGGAAATGCCAGACTATCTTGCCAATTCTATCACACATGCTCTCTTTACACCTCTGTGACTCACCTGTATTGTCTCCTTTATAGAGATAATAGGAAGAATAATGCATATGAAACAACTAACTACTTGTCAGATCTTTTCAAGGTCTATGTTCTTTGTAACTCTTCTAGAAAAAATTTTGCAATGATTCCATTTGACAGGTTTGAACCTCAGATGAAAGAAATGACGAGCAATTCAGAAACAACCTAGAACCTTAACAGTTATAGATTATGTGCAAAAGAGAGTAATATATTAATTTTTCAGACATTTTAACTAACATTGATATGACACCACTAAGAATTATATGAAAAAATTGCTGCCTTTGAAGACATTCTTCTATCACTGCAAAGAAGATATATTTAACTAAAATGGACCAATTAAACCTATTCTATTGCTATATCATGACAATTTCAATTATTCCACTGGCTTTATCAGAAATATTACCCGCTAACCATCAACATGCAAATCTGCTGACCATTCTAAGGGAGGATTTTTTTTTAAACTAGTAGAGATGAGCCAGACAACTATAAAAGATCAAGATGAAAAACCGAAGCTATAACTTCCCACATTTCATGAGATGGTACATGAAGTATCTACTTTCCATACCCTCATTTGTTCTGTTCAATGAATATGGATTAGCAATTAACCATGGCTACACTTGAAGTTAAGATATATTACAGGAATAAATTCAGTGTGGATTGTGTGACGTGCAGTCCTTATTGATCAACCTGCTGAAAGTGACTTCAAAACTATTGTCAGCTTTATGTGGCTAGATACTTGTTGTACTAGAGATTTTATCCAATTACGTAGGAGCCTTCATTAGAGATGATGGGAAATGTTGAGAAAGTAATTAGCTCTGGGTCAACTCTAGATGACAATTGTTTTTTTTTGTGGGGGGGAAACAAAAACACAATTCACAATCTCAAAGCTCCAAATACTGTGGAAGCCAGGAGGAATATTGGAGATTATCTAGTTCATCCTTCTCACTTTATAGAGGAGAAAAATAGGAATCAGAAGGGTGAAATAAATTGTCCAATGACACCCTGCTTACATCTAGCTAATTTAAAATATTAGTCGACATGGCTGCAATTATGCCTGAAGCAGAGATAGATAAGTACATGTGAGCTCATGAATGTATTGGTCACTCCTCAAATAATAAGACATATAATTGGTGGACCCTACTATGCTAAATAGCCACCAAATTAGTGGCAACAGAGGTAAATACAAAAACAGAAGTCCAATACATAGAAACAAGTCTTAAAAATTCCCTTCCACACCTTCAAATAGTTAAATAAATACTTAAATTCGAGGCAAGAAGCTTGGGTTCAAGTCTCAGCCTTGTCAATACTTAGCTTTTTTTTTTTAAACTTTAGACAGGTCTTTTAATCTCTGGGTTTATTTTCTCATTTGCAAAATGGAGCAAGAAAGACTGAGTAGATTACTTTAAATTTCCCATACAGCTTTAAATCATATTTATTTTCTTTCCCTATAATTTATTCAGGCATTATACATTTCATCTTTTCCTTGAAACATTTAAATCTCTCACTACAAAATCCCCTTTGTGGTAGATGACTACCTTAATTTGGTGACAGTATTACTGCATTTTTGCATTAAATTATAACATTACTATTATGCCATTTGTAGTTAGCCATCTTCCCTGTGCAGCTGCTCTTGCCTTTAATTCTTAGTAAGGGATATGATTAATTATTATATTTTCTTCTTGTTTCATCTCCTTTGCAACCTTCCCTTTACCAATATATCCTGCTGAAATTACAAATTGTTGTTCTTCAAACACCTAGGTGGCAAAGTAGATAAAGCTCAAGGTCTGGAGTCAGGAAGACCATGATTCATATCCAGCATCAGAAATTAATTGCTGTGTGATCCTGGGCAAGTCACTTAACCCTGTTTGCCTCAGTTTCCCCACCTTTAAAATGAGCTAGAGAAAGAAATGGCAAACCACTCCAGCCAGCATCTTTGCCAAGAAAACTCCAAATGGGGTCATGAAAAATCAGAGACAACTGAAAACAACTGAACAACAATAAAGTCATCAATCATCAGAATGTTACCACTTTCTCTGCTACATAAAAGTTGAGGAGAGAATTAAAGACCAATCCTTGCAATTTCTCTAATGGCAGTAGGTGTGTAATAACAATATGTGACCCTAGAGCTATGGTTCTAAAGCTTCCTAATGCCACAACCCTTTAATACTCCTATGTTGGTGAATCTGCTGTGGGCGGACCCGCCTGGAGATGGATAGAGGAGCAGTGTCTCAGTTCCTAAGACCATTGGAAATATGTGTTTTCTGATGGTCTGAGGTGACCCCTGTGAAAGGGTCATTAGACCCTCAAAGGGGTCGCAACCCACAGGTTGATAACTGCTGCCCTAGAGTAGTTTGTATGATGGGAAAAGTACCACTCCTGAAGGCAAGAGAGGGATAGTTTCATATACAGTATTCACTAATTCTGTGATAATGGGAAACTTCTTTAGCACCTCTGAATCTTACTCCTCATCTATAAATTAGAATTGCTAATACCTGTAATAATAATACCATAAGGTTGTCATAAGATTCAAAAGATCTATTTGAAAACCTTTAAAAACCTTTAGCAGTCCTTGGACTACAACCCAATCCTCTTTAATTTCTGCGCACTATTCTCATTTTATAAGAATATCCTCCTTAGACAGAGTATTATATACTTAGGATTGCCCACTTTAGTGCTGTCACCAACAGATTTTAAAAAGAGCATTTATGTTCCCTGACAGTGATTCTTACACATAAAATATGAATATAGGCATAAAAATATGAAATACTTACATTTAAAGTCATAGTCATAAAATTAAAAAAAAAAAAAAAAACCTTTCTAAATCATATATCCGAAGCATTCATTTAACAGAAGATGAAACTAAAGGTGGAGGGGTTTGGTGGTGCAGATTCCATATATCCAAATGCCTAGCTGAGTGTTCTCTTTGCCAAATGCAAAACAACTAATAATTTCCTTGTTTCTCTTGTTAATTTCCTCCTTTAAAAGGTAGAGAAAAAGGCTAAGGCTAAAGTGTGAATGTAAAGTAAGTCGAATGAATTTCATACTCTTTGAGGTCTCTGATCTGCTATTAAAAAAAAAAAAAAGATTTAGGACACATGACAATGAGTAATACAAACTCCACTTGACTTATTTCTCCATATGTTGAAATACCTGATTTCCTTCAAGTTCAGACTCAGATGTCACTTCTTTAATAAATTCATTCCTAATGTCCCAGTTCCTCAGATGTAAGTAAATTTTCCCTTCCCAACTATTTTGTGGCACTTTATGCAACCCTTTTTTTAATCTACTTTGAATTCCCTTAAGATGAAAAGACCATAGGTTTCAGAGGTGGAATTGACCTTAGAAATGGTCCAGTTTAACTATCTGATTTTATAGAAAAGGAAACTATCCCAAGAGTAGAATCAACTGCTCTGTTGTTCATTTATGTCCTTGTTCTGTCTCCAACACTTTAGCCATTAGATGGTCATTTCCTTGAAATGAGAAACTCTTTTGATTTTACCTTTGTGTCACCAGACCTATGTCTAGGCCTTTAACCATATAGATACGTAATAAATATTTGTTAAGTGTTAAATGAATAAATGAACTCCTGCCATCTGCCCTGAAGAATAATTGACTCTTATTGCAAATAGTGGCCTAAGAAGCAAGAAGTGCTTTCCCCCTTGGATAGAGAAGAAGAATTTTTCTGTAGATCAAGGAATAGTCCATTAGCGCTCATGAAATGTGTGTACTTATCCTTGATAAGGTGCAAAAAAGCACAGGGAACCCTGGTGATCATCAGTTGCTCATATGAATAAAAATCATGACATTGTAGGGATGTATTCAGATTAAAAAAAAAAGTTGAATCTCCACATTCAGGTTATTAAAATCTCTTTGCCCCTGCCCTGGCAGAGGAAGGAGTCTAGTGACCTATAATTATGCTTCTTTCATAACTAAATTCTGTGCCTCATACACATAATGGAACATAATTTAAGAAGTCTCCATTGGGCAATAAAATGCCCATAGCTCACAAAATGTAAATATAAATTTAATCTACTTCTCAATGTGCTGATTTTTCTGAAGGATCACATGCAATTATGTGCCTTGAAATTAAGAAAATTTTCATTATAGTGATATTAAAAATATCCATCAATCCATTCCTTTGCATAGTTATTAAGCAACATGTATGATCTGATTTACATGAGGATCCTTTGATAAAATAAATCCATTGGTGTCATAGAACACTGAGAGAGAGAGAGCCAGATAGAGTTCCCAAAGTTTAAATAATAATAGCTAGCATTTGTGTAGTGTGTTAAAAGATTTGCAGAGTTCCATATGTCATCTCATTCAATTCTCACAGCAACCCTTAGAGGCAAGTGTTCTCCTTATGCTCAATTTACACTAGAGGAAACACACAGACAAAGGTCAAGTGATTTGCCCAGGATCACACAGCTGGGAAGTGTCTGAGGTCTGATTTAAATTAAAATACACTTTACTCCAGGTCCAGCACCAGGTGGATCAATCAATCAATATCAATGGTTTTAGATTAATATCTACTCTGTAGAGCATTCTATATCCCCTTCTTGTTTTCAGGCTCAGTTCAAACTCTACACCCTCATGATAGCTTCTGCCTAGAAGCGATCACTCCCTCCTCTGTTCTCAAATAACAGTGTGCTTCTCAGAGACACTTGTCATTCTATAATATTAATAGTATTTATCTGTGTACTTCTTACGTCCTGCAATTAATTTTGAAGCCCCTGGAGAAAACAAGCGATTACTTATTTATATTTGTAAATATCCCAATGCTGCATTGGATGCATTGAATTTTGTGTGTACTTGTTAAGGCAAAAGGGAATGTGGTGAATATCAAGCTTCTTACAATCAGAATGACTAGAATAAGAAAGTTCTGGAATCAGAAAGGGGATATTGTTCTGGGTGTGATACTTGTTAGCTGAGTTACTTGTGTTCCTAGAATTCTGACCATGGGGGTTGGGGTAGGAGCATAGTGAAGAGGAAGAGAGGGAGGAAAGGATAATGCTGTCCCAGTCATCACAGACAACCTATGGGGTTTACTGAATAATATAAAAGATCACAGTATAATATTTATTTAAACAAACAAGAAAGGATACTATGTGTGTGTACAGTTTCCCTCACTGCCATCCCAGTTCTGTATTTTTCCCTTGTGCAGACAGTAGAATCTGACAGGTTTTTTGATATTCAACCAATGTTAGGGGATTGTGAGGCTTTATAATGATGTAGAAAAAAAAATGAATCGAATTCTCTAATTGAAAGTGAGTAAACTGCAGCTGCCTTAGAATACTCTAAATAGAAAGATCAAATAAAGAGAGTGCTTTGGAGTCAGTGTATAGCACTCATGGATATTCATTGATAATTCTAGTTGGGTCAGTCTTCACATCTCTGACTCAACCACCCCCAATCCAACTCCCTCATTTTCCCCCTCTTTTGGATAAAAAGGGATGATCTAACCTGGCGATGTGTCTAGCTGCATGACAATTTTTTTTAGCTTAACTATAAAACAGAAGTTATAATACCCACTGTCCTAACTTGTATGTTTACTTTGATAAAAGTGCTTTTGTAAATATTCCAGCATGGGATAAATGGGACCTACTGCTATTAAACAATGTATAGGATCCAAGTACTGACCTTTATTTATAGAATATTAGGAAACATGCACAAGATCAGAAGACAACACAAACTGATTTAGGTTCCAATTTTTGCCTAGCTTAGATTCAAGTATGTTTAATGCTTTCTCCTCTTTGATGTTGGAATGTGAATCAAGGTGGTATTTGCCACTTCTTTGTAATCACATGTTGCAGAAAAGAGAAAAATAATTTAAAAAATCTACACCTTGTAGACAAGAGAAGGGTAAGACTGGCAGATGTAGTAGAAAGGCATTATGTCTCCCTAAATCCAAGATTTGAAACATATCCAGAAAGTGATGTGTGATAGACAGGAGATGTTATGCTTTTCCTTCCTCTTTGGCATTGGTATTCCTCAGGGCAACTTCTCCTGTTAAGAAAAAAAAAATGTTCTTTTGGAAAACTTATTAACTCCCATGAGTTTGGGCATCATATCTATGCATGTATTTTCACATCAATACATTTAATGATATTATATGCTCATCTCTCTACTGAACTAAGCTACATATCATCAAATGTCTATGAAATATTTTCTTCATGTCCTATAGACATTGCAACCTCAATATATTGAAAAACAATGTAATCTTTCACCTTATTAATGCTTCCCTTCCTACGGACTACCCTATTTTCTTTGAGACCTTCCACTATTCTTTCATTTGCTCAAGTTCTTAGAATCATTCTCGATTTCCTTGTCTCTTATCTTGTATAGCCCCTCAGTTATTGAGTCTTGTTGACCCTACCTCCATAGTCTCATTCACTTGATTTCCCTTCTGCCTGCTCACAAAATTATCATCACCTCTCATCTGCATAATTAAACTAGTTTCTAGTTTCTTCCTCATTCTCATCCCCATTCCATTCTTCAAATGGCTGCAAAAAATTATCTTCTAAAAACAGGTCTGAGTGAAGCATTCTCTGCTTAGAAATATTCAGTGGTTTCTCACTGCTTTATAGGGCCAATAAAAAATGCTTAGCCAAATATTTGAGCCCCTCTAAAATTTGAAAAGCATGCTTTCTACAGTCTTATTAAACATTATTCTAATTTATACTGTAGTCCATCTGGACTATTAATAATTCTCTAATGCTGATACTCCATCTCTTGATTCTGAGCAAGCTATTATCATTATCTGGAGTACACTGTTGACTTCCTTCCAATCTCAAGTAAAGTGTCATGATCTCCACAACTGTTGGTAATTTTGTCCTTCCATATTATGTGTCCACAACATGGTAACTTCTTTGGAAAATGAAATTTAACTTTTCTTGATGTTCGTGTCTTCCAATGTTGGATCCCAACTAAGTTAATAATTTGAAAATAATAGGCATGCATTGCTTGGTGAATTTAATTATATAGGTGTTCACAGCTGCTATGTGTACACATAGCCATATGCACACATGTATATCCAAACTTGGAATAGAATTACGTGATGTCAGAATTGCAAGAACTCTTAGAAAATTCCTACTTAAATTGTGTCACATTAATGATATGTTAATGTGCTCTTCCTGAAAGATTAAAAAAAACTTGTTGAAATCTACAGATGGAGTTAGTGGTAAGAGTAAAGATTCAAATCTCTATCTTTTGATTAATATTCTTACCACCACACTGCACTGATTTTAAAATAGCCCATTAAATTTGTATAGTACTAGAGTTTTCAAATTTTGTTGAAATGATTTATTTTTTAAGTCTAGCCATACTACATAAAATGGTTACTGTTTAGTAGTTTCACTTTATTATTGCTACAAACAAAAATCAATAACAACAAAATGGAAGCTGACAGGAATGAAATCATTTAGTTAAGGTAACAAGCTTAGTTAGTGTCAGAGTTCAGAATGGAACACTGATCATTGTCCACTGACCCTTACCTCTTATCCTTTCACTTCCCTGCAAGCATATAGAAGGTTCTTAATAAATGCTTATTGATTGATTTTTACTCTTAAGGGTAAAAATCATCCATCTATTATGGTAATGGGAATTTGATGATCTTCCCTGCTCCCAAGGTAACCACATGGAGCCTTTGGTGGGAAGAACTTGCTGAAGGGTGGAGCAGAGGCCCCAGGCAGCTGGGAGTTAGAGCAGCATCATGGCAGGAAAGAGAGGTTGCACCCAGGGAGACAGCTAGCCTTGTGAATGTTTGGCCCCTGTTGTGATAGTTAGGATTGTGTTTGTGGGAAGGCTAAAGAATTGTGTGGCTTTTTGTCAAGCTGTGGTATATTAGCTTCTTTGTTACTATGATGGATTTTACTTTCTGGTATTGAGATTTGCTTTCCTGGTGTCTGCATAAATATTTTCCTGCTGTCTTCTATATGGAGAATCTGTTATATTCTGTGATTGAGAACTATGATGGCATATTTACATTTACATGCTGTAAAAATTGCATTGGTGTTATACCATCTTAAATGATAACTGTATTATGAATTTTTTTTGGTAACTTATTAGGTCCTGGAGAACAACAATTGAACTTAGAGTTGAAAACAGCTAAGGATCAATATGTTCTATGGCATAACTGAAAAGTTTCCATAAAACATTAAGATGGATGTCATGAGCCCAATAAAATCAGTTTTCCAGATTCCTTCTAGCTCTGACATCTATGATCCTACAATCTGCTGTTTCCAATGAAAAGCCCTACTTAATTTATAAAGCACAATGTTAAATAATATTTGAAAACATATGAGTTTTCCTTCAACTTAATTATAAAAATTATTCCTAGAGCAGAGTTACCTATTTTTCATGAAAACCCAATCTTTAAAAAAAAATACTGTGATAAAAAACACATTGTTTACTTTCTGAAGAACTGAAATAACTGGTGAGTATGTGTGTGTGTGTGTGTGCGCGTGTGTGTTTGTGCTTATGTGGTGCATAAACCATAAATATATCTTAGATAGAAATTGCATATAGAGTAGACAATGAGTTGGACCGAGAATTGAAAAGAAGAAAGAAAGAGGATTGTATTTTCTTTGGAAAATAGCAATGTTGTTTTAATAACTTACATCTCTTCTCTGAAACAAAACCCTATTTGATTTTTTTTTTACCAACAATGTTCTACTAGCGTTGCTGTACTGCTGCAAGACGTGAAACACATCAGTCTCTAAAGATGTGAAATTGAGAAACGCCTCTAGGGCAAAGGTGAGTCATGTAGTAGGTAAGAAGAGACTGTAATGCATTAAAAATAAGAAATTATAATGCAGAATCAGGATATAGGATTTTTTTTTTTTAATATGACAGCAAAATACATTTACTGGCCATGTGGCAAGGGTAGGAGGAAGTAACGGCCATTTTGATCAGGCAGCTGAGAGCTGCAAGGACACAGCTACCGGCTAGTCAGAGTGCCCTTCTCTGCCCCTCCGTAAGCTGGGGTGCCGCTGCCGCCCCCTCCCCGGGTGTCTAAGGAAGTGATGGACTAACCCTTCAACCGAGCTCATCAGCAGAACAGGAAAGAAGACCAGTTACTAGCTGTAGAGAAATACAAAGAGGTCATTTTGTGTCACCAAAAGGCGCCTGCATATTTTTTCTGAAACCAAGAACCTGACAGACACAGTCTGACTCAATTATCACTGGAATCAAAAAGGAGTAGCTTCCGGAAACGACTCTTGCTTATTCAGGAGAGGTGGAAAAGGGTAAAACGACAAAGGTGTAAAGTCCAGTAGAAAGTTCAGTAGACTCCTGATCAAAACCCCTCATCTTTTCACTTCGGGCAAGCCACTGGCTGAGGATGGATCTGAGGGTGCCTAGATTTCAGCCCTTTAGTCCTGCTGCAGTGCCAGGGGAGAAAGTCCCGAGAGAACCACATCGTGGCAGGAAAGCCCCACAAAAGATGACAAAACAACAATAGAAGAACAGGCAAACAAATTGCAGCTCTGAAGCCACATGTAGTTTCTAGTGACCGACCATGAAAGGGTGAGAAGAGAAAATAAGCAGCTGGATGTTGAAAAGGCCAGACTCCAGAAGGCTCCATTCAAAAAGGAACTGGATGTAGACGCTGACTTTGTAGAAATATTTAAATTACAGAGCCTGTCTTCTTCCAAGATTGCATATCCCTCTTCTACATAGCAGGAATTTGCATCAAATACAGGGAAAGCCAAGACATTCCTATCCCCAAACTTCATTCCTTGGACTTTCTGTCCCCAGAGCTCTGCTTTTGGAGCTTCCCAAAGATATTCTGCAAGGACTTATTGATAATTAAATGGGAGGTCACAAGGGGTTAAAGTGGTGGTGGCAGGGGAGAGGAAATCTTACACTTAAAAGTGCAAAGAGGGAAAATTATAAAGTTAGGGATGGTTTGGTCCGGGTGGAGAGTCACCGTACTGACAGAGAAGAGGACTGACCAAGACCTAGAGAAGGATCACTGTGAAGCACACAGCACAGGGGAAGCATCCACCTGGGCTGAGCAAGCTGTAGATGGCAAATCTTTTCATTCAATTTCATCCAATTCAAACCAAATGGCGCTAACTGGATTTTTTTTTTCAAACCAAGAAACCTGTTCTGTAGGAGTCTGTGAGATAAAGATGCCAACCCCTGGAGAGTCTGGTCTTTGTTGGATTTGTTCACAGAATTACATGGTAACGAATAAAGCAGCAGCTATTTTCCTTCTTAACTTCACGGTTATGCTATATGTAATAATTATTATATAATGCCATAAATCATAAGGCAAAATCAAATTCATACAGGATTCCCAAAAGTGACCTTGTATTGGAAAGATCTTTTCTATCATGCACTTATTGCATGCATTTTCTTGCACATTTATTAATTTAATTATTAATTTATTAATCATTAATTTATTAATTTATTTATTAATTCTGATGAGATGTTTCAGTTACATACCTTTCTATACGATCTCACCTGTGTCACCGCACTACTCATATTAGGATGTTAACCTCAAGACTGTCAGAAGAAATGTTGTTGTTTTTTTAATTAATCAATCCACATAATTAATTAGGATGCATCATAAGTTATAATTTTTGTCTACTGTATTAAAATGTTATGCATCATTTTAAAATGCCCAAGGAATTATCCCTTTGTTAAATGTTTACTAATTTACTAATGTTTAATGCTTACTAATTTTTCTCTTTCTTACATGACCATAGCCATTCTAAGTATTCTCCCCCTCTCCAATATTTTTGTAGAAGAAAAGAAAATTAGAAAGAGTAATTGACAATACGTTAAAAACATGAAACTGTGTTCAATGTGTAATACTCGTAGACCTCCCATCTCCATGATGGTGTAGGTTGAGTGTATCTTTTCAACTGTGTTCATTTGAAGTTTCTTGATCCTTATAATTTTATCACATTTACTTTTGCTTTTTTCTGTGTAGTTCTCTTCATTTACATCATTATAATCATTGTGTATGCTGTATTCTTGAGTCTGCTTCACTCTGCATCAATTTATGTAGATTTTTCATTGCTTTTCTGTATTTATGACTTTTTTTTTACAACACAAAAATATTTCATTACATAAATGTATCAGAATTTGTTTAGTCATTCCCTAATTGATAGGCATCTATCCCCCTCAATTATTAGGTATCATAAAAGTGTTGCCAATTATGTACTCTTTCAAGGGTACTTGCTTAAAAATATGTGTGTATATGTATACACTTACAAATATATGCCTATATACACATCTGCACATATGTGTGTATGTATGCATGTATGTATGCATTTGATTTTAGATTTAGAATCCCTACTCTAAGCTAAGTAACATAATGAGCTCAAGGAATGGAGGTCCAGGGAGTACCAAAGAAGAAACAGAAATGAATTTAACATTACATTGATATCTTTTGCTGACTATGATTTGGGGGTTTAAAACATATAAGGGTGAGATAATTGTGTAATCAAAGAGTTTAAAGGGACCAAAAACAAATGATATTGCACTGCTAAATAAGTATAAACTTCAAAGTTAGTGTAAAAGTAGTATATTTAGACAGTCATGTTCTCTTATTGGAAGTCATCTTCAGGATTATTAATTGACCTGGGAACATATAGGCATATACACATGTATATTTGTATATGCATGTGTGTGTACACATAGAAGTATGCATATATGTATGTATTCTCTGTGTACCCATATTACTAGCCATGTGTGTACTCATCACATGAAGCAATTTATCAACCAGAGATTTCGTATGGACACATCAGAAGAGATGTGTTGTCAGATATAATAACTCAAATATCCTAGTTTACTAAAATTTAACAATTGCTTTCTATAAAACAAAAATGGTGAGATTTGTAGCACAAATATCACTGCCTCATTTTACATATCAGAAAACTGAGGGCAAGAAAAGATAAACAGCATCCGTGTCCACATAGTTAGCTGGTAACTGTCAGTAGTGGAATTTTAACTTAGGTATCTTTAGTTATGAAATGAGCAAAGGTAAAGAGTTAAGAGAGATTGAGAGATATATATTGCTTGTAGTAACTTTACTTAGAAAGTTGAAGAACACAATAGGGAAAAGGTATGACTATTTTATATTTCTTTTAACATACCAAAAACTGATCAAGACATATTTTGTAGAAATTTTCAGTTATTAGTAAGCCTTATTAGTATTATTTTTTCTTGTTGTTCATCAATGAATGAAAAAGCTCAAAGAAAATTGTGAAAATTACTCGGAAAGAAAAAAAAAACCAGAAGCTTTAAAAAAGGAATAAACTAATTCTTCTCAATTCAGTTACATTTATATACGACCTGTATATTTTTCATCATGAAGAGCAGTATTAAAGAATAGAAGACAACGGCTTACTCCTTAAAGACCTTATCCTTAAATGATCGGTCATACTAACAGGTCCTCTTGGGCTTATAAGTAGGCAAAATAATTAGCCTTTCATAGGACTGCCTGATGTTCAAAGTTTATTTTTAATATTTAGAACGCCATTAAGCTGATTCGTCCTGAAAAATATTATTTTAATCTTCTAGTTCCTCATTGATGAAAAATATCTAGGTCTGCAAAATGGCTTGAAGTTTCTGCTGAATGATTCAATGGTAGCAAATTAAACAGTTGGACACTATTTCAATCTGTTCAGAGTTGATTATGTAAAAATAGTGCCATATGGCATCTTGAATTTCTTCAGGCAGGATGCATCCGTTTGGTGCTTAAAGGCTCAGGTAACTTTGAGCCAGGAGAATGAGATCACTGCAGGTGCTTACAAGTTTAGATTCTGTCAAAGAGGGGTCATGCTGTTTTGAACCAAATTAAGAGTGAAGGGCTCTCTCAGTCTTTGACAAAGCCTCGAGCTGCAAAGATGTCTTGGAAACAGAAATGGGAAGAGTTTTCAATAGTGAAGAGGAAAACCTGTGTTTTGTGATAGGGAGACACTGAAGAAAAGGGAAAAAAAAAAACAAAACATCAAATAACAAAAATTCTTCACCTGGCATTCAAGGCCTTTCACAGTGAAGCCATCTTACCTTTTAAGAACTCTTTCAATTTGTTCATTATTCTTGTTCACTATCTTATTCTTTGCACTGTAATCAAAATGGACAATTTACTATTTTCCATACAAATCCATTTCCTAATTATTATTGCTCAGTCTGTGCCCTGTCATTATAATATGCTACCTCCTTTTCCCCTGTCTATTGAATTCTAACACTTCCTTTAAAGCTAAAAAAAGGAAACACTTCCTCCTGAAAGAGTCTTTATTGCCATAGTAAATATTGATGTCCATTAAAATTCAAATGACACTAAGTTCTATATATTTATGAGGAATTCATATTATTTTAGATTATGGTTATAATTCTTACCTAGCTCGTAGAATATAAACTTAATTAGGTTATAGACTGTATATTATGTAAATATATTAGCTTTACTGAGACTTAAAAAATGCTCTTTCACAATAGGTCCTTAATATATATTTTTTTATTTTAATTAATGAATCATAAGTTTGCCCAGGAATACAGAACCTATGTAACTCTTCTGACCTCCAGTTCAGTCTCTATTACTGACAGTGCACTGTGATTTTGTGATTTAAAAAAATCTGAATTCTGCCTTTCTCCTCATAATGTCGCCCATTCATGTGAACCCATCTTTTCAAAGATCTAAAAAAAAAAAGGCCTTCTTGTCTCTTAGGTCCAAAAGTTTAGATGGGGCCCACTGAGGGATGTCCATCCCTGTAGTGGTTAGGTTGCACAGTAAACAGAGGACTGGCCCTGGAATCAGGAGGACCTGAGTACAAATTCGGCTTCAGACTGTTAATACTCACTAGCTATGTGACCTTGGGCAAGTTGATTAATCCCATTGCCTTTCCCTCCCACTTCAAAAAAAGTATGTAGGCCTTTGTACATCTAGGATAGAGGATACAATGACTTTTTCATATATACACATAATTCTAGTATGTATACAGTAGAAGAGGAAAAAAAAAGTAAACATTTATTAAGTACCTAATACATCAGGTACTATGTTTGCTAAGCACTGGTTAAAAAAGAAAAAAAAAAAGAGGACTAAGTCTTTAAGAAGTTTGTATTGTAATAAAGAAAAGAGTATATGAATAAATTGATGCAATCAAAATATTTTTAAAGTGGGTGATAGGGCAGAGCCAAGATATCAGAGTAAAGAAAGAACTAAGCTGAACTCTGCAACATTTTGCCCTAAACAACTTTAAAATAACTCCTCAAAGTGATTTCTCAAATGGCAGAGATAACACGTGGTCAGAGAAAGGCATTCTTGCAACTCAATATAACATAAGATGTCAGCAAGTGAGATTTATGGCATAGATCTCTCATATGGATGAAAGCTCATATGGATTAAATACTAGTGGTGGGACTAAGTTGGGGTGAGAGAAGTTGTAGCAGATTTAGGAGCTATCAAAGCAGACACAATAAGAGGACTTGATAATGGGATAGAAAGTTATTATAAGGTAGCCCAGTTGACATTGTGTTCATGACTAGACATGACTTGACACTTCCATTGGCTGTATCAGTTTCTGGATCATAGTTTCAGGGTAGAGAAGAGTACTTTTGGCTAAAAGGGAGTGGGGATGCTGAGCGGTAGTATCACACCTGGTACCAAAGAATGAGGAACCCAGTATTTTCCAGTTTAAAGGGAGGAGTCCTGAAGATTAGTATCAATTGAAATTCCAAGGGATAGGGGACACTTTCTGGATAAGAACCAGAGTTCAGGACAAGAGAAGAGCAAACAAACCTCTCCCAAGATTATACAAACTTGTAAGCACAGAAAACCTCTAGTCCCCTGGGATTAGCTCTGAAAGCAGCAATATGAAAAAAACAAACAAACAAAAAAAACCTGAAGATATTGCCTCTCCCTTTACCGCAAATGAAAAATAAGCAATATTAACAGAAAACTCCAAGTCAAAAATTAGGCAGAAAAATGAGCAAACAAGAACAACAACAAAAAAGCTGACCATTAAAACAGCTATAAGCAAAGTGTCAAAGAAAAATATAAATTAGACACAAGACTAACAATAATTCCTAGAATTTTTTTTAAATTCAACATCAAATAAGAACATTGGGAAAATAATTAGATAAAGATATGAAAGCAAAGGAAGAAAGTTAGAAAATATATGAAATATAATAATTTGGCAGAAGGGGCATATAGGTGGCAAAGGGACAGCAAAGTGGAATAGTGGAGAGAGTGCTGGGCCTGGTATCAACAAGTCTCATATTCTGGAGTTCAAATATGGCCTCAGACATTTACCAGCTGTGTGACCCTGGGGAAATCACTTCATCTATTTGTCACAGTTTCTTCATCTGTAAAATAAACTGGAGAAGGAAATGACAAACCCTGCAAGCCAACATGAAACACACATGCTCATCCACACCAGCGTTCGGCCATACCAGTGCCACATTCTTTAAGACCTTTGCTCAGAAGCAGACCCTCAAGACCCACATGATTGTGCATTCCCCTTTGAAGCCCTTCAAATGCAAGGTCTGTGGGAAATCCTTCAACCGTATGTTTAACCATTTTCTTTGGCCAAGAAAATGCCAAATAGTGTCATGATGAGTAAAACATGACTGAACTGAATGAACAACAATAAAGGAAGAGGCAGAAGAAATTACAGAAAAAAAGAACATCTTTTAAAAATGGCCAAATGGAAAAAGAGGTACAAAGATTCCCTAATGACAATAATTCTTTAAAAAGCAAAATTGGCCAATCAGTAAAGAAATACAAAAGCTTACTTTAAAAAATCCTTTTAAACTGGAATTTGACAAGTGGAAGCTAGTGAATCCATAAGGCATGAGGGAACAATAAAACAAAAACAAAGAATTAAATAAAACTAGAAGACAATGTGAAATATCTCAACAGGAAAACAAACAAACAAACAACTGACCTAGCAAATAAACTGAAAAGAGATCATCTAAAAATTTGGGATTTCTTGGAAGACAAGGTAAAATAAAGAACTTACACATCATATTTCAAGAAATTATCAAATAAAATGATCCAGATGTCCCTAAACCAGTGAACAAAATAAAAATTTAAAGAATCCATTGTTCACCTTCTGAAAGAGATTCCAAAATGAAAATTCAGAAGAATATTAAAGCCAATTTCCAGATCTCTCAAGTCAAATAAATTTAAAAAAAAAAAAACAGTCAGAAGGAAACCATCCAAATACCATGGAGTCAGACAGGATCACAGAAAAAATTGAGCAGCTACCTGAAAGAACTGATTATTTTTCTATTATTATAATAACCAATTATTAAATAAGGACTAAGTTTTTTTTTTCTTTTATTTCCTCATCCAGGGACAAGACCCTGTATGCCAGTAAGTCAGTCCCTGAAGGAGATTGCTGATAAATAAGATTGCCTGAATCTTCTGGGTACATTCTCTGTGATTTTTGGTGTGACCTCACACAACTAGAAGTCTTTACTTCTGTTTAGAGCATAAACAGAATATAATCTACGTGAATTCTTGCCCTTAGGAAATAAACCCATCTCACTACACCCTTCCATTGGAGGTTTGATGTAATTCAGCCTATGAATGGTCTGAGTAGAGATGGATTCCTTTGTCCAGTTTGCTGGAGGAAGATGAATCTTATGTTCAAGCCACATTTTAAACAGGAGGAGCAGAAGACTTTTAGCCTACCTTCTTACTAATTAATATATCTACTTCTTCATTAATTGTTCACCAGTCAGGATTAATTTTCACCTGTCAGGGTCACTTTCTTTTTCAAAGGTATTTAGTGATGTCCATGGATTTGTCTTTGGTTACTGAGAGAAAACGCTTACCATCAATTTATTATCAGCTAGCCTAACTAATAATTTGAAAATTAATTACCCCAAAACCCTGTCTCTTAGGCTTTTCATTCATCTCATACCAAAGGAAAGTAGTAAAGGACTTAGAATATAATATTTCAGATGGAAAGAGAACTGTGATTACAATAAAGAATGATCTACCGATATTTCTTGGAGGTAAAAAAAAAAAAAATATGGGCATTTAATGAAAGAGAACTTTCAAGCATTCCTGGTGATAAAACCAAACCTGAATAGAAAATTTTGGTTTTCAAATACAGAACACAAAGGAAGCATATAAAGGTAAACATGAAAGAGGGGCCATAATAGACTCTATAAGGTAAAACTGATTACCTTTCTTTATGGGAAGATGACACATTGAACATCTAAGGACATTATCATTATTAGGGCAGTTTGAAGGACTCTCCAAAGAAAGAAGATGTGGGACTGAGCCAGTTATTTTGAGATGAGGGAAAAACTGGAAAGGTGAAAGGAAGGATGTCCTGGAGAAGTTACAAGAGAGGGTAAAATTAGCTCGCAAGTAAGGGTGATCTTTTAGGTAAGAGTTGGAAATCGAGAGGTGTGGAGTGGGTGTATGCAACATTCGAACCTTAATCACATCTAAATGGATTCAAAGAGTGAAAATGCACATACACATGTGTGTATGTGCATATATACACACATACACACTCAATTGGCAATAACAATCTCTCTTACTGAGGAGGGAAATATTATCAAAAGGTTAAGGTAAATGGAAGGTGATAAAAAGCAATCGAAAATAAAAGAAAGCAATGTTCAGAAACAAAAGACTTGGACCTTTTGGGAGTCAAGATGATGGAGTAAGCTGTATCTGCTGTCATCTCCCTCTTTGATCCTGAAAAACCCAGAGAATATTGCCATGGTGTAAAATTCTGAAATAGGAGAACCAGGGGCAGGCTTGAGAAACCTGGATGAAGGGAATGGCTGTGGTTGTACTGAGGTTAAAGTGTAGCATGGGAGGCCTCTCAACAAGCTCCATCTAAGCTGACAAGTTGGAGATCTTTAACCCCAGGGAGCTGGAGCCAACAAACACTAACAACAGAACCCAAGTGTTCCTTCACACAACCAGAGAAATTGGCAGACACCAGCATGGCCCTGGCCACCAAAGAGTAAGCCTACCTCAGCTCTAGCCCAGGGACAAGGAGGTATAAACCTGAAGTTGCCAGAGCACCCTTTCGCCACATCTCACACTGTAAGCTTCAGTGTACCTCCAGGGAAATGCAGAAAGTTCTTACCCTCAGCCTTGGTCTCAGCACTCACCAATCTAAACCAGATGCTATAGCACACAAAGCAATAACCAGACACCTCAATCCCAGCAAAAGAAGCATAAGTCAGAGTCTTCTGTGATCCAGGAGCAGAGAGATACACTTTAAAAGTCAGGAAATAGGCAATCACAATGAGAAAAAAGCAAATTGGAAGAACAAAGACTACAGAATCCTATTATAGTGACTGAAAAGAGCTAAATTAAGAAGAGGACAGCATTGACCCTATCCTCGCATTCAAAATGTCAAAAGCAAATATGAAGTGGTTTCAAGCTCAAAAAGCATTCTTGAAAGAGATCAAGAAGAATTTTAAAAGTCAAATTAGAAATGTAGAAGATAAATTAACCAATATTTAAAAAATACAATTTGCAAAATAGAAAAAAAGTTAATTGAAGAAAACTCCTTAAAAAGTACAAATTAGCCAAATGGAAAAGGAGGCATAAAATCTAATTCGAGAAAATAACTTCATGAAAGCAAAAATTATCCCAATTGAAAAGAAAGTTAAAAAACTAACTGAGAAAAACAATTAGCTAAAAATTAGATTTAGACAAATTGAAGTGAATGACTCTATGAGGTATCAAGAATCAGTCAAACAACATCTAAAGAATGAAAAAAAATAGAAAAAATGTAAAAGATATTATTGGAAAAACAAGTCACCTGGAAAACAGATACAGAAGAGATAATCTAAGAATTATTAGTCTATATGAAAGCAACACTGAAAAAAAAGAGCCTGTCCCACATCTTCTAAGAAATCATAATGGAAAAATGCCATGAATTCTTAGAAGCAAAGGGTAAAATAGTTTGCAAGAGAATACAAAAAGAATATCTCTGAAAGAGATCCCAAATTTAAAACTCCAAGAAATATTGTAGGCAAATTCCAAAAATTCCAGGTAAAATCAGTTCAAGGAGAAAATACTGCAAGCAGTCAGAAAGAAGCAATTCAAATATCAAAGAACTAGGCAAAATCACATAAGATCTAGTAACTTCTATATAAAAAGATTGGAGGGATTACAATGTGATATATTGTAAGGCAAAGGGGCTTGGACTAAAACCATGGATTGACTACCCAACAAAATTGAGCATAATCTTTCAGGCAAGGAGATAGTCTTTCAATGAAATAAGGGACTTTGAGAGCTTCCTGATGAAAAGACTAGAGCTCAATGGAAAATTTAATTTCCAAATAGAAGACTGAAGAGAGATGTAAAAAGGTAAACAGGGAACACACACAGATAACCTGTTATTCAATAAGAGCAACGGTTTCCATCCCTATAAGGGAGGATGATGCCTGTCATTATTGAGTATTGTATAATTTTCATGATATTTAAAAAGAAAATACATAGATAGATGATGGTTCAGGTATAAATTAACTAATGTGATAATTAAAAAAAACCTTATTAAGGAGTTAAAAGGGATTGTAGTGGAAGAAGAGGGAAGAAGGAGGCAGAAAAAATATATAAATTATGTCACATGAAGAAGCATAAAACATATGATAGTGGAGGGAAAAAGGGAGAGAGATGAACATTGTATGAGCTTACCCTCATTGATTTTTGTTCAAGGAGGTAATCACATACACAGTTAAGCATAGGAAATGAATGTGAAGAGAAACAAAAATATATATATATATATATTATAGTAGAGAGAAAGAAGGGAGGGAATGGTGCATTGTTTGAAATTTACTCTCATCAGATTTGGTTCAAGAAGGTAATAACATACTTTGTTAAGTATAAAAATCTATCATGTCCTACAAGTACTAGGAGGGGAAAGGGGAAAGAAAAGTGGGGGAGGAGTTAGAAGTGAAGGAAGAAGTAGTAAAGGGAAAGGGTAGGAAAAGGGAGGGAACATTGAGAGAGGCAGTGTCCAGAAGAAAAACACTTAAGGAGGCAAAGGGAGAAAGGAGAAATAAAAGTATAAATGGGGGAGGGAATAGGATGAAGAGAAAGACACAGCGAGTAATCTTAACTATGCATGTGAATGAGATGAACTCTTCCATAAAATGGAGGTGGAGAGTAGAATGGATAAAAGCCATAATCCTAAAATATTTTGTTTATGAGAAACACATTTGAAACAGGGGAATACACCCAGGTTAAAGGCAAAAGACAAGAGCAGAATATATTATTCTTCAGGCAAAGTTAAAAAAGGAGAGGTAGCAATCCTAACCTCAGACAAAGCAAAAGCAAAAATAGATCTATTTAAAAAAAAATAAGGAAGGAAACTATATCCTGCTAAAAGTCATCATTGACAATGAAGCAATATCATCACCAAATGTATATGCACCATGGGGTATAGCATCCAAATTCTTAGAGGAGAAGTTGAAATTAGAGGAAGAAATACATAGCAATTTGAAACTAGTGTGGCATATCAACCTTGCCTTCTCTGAACTTGATAAATCTGACCTCAAAATAAACAAGAAAGAAGTTAAGGAGATGAATAGAATTTGGGAAAAGGTAAATATGATAGACCTCTGAAGAAAATTTAATGGGTATCAAAAAGGAATATACCTTCTTCTAAGCAGTAAATGGCACATACATAAAAATTGGCCATGCACTACAGCAGAAAAAATCACATGTAATGTAAAATTGTTACAGGCAATAGAGGAGCTTAAAAAAGATTTTGAAAACCAAATAAGGGAAGTGGAGGAAAAGTTGGGAAGAGAAATGAGAATGATGTAAGAAATCATGAAAAGAGAGCCAACAACCTGTTTATATTTTTCTTGGAAGCTTTTGGTGCAGGAGTTCTGACTAAGTTTTCTTCCTCATGTTCAATGCTTTGATCCTTTTTGTCCCCAAAAAAGAATCTATGGTTGGATTAATGTGCTTGCTTTGCTTTCTTTGCCTGCTCATGTTGCCAGTCAATTACTTGACTTTTGGGCTCCATAGAACTCTGCTTTCAGAGGGGAGAGCTTTGACCCAAATTGCTGGGGTTTTCACAGCTGCCAGGGCTATTAGGAGGCCACCATCTCTGCAGCCCCCACCAGCTTTGGCTCATTAGTCAAGCAACTCAGGACCTCCACTCAAGACAGCAATCCAGATCTAAGCAGGTTAAATCAAGAGCTATTACCCTCTGAATTTTGACTTGGACCGCTCCCCACCATGGTCTGCAGGCCAGGAGCTTTGGAGACAGCTTCATAGGGGAGCCACTGCAGCCAAAGAGCCTTTGCTACCCCTTGCCCCAGGGCCAGGGCCATACTGTACCCTTCCTGTCCAACAGAGGTGTTCACTGACCTTTTAGTTGTTCTTTGGTGATTATGGGTCGAGGAGTCTGGAAACTATCATAGCTGCTGATGATTCAATCTCCTATAGTCTATCCCAGCAGCTGCTGGTCAGGGGGGCCCTTAGCCCCAAACTACAGCACTGTACTCTGATCCCAGCATGTTGCAATGGACCCCTCCTATAGCCCTGCTAGGCTATCTTCAGTGGGAGATTTGTTTCTTTCTGTTACTTTGCGGGTTATGTATCTCTGAAGTTTGTTTAGAGTCATATTTCATAGGTTTTTGAGGTAGTTGTGGGGGAGGTTATGGAATTTCCTGCTTCTGTGCAGCCATCTTGTCTCTACTGCTGTAATGCCAAACAAAGGCAACTTCTAAAGTTCAGAATACCAGCACAGCAAACTCCATTTATTCAGGGATATATTAAGGCAAAACATTAACAGAACAGAGAAAATCATATAATAGAATAACTCATTCATTTAGCACATAAGTTCTTAATTCAATCCAAGTACTACTCCACCCCTGGACAGTACATTCATTTAGTCAGTTAAAGTCTCTCTTCTCAAATGGAGATTAGTTTCCAATCAAACAAAATACGTTCATTTGGTCAGTCAAAGGGCACAAAAAGTCAAAAGTTTCCTACCTCTGGATCACAACTGAATTACAATACTATCCATTAATGCCAAGCACTTTCTCAAAAGGCCAGGAGAGCACAAAAGACCATCTACTCTTAAGCTATTAAAAGGTTAAGATATCATCAGAGCATTGAAAACCCAAGGATAGGTCCTTCCTTCAACTTGACAGGAGGCAAGTTCTCAGCAATTTCTCTTCCTGGGGAGACAAAGTTTAACAAAGCCGCAATATACACTACCAGTGTCCTCATTAATTCACTCTCTGCCTGCAGAACAGTCTCAGAACCCCTGAAAACATCAGCAAGACCCTCTTCTAGGATTTCTGTAAACGTACAACAAGAAAATCCTCCTTCTGGGCTTCTGAACCAACAGCAAGGTTCCAGGACCTCTGGAACAGCAACACTGTCCTTTACCAGCAGGTGAATCTGGTAAAACAACATCAAAACACACTGACAAAATATCGGCATCACAGCCATGCCTCCTCAGTTCTCAGCAGCTCTGGGTGGCAGTTCTCAAAAGTCCTGGGCAGCTCCAACTGACCCTCAGCAGTCTTTCTCTCAGCAACTCTGCCCCCCAGCAGTTCTTCTCTCTCTCTGCCTCCACTATAATGCTTCCCAAAAAGTCCTTCTGGCCTTCTTTGCTTGGGCTTCTCTCTACATCCACAGCACCAGCTCCTCCCAGTTCAGCCTTCTCTCTTCATGTCACCGAGTCCATCCCACAAGTGGGATTCACAAGCTCTGGGTTTTAACACTCAACCTGAAAACCAAGCCAATACAGGAGGATCTTTAAATTCCACTACCATTACAGCCCCCTCTAAATCAACTCTTGATGAGAGAAAAGCAAATCAAAACAACTCTGAGGTACCATATCTTACCACTCAGATTGGCTTACATGAGAAAACAGGAAAATGATAAATGTTGGATAAGTTGTGGGAAAATTGGAACTCTAATGCATTGTTGGTAGAGTTGGGAACTGATTCAATCATTCTGGAGAACAATCTGGAACTATGCCCAAAGGGCTATAAAAGTGTCAATACCCTTTGACCCAGAAACACCACTTCTAGGACTGTATCCCAAAGAGACCATACAAGTGGAAAAGAATCTGTATGCACAAAAAATATTTATAGCATCTCTTTTTGTGGTGGCAAAGAACTGGAAATCAAGGAAATGTGCATCAATTGAGTAATGATTAAACAAAGTGTGGTATATGAATGTAATGGAATACTATTGTGATATAAGAATTAAGGAGTAGACGCACTTCATAATAACCTTGAGAAACTTTTATAAATTGATGCGTAGTGAGGGGAACAGAACAAGGATAACATTGTACACAATTACGGATAATATTATATCTGTGATGACTTTGATAGACTGGGCTCCTCTCAGCAATGCAAGGTTTTAAGACAATTCCAGAAGACTCATGATGCAAAGGGCTATCCACATTCAGAGAAAGAATTACAGAGTCAATATGGAGATTGAAGCAAATGACTTACTCCATTTTTTGTTGTTGTTGTTGTTGTTGTGTTCATTCCTTCTCATTGTTCATTCCCTTGGTTATAATTCGTCTTTTCAACTTGAGTGATGTTGAATATGAAGGTATTTGTAGAACATATAGTGCATTGGATGCCACCATAAGGGGGAAAAGGTTTGGAGAGGAAGGAGGAGAAAATTTGGAACTCAAAAGCTTGTAGAATTGAATGTTATAAACAAAAAGTAAATGAATGAATGAATGAATGAATGAATGAATGAATGAATGTTTTCTTTTAAAAATGAAATATAATTAGACTCATTGTTAAAGTCAGTGTTAGTAACTGAATTTGGGTTAGAGGAATGGTAGGGGAAAGGGCTTGGAATTATACTGGGAACAGAGTGGTTGGTGGCAAGAGGAAAATTCTGAAGATACTTAAAAAGGAATAAGTCATAGGGAGAGAAAATTTGTTATCAGAAAAAAAGAATTTAAGATTTTTGAACATGGAAGTAGAAAACTTATGATTGATATCAAGATAGGTTATGATTACTTCTACATGTAGTAGAGGTAGAGATTTACTACTAGAACATGAGTTTAAAATTCAGTGAAGAAGATGAATGTTAATGTAGTTAACATGTACATTGCCTCTTACATTAGCTTGTTAAATGTAGGTTAACAGGAGAAAAGAAAAACATTCCATTAAAGCTTTTTCAGAGAAAAATACAGTTATAAAAGATAACCCAGAGAAGGATAAAGCAAAGAAAGATCTCACTCTTTGTGTGTATACATATATGCATGTTTGTGTGTATACATACACACACACACTTATACATGTACATTGTATATATGGATATATACATATATGCATATTTACATATTTTACACTGTTGCCCCTCATTATTTTTGCAGCTAACTTACAGAGTCAATAGAATACCAGGCCTAAAATCAAGTTGACCCCCGTCCAAATCTTTCATCATATATTTAATAACTATGAATCTGGGCAAGTCAAGTAACTGCTCTTTACCTCAATTTCCTCATTGGTAAAATAAATATAATATTAGCACCTATTTCCTAGTGTTGTGAGGATAAAATGAGATAATTGTAAAGTGATTTTTACACAATACACATTGCATAAATATGAGCTATTGTTAATGAATCAAACACTGGCAAATATGACAGGAAATAATTTATTGATATCAGTTAGATTTATGTCAGGAAGACTTAAGGATGTTTA
>CM053585.1:54489023-54522262 GCA_028646515.1 Pseudochirops corinnae
TGTTTATTGGAAGCCCCTGGTGGGGGAACTCTGGCTGTGCTGTCCTCCTGCAGCTCTCTGCCTTGGTGCTTCTTTTCTTCAAAGAAGGAATCTAGGGTTTGGTTGCTGTTCTTACCCTGCTTCTTATGTTTATTCTTACTCATGGCTGGTCAGTCCATGATTTTTTTTTTTTAATCTCTGTGGTGCTCTGCTTCCAGAAGGGAAAGCTCTTTCCCAAATGACTGGGGTCCTCCCAGCTGCTGTAGCTCTCAGGATGGTGCTGTATCCCTTTCCCAATTCTGGCTTACTGGATAAAGGAGACTCACAAGACCAAAGCCCAAGACCGCAATCTGGATCCAGGCCGCTCAACGCAAGAGCACTTGGCCTCTGAACAGTCGCTTAGTCCCTCTGCAGTCTGCAGGCCAAGGGCGCAGAGCTGCAATGCGGAGGTGGGTGCAAAACCTCTGCCTTTTTGCTTTCCTGCCCTGGAGGATTTTCGGCCAGACCACTTTTCTCCCAAGACCTGGCAAGCTCCACTGACCTAGTTCTGAACACTGCCACAGCTGCCGCGAATCTGCTCACTTGAAGCTCCTTGGCTCCTCCCCTCCAGCTGCCTCCAGGGCTCAGCCGGGTCTGCAGGCCAGGCTGATTTTGATCTGCAGTGCTGATATGGTTCTTTGTAGCCAAACTGACTTTAGTGGAAAGTATATTTGTGTGCGTTTTGGAGGTCTAGGTTTAGTTTAGAGTCATATTTTATGGGTATATTGGGGTGGCTATGTGAGAGCTGCAATATGTTGCTGCTCCTACATTGCCATCTTGGCTCCACCCCCCCTTTTTCTGCTTCTTACACATTTTTTATCTGATTTACATTCCAAGCTTCTCATGCTGGTTTCCAAGGGACTCTGGTTTTGCACGCTGTGGTCTCATGTGCTTGTGGTTTGATTCCTGGGCTATAATGGCTTGGCCTAGTCAGGCCAGTTGTTGCCTGGGTCCCAGCACTGGCAATTTGCCTTCTCTGCTGGGGCTGGAGGCCTCCCTTCTGACCTGCTAAGCCAGGATGGTGACTCTTAGTTACTGATTTTTTTGTGTCTAAGAGCCTCCCACTAGCTAACCTGGACACCATCTGTACTGAGCTCCTCTGTTCTTTTACCCAAATGAGGCAGACCTTTCCTGAAGTCCTTCTAAATTATCTTAAACTGGAAAACTGTTTTGCTCCATTTATTCTTGGTTCTGTCCTTCCAGAATCCATTCAGAGGCTTGATTAAATGCTGTTTTCAAGGGAAAATGGGTAGAGCTCAGTCAACTTACTGAATTCTTTCCATCATCTTCAGCATCAGTTTCTAACCTTGTTAGAGGAAAAAAAATTGTGCCAGATATATAATTACTCAGGAAAGAGTTATTCAGGGCCTGCTATATTTGCTAAACTATCCTAATCTTTGGGAATGGAAAGCCAAAAAATAAAACAAAGAAATAAACAGCACCAGCCCTCATGGAGTTTAAGGACTAATAGGGCTGATAGGTATACCAGGTTATGCTGGGGTCTGCAAAATAATGTATTTAAGTAATATAATGAAATAGTACTTTCTCATTAATGAAAATAAAGATGTATTTTTCTATTCAGTTTCATTTTGTTCCACTCCAAAATTCTATTCACAGACCACCTGAGGGACTATGGGTGGTCAAAATTACCTTTTCTTTCTTTCTTTTTTTTTCTGCTTACTGGCTAGATTTCCTTCTCAAAGACCAAACCTTAAACCCACTTTCCTGTGGAGCTCATATATTGGCCAATAGGTGCCTTCTCTCCTAGCACAGAGTGAATGTAAATACTACATAGCAATTGTTTTTCTTTTGTCCCGGAACACTGAGCGTCTTCCCCTCCCAGTTTGAGTTTTTGTTGTTGTTCTTGTTGTTTTTAATAAAGAGGCCATCCCTTGAGTAACTGCTTAAAGAGGACTATTCACTAAATGTGTGTCATCTCACTCAAAGTGGGAACCTGATCCCCCATTGCATTCTAGACCATCTCCAGGCATCCTGATGAAAATCTGACCACTGGACCCAGAGAGCTCTGGAAGAAAAAGTGAGGCTGCTGACCTTGTACAGCCCTCCCTCACACTAAAATCAAATAAAGTAGGGAAAGCCATCAGACCATGTAGTTATAAAGTAAACAACTTTTTAAGAATATGAAATGAAGGTGATGAAAGAATTTTAAAAATTAATCTAGTAGAAAGGGTGCTGGAAGAACAATGGACAGAGGTTCATTGTATGACATAGGAGGAAGTAACAAACAAAAAAAAAGTTCCAAAGAAAAAGAAGAGCAAGGAAGAAAAATGGCTCTTCAGTGCAAATTTAAAAATATGTGAGGAAGGAAGGAAAGGAAAAGGTAAAGTAAAAAGGGAAAAAATACCTAATTGAATGTAAAATTGTGGGGAATGGCAAGGAGAGAAGAATATATTTTCTTAAATGAACAATGCAAAGAAATAGAAAAAAATATTAGAATAGGAAAGACAAAATATCTGTTTAAGAAAATTGGAGATATCAAGGGAATGTTTCATGCAAAAATGGACATGTTAAAAAGATAAAATGGTAGGGATTTAACAGAAGCATCAACTGTAACTATGACAAAGTGGTTCCTGATCTACAGCCAGACATCTTGGATAATGAAGTCAAATGAATGGTTTTTTTTCTTTTTTTTTTTTTTTGAGAGAGGAAGGTGGGACAGTTTGGGTTAAATGGGATTAAGCCCAAGGTCATATGGCTCCTTTTTATGTTAAGTATCTGAGGTCAGATTTGAACTCAGGTCCTCTTGACTCCAGGGCCATTGCTCTATTCACTCAACCACCTAACTGCCCCTGAATCAAGTGAACTGTAAGAAGCATTGCTAACAATAAGGCTAGTGGAGGTGAGGGCATTCCAACTAATCCATTTAAAAGCCGCAAAGATGATCGTGTTAAAATATTGCAGTAAATATGCCAGTAAATTTGGAAAATACAACAGTGGCCACGAGATTGGAAATGGCCAATTTATGTTCCAATCCTAAAGAAAGGAAATGTAAAGCAGTGTTCCAATAACTGAACAATTGCACTAATTCCCCATGCCAGTAGGGTTATGTTTAAGATTACCTAAACTAAGATTCAGCAATATGTGAACTGAGACTGACCAGAAGAGCAGACTAGTTTTTCATGGGTGTAGGAATCAGAAACTGAGTTGCCAATATCCACTGGATTATGCAGAAAGCAAGGGGGTCCCGGGAAAATAAGAACAAACACAAAAAAGGACATCTACTTTTGCTTCATTGACTACAATAAAGTCTTGGCATGGGTCACAACAAAATGTGGCAAGTCCTCAAAGAGATGGGACTATCAGATCATTTTACTTGTCTCCTAAGGAATCTATATATGGGCCAAGAAAAAAATATTTACAATGAAACATGTAACAACTGCCTGGTTTAAGATTGGGAAAAGAGGAGAAGATTCTGGGAAGATTGCAGAGCAGATCAGAAATTTTCAAGTTCTCAAGGTTTTCCTCCACAAAAGGGATAAAATAGCACCTCTGAGTGAACATAGAGCCCTGAAAACAAATAAGATTAGGGACAGAACAGTGGTCCTCTTGGGAAAATAGAAGACCTGATGAAAAAAAATATCTCAATGCTAGATTTCCACCCTGTGAGGAGTAAACACTTCCAGGTTAGGATTTACTTTAATAACTAGCCTCAAGCTGCTTAAGCAAGAAGTGACAAGCCCTGGATTTAGGTAGATTTAGAGGCTGCCTGTGCAGGAACTTTTAACCCTGGGGACAGGGAGGGTAGTTTGGCATCTCACCTGGAGAAGATCTAGGGAACATCTACTAACAAGTAATGCTAGACCCCGCTGTCCTGTGGAAAGTGGAAGGAGCAAGAAGAAACCAGCACATGACTGGTGAGTGCAGAAGCAGTGGGGTGGGGACGTTGCTGCCTGTGGGCACTTAAAGGAGGCTAGAGGTCTTGCTTTGAGTTCAGAGTCAGAGGGGAGAACTCAAGAAGGTCTGAGGCCAGGAGAACCATCACCCATACTCCACTACTTGAGGAGATTATGAAAAATAAATTATAACCAAAAAAATGCACAGGGAAAGGAGGAAGAATGCAACCAGAGAGAGCTAGCATAGGGATAGAGAAGACCAGGGTTTTTCTTCAGAGGAGAATACTGAAGCAAAGAAACCCTTTTCTACCCCAAAGAGTAATGTCAAAAGGCCACTTGCCAAAAAAAAAAAAAATCATTGATGAACTTGAAAAAGACTTTAAAAATCAAATGAGAGAGGAGAAAAATTTTAAAATAATAATAATAATAATAATAATAATAATAATAATAATACAATAAAAAGAAGAAGATTATGACAAGAAAGTCAACTAATTAGAAAAGTAGATCAAGAATCTTAAGGAAGAAAATGACTCCTTGAAAATCAGAATATATGAATGAATGAAAATAGGTATGTATGTATATGACATGTATATATGTTTAAATGTATGTATATATGAGCATGTGAAACATCTCATAAGGAAAACAACAGATCTAGACAACATATCAAGAAGAGAAAAAATAAGAATAATTAGACTACTTGAAATTTGGGATAAAAAATTGTATTCTGCTACAATAACACAAGAACTAATTAAAGAAATTATCCTGAAGCATTAGAACAAGAAGGGAAAGAAGAAATAGAAAGAGATCCACCAATGACCATCTGAAAAGATATCCTACAAGGAAAGTCATAGGAATATTAAGGATAAATTTTGAAACACCCAGATCAAGGACAAAAATATTACAAGTAACTATAAATTAAAAAAAAAAACAATTTACATATGATGTTACCACAATTAGAATCACGTAAGACCTAGCATTGGCAACACTAAATGATCACAGGTCTTGGAACACTACATATCAAAGAGCAAAAGAACTGGACCTCTGGCTGAAAATACCATACTCAGCAAAGCTAAGCATAATTCTGAAAAAAAACAAAAACAGTTTCTGAAATCTGATCAACCATCAGATTTTTACAATGCTGTTAAAAACAAAAACAACAACAAACAAACAAAACAAATGGACTCAATAGAAGATATGACATATAAGAGCCAAGAGAAATATAAAATAGCTACTGATGATCAATTACAAGAGACTAACTGGGGATAGAATGTTTATCTTTTATGTATTGAAAATTTAAAATCTATGTCCAATGTTGTAACTAGTAAGTAGGTAACTTATAAGAAATATTTGAGTAGACTTGAGTAGGATATGATTTTAAAAAAAATCAAACCATTCAAGAACAGGTAAAAGAGTAATTATCATATGCAAATCAGGTGCAAGAGGAAGAACCAATGCATAGGAATTAGATGGGGCAGAGGTAGGGGGGTGTGGGTAGGGAGGGCTGTTAACTCCAGAAACCTACTTTTTTCAGGAATGGGTTTAAGAGGGCAAAATACATGTACATTCAGATGAGTATAAAAGTCTTCTAAATTTCAAAAGAAATAAAACTCTTAGAGGATAGGGAAAGGCGAGAGGATAAAGAAGGGATCTTTTGAGAAGAAGGTGAGGGAATGTGTTACAAGGGAGGTATGGAAGGGTGTTTAGATTTAGGGGACTGGGAGGATAAGGGAGGGATTGCTGGAGTGTAGGAAGGTTAAGTAATAGGAAGGTAAGGTAACAGGTAGAAGTAGAGGAGTTAGGAGAGATAAGAAAAAAGAGACATGGACAAACAAAAACAAGATTAGGAGTAGAATCTCTCAGGGAAAGTATATGTTTATGTGTATATGCATGTGTATATAAATATAAGTGCAAGTATATATCAATACCTATATATAAATATATCCATGCTCAGTTGTAGCTTTGGGGTGATGGGTAGGGGGGCAAAGGGGAGAAAATGAACAAAGTAAAAGGTGTACAGCAGAAAACAAGTGAAAACCTACAAGGAGGCAATGATGGACAGCTTTTAACATAATGTACAGTATTAATATATAGGTATTCTTACAATGATAAGTTATTGCTATGTTGTCTGAATCCTCTTCTATGTTCTGCTGTACATATTTTTTCTTTTCTTTTATATTTAAGTTTAGTATTAAGTTTATAACTTTTTTCTTTTTTTATTAAATAATGTACTTAAGTTATTGTATTTATCAAAAAATTAAAAAAAATAAAAAGATTGGGAAAGAGGTATGATGAGGCTGTATATCATCACCCCATCACCTTCTTTAACTTATATGCATTGTACATCATGTGGAAATGTCAGATTGCATGAATCAAAATCTGGAATTAAGATTACTGAGCAAAGTGTCAATGATCTCAGATATCTAGACAATATAACTGTGATGGGCAGAAAGGGAAGATTAATTAAGGAAACTTCTGATGAAGCTAAAAGAAGAGAGTGTAGAAACTGACTTGAAGCTTAACATAAAAAAAAAAAAAAACACCTTAACATCTTGGCAGCTGATCTCATCACTTCCCTGCAAATAAAGGGAAAAGAAATAGAAGCAATGTCAGCTCAAAAATCACTGTGGATGGTGACTGCAGCCATGAAATTAAGACACTTGTTCTTTGGGTGGAAAGCTATGGAAAATCTGGACAGCATACTAAACAGCAATGACATTACCTTTCTGATAAATGTCTATATAGTCAAAGCAATGTATGACTGCAAAAGCTGGACAATAAAGAAAACTGAGCACTGCAAAATCAGTGCTTTTGAAATTCAAACACTGGAGACGACTTTTGAGAGTCCTTTGGACAGCAAGATCAAATCAGTCAATACTTAAAGAAATTAATTCAGGCTATTTCCTAGAAGGTCAAATACTGAATTTGAAGCTTAAGTATTTTGACCATATAATGAGAAGACAGAACACACTGGAAAAAACCTTGGTATTGGGAAAGATTGAAGGCAAAAGAAAAAGGGGTCAGCAAATGATGAGATGGGTAGATAGTGTTATAGAAAAAAATGAACACAAACTTGGACAGACTTTGAGAGATAGAGGAGGGTAGAAGGTCCTGGAGTGTAATAATCCATTGAGTCATGAAGAGTCAGACTTGACTGAATGACTTAACAATAAAAGGCAAAGTAGAATATATTGTATTTTATGCTATGCATAATAGTGAGTTACTTGAGTAGAGAGGCGATATTGCCATATTTTGATTTTAGATAAATTATTTGAGTGGCTGAGTGGAGGATGCAATAGAGTGATTAGAGATTTGAGGCAGAGGCACCAAGCATAAGCCCCTTGCAATAGCTAAAGCATAAATTGTTAAGGACTTGTAGTCTGTACAGGAGAAGAGAAGGGGATGCATAAAAAATTTATGTAAGTTGGATTTTTAAGATGTAGCAACAAATTAAATAGGTGGAATGAGTGAAAGTAAGGAGTCAAAACTGACATTGAGATTGCAAACCTCAATGAATGTGAGAAGGGTGGTCCTTGGTTTTTGTTTTTTTTTGGCTTTTTGGAAGGGGGGAAGGCAGGGCAAGTGGGGTCAAATGACTTGCCCAAGGTCACATGGCTAGTTAGTGTTAAGTGTCTGAGGCTGGATTTGAACTCAGATCCTCCTCACTTCAGGGCCAATCCTCTATTCTCTGGGTGACCAAGCCATCCCAGGGTAGTCTATTTAATAGAAATGGAGAAGTTGTGAAGAGGGGAGGGTTGGGTAGGAAAGATAATAAGTTCCACTTAGGATGTATTAAACTTTATATAAGTATGTGATATTCAGTTTCAGATTCACATATGAAAACGAAGGTGAAGAGAAAAAAGTTTAACCTGAATAGATATTAACATCATCTGCATGCAGATAAAAAAGCTGTGGGAACATATAAGAGCACCTAGTCCCCATCCCACCCCCAAAAGTATTTTATATATATATATTTTCCTTTTTGCTCAAAGAGGACCAAAATGACATCATGATGTCAGGGTCAGTGTATACTATTTCTGGCTGTGGCTGATCTTACTAATTGAATGGTAATGGAATTTAAAGAACCCCTTTATTGGCTTGGTTTTTGGGTTTAGTGTTACAACCTAGAGCTTGTGAATCCCACTTGCAGGATGGACTTATTGACATGAAGAGAGAAGGCTGAACTAGGAGGAGGTAGTGTGGTAGATTTAGAAAGAGACACAAGCAGAGAGAAGGCTCAAGTAGAGGAGGCCAGAAGAACTTTTGGGGAGCAGTATTTTGGAGGAAGATAGAAAAGGGGATTTCCAGAGGCCAGACTTGCTGAGAGACTGCTGAGGGCAAGTTGGAGCTGCCCAGGACTTTTGAAAACTACCACCCAGAGCTGCTGAGGACCGCAGAGGCATGTCTATGATGCCGTTATTTTGTCTGTCTGTTTTGATGTTCTGTGATGGTATTGTATTTCAGTTGTCAGCCAGGTGTGGGAAACTTTTGACTTTTTGTGCTCTGTGACTGACCAAATGAATGTACTTTGTTTCTGCATTTGAGAAGAGAAAATTTGACTGATTAAATGAATGTACTGCTCAGGGGTGGGCTACTTTGACTCTGTACTTTGTGCTGTGATGTTTTGCCTTAATTTGTCACTGAATAAAATAGAGAGTTACTATGCTGGTATTCCAAACCTTGCAAGTTGCCTTTGCTTGGCATTACACCAATATGAGCTCAGAAGACTCTGCTATAGGTCAGGAATAAATAGTCCTTATGAGGGAGTGAGATGTCTCTAAATTTGAGCATCTCATGTTTCTTATGAACTACTGCCATACCACTTTGCTCAAAGAAAACAAAAAATCATTTCATGTTGACATGCCATGCTGAACAATCCATTGTTAGTTTTTTCCATGTCTCATAATCAGTAACAAAGTTCATCTGAGAGGCCTTGTGAGTGTCTTTCTATAGCTTCTTCTGATCACCATGTGAGCACTTGCCTGGTGTGAATTCTCCATAATATAAGTTTTTAGGTAAATGTATGTTTAGCATTTGAACAATTTCTTCAGCCCAATGGGGCTGCACTCTCTACATTAAGAGTTTTATTACTTGGCAGTTCAGTTCAAGAATGAACCTCAGTGTCCTGTACCTTATATTACTAGGGATCTTCAAAATCTTCCTAAGACAATTCAAATGTAAGTGATTCAGTTTCCTGTTGGTACTAGTATACTATCCAGGTTTCACAGGCATAAAGCAATGAGGTAAGCACAATATTTCTGCAGACGTTCAGTTTCATAGACAACATTAATACCTCTTCTCTCCTTCCCTTTCCTTTGGAGCCTTCCAAACAGTTAACTCTGCCAATGCATGTGTCAAGTTCACTATTTATGTGTACATACCTGGAAAGTATATTGTTACTCCATTTTCTGTAACTGATATTTCCAGCTGGCTTGTATAAAACCTGTGCTTTCTTGGTGTTAATCATTAAGCCATAATTAGTATAAGTGCTAGAAAGTCAATCCATACTACATTGAATTTCAGCCCCAGAAGCTGCATTGATTGCACAATCATCTGCAAACAAAAATTATTCCCTCACTAACTCTCCCTCTACTTTAGTTTTGCCTTGTAGCATTTTTTTAGTTAAATAATTTACCATCAGTACAATAGTTGACTTTGATGTTATTCTCATCCTCCTTGTAGGTGTCTGACAACATCCCTGAAAACATCACACTAAAAAGTAATTGTGTAAGCAGAGAGCCCCATTTTCCTCCATTAGTAATTTGAAAAACACCATTTGTTATGCAGACCCCATGTAAGCATGCCATGAAATGCATACAATACTGAAGAAACTCTCTGGGCAACCAAATTTTGCCATGAGGCCCACAAGTCAAGAAAGTTGAGAGAAAAAAAGAAGAGAATGCAAAGTACCAAACTTGGATTGATGAACCCCAAGTAAAAGAGAATGAGAAGAAAATAAAAGTCCACATAGAAGAGAGTGTTTAGGAGAAAAGAGCAATTGATAAATTTCAAAGGGTGCAGAAAGTTCAGGAAAGATGAAGATTGATAAATTGCCAATAGAGTTTGAGGGCAGCTAAGTGGCACCGTGGCTGGATTTTCAGGTCTAGAGATTGGAAGACTTATTTTTCTGAGTTCAAATATGGCCTCAAATATTTACTAGATGTTTCACCCTGGGCAAGTCATTTCACCCTGCTTGCCTCAATTTCCTCATCTATAAGAGGAGTTAGAGAAGGAAATGGCCAACCATTCCAGTGTCTTTGCCAAGAAAACCCCACATGAAGTCATGAAGAGTGAGACACAACTGAACAAAGACTGAAATTAAGATATTATTGACAACTTCAGAGAGTTCTTTTTCAGTTGTATGATGAGTTTAGAGACAGGATAACAGAGGGTTTAAAAAAAAGAGTGAAAGGCAAGGAAGTGGAAGCATGTATTTTAGACAAATTTTTTAAGCTTTCTGTCAAAGAATTTTAGCATTTTAAAAAAGAAGCAATGTACAACAGCTAGTAAAGGTTATCAGATAAACATTTTTTTTTTTTTAGTAGAATGGAGACATAGGTATGATAAAAAGTTGGAAAGCAGCCTGTGGAAAATAAGAGGTTGACGATTACTAAAGGAGTGGTTATTACATGACAAAGGAGGAAGTCTGCTTAAGAAGACAGAGTAGAATGATATCAAGTGTGACTGTACAAGGGTTTGCCTTGGTAAAGAAAAGAGTCAACTCTATACAAAAAACATAGGTGAAGTAGATGATAATGGAAGAAGTCATTAAAGCAATGTAAGATGAAGAGGAAGGAAGAAGACATCTTAAAATCAATAGGAACAAAATCAAACTTACCTTTCCCACTAAAGCTGCCCTACTTTCTAACTTAAATGCCAAACGCTCGGGTCCCTCAAGATCAGAAGTAAGTGCTGCCTTAATTCTTCACTATTTCTCATCCCCACACATATACATTGTCTCTAACACCTCTTAGGTATGCTCCCTTTCCTTCTCTGAAATTGCCACCACTTTGATACAGGCTCCCATCACCTCACACCTGTATACTATTACAGTAGGCTTCAGACTATCTCTCTATCCTCCATTCAGCAACCCAAGTGATTTGTCTAAACTGAAGGTCAATGATGACACCTACTCAACAAACTCCAAGTGGTCCCTATTGCCTTCAGGATCAATATAAAATGCTGTTTTGTGCTCAAAATGCCTTGCATAATGTAACCTACATCAGTCATTCAAGTTTTATTTCTTTCTTTGCCTCATGCTCTTCAATTGAGTGACAATGGTATTCTGGCTATTTAATGAACAATATTACATCTCTCAGCTCTGGGCATTTTTTTCTGGCTGTCCTCATGCCTAGAAAGTTCTTCATCCATATTTTTAGCTCCCAATTTTCCTGGTTTCCTTTAATTGTTTTGCTAAAATCCAAATTTCTCTAAGAAACCTTTTCTAATCCTTCTTAATTTCAGTGTCTTCCCTCTCTTACTGTTTTTCTCTTATGTTTCCTGAATATAGTTTGTTTGCAAATATCCATTTGCTTATTGTTTTCCCTTTGCCAGGCAATTCTGATTGACAGGTAAACTTCTTGAGTTTCGGACAGTCTTTTCAATCTTTTTTTTTTTTTTAAGCATTTAATGTTGATTGATTGAAATCTTGTTGAATTGTTTCTATGCATTGCTGAAGTAGGAGCCAAAGTCCTTGGCTGAGAAGGGAAGGGAAGGGGCTCCATGACTAGCTTAAGGATTAATCAAACCATTTGAATTAGCTGTTGTGATGGATGAATGGAATAGTTTATTGATTAATGAGGGATAAAATAACAATCTTACTTCAAGAGTCAACATAGAGAAATGAGAGTGTGTCTACTACAGGTGTGCTGATCTAGATAAGAACTGAGGGGTAGATAGATTAAAACTATTCATTGTGATGAAGAGAATGGTTATGGTAGAGGTAAATAGAGAATGATTGAAGATTATAATCAGATAAAGGAATTTTAGATTTCATGAAGATAAAAACGGAACACATGAGTGATAGATCAAGTATATAACCATTTCTATACATGAATGAGAAGAAATGAATGTCAAGAAAAAAAGTTAAAATGTTTGAGGGATTATCAATATGAGTGTTAAAGATCTTTAATAGGAGGAGAGGAATTGGATTGGAGAGAAAAACCAGGTCGGGCACTAAACTCATTGACAAAGTAAGGAGGGTATCATGGGTGTTTGTAGATAAATTACTAGAATTTTAATTGGATGATATGTTAAGTTTGAATAAAAGTCAAAGGAATAGGGGTTACTGAGTGATGATATTGGAAGGATTGTTTGAAAATGACAAAGGGAAACAAATAATGTTTCAAATCCCCAAACAAGACATGATATAACGGGAAGATGCTTAGATGTAAGCTACCTGATTAGAATCATGGTTTTGCCAGTAAGTAGCAGGGTGATTTTGGGAGAGTCTCTTTAGTCTTTTGTTTCTTTATCTGCAAAAATGAACAAATCAGATTAGATATCTAATGCTTTTTTTCTATCCTGACATCCTGACCATGCCTCAAAGGAAATCCTTCATTTCTTTCCCTTAGAATACCTATTATCCCCAAGTCTCAGTTCAATTCCCATTTCTCATAAATAAGTTGTACCATCCATGATTTTGCATGCATTTGAATTACTTGTCTCTGTACCTCAACTCCCTCTCCCCCCCCCCACTACCATAGGAGCACTGTTTACTTTGTGCCTGTATCTTTAGTGGTACCCACATATTATATGCTTAATAAATTATTGTAGAGTCAATGAAATTAACAATATAATGTACTTAGTCAGCATTTGCCTCAAAGTCCTTTAAGACAGTGGCAAAAAGGAGGGGATTGAATTTCTGATAAATAGCATGGGGTAAGGTTTAAAGTGTTTAGGATCCTAGCACACAGCTAGCTCCCCACTGAGTCAGAAGAAATGATAGAAGGATACTCCCAAAGTCTCTCCAAAGAACTTTGGAATCACTTATAAGACTTGGGTGAAACTAGCACCAGACCACCCAGAATAGCATGCTGGGTGTTATGCTCTATGAGTAAAGCAGAATTATAACAGCTAAAAAGAAACATGAGACGCAGAAATTTAGAGCCATCTCCCCTCCAAATGTTTATATGGGTTGTTTGTTCCTGACCTGTGGTGGCGTTTTCTGAGCTCATACTGGAGTGATCTGCCACAATCAGACACACTGTACATTGACTCTAACATAGTAATATCATTTTATTCCTCTCCAAGAATGAAGGACAACATCATAGCCTCTGGGATAAGAACTCAGTATTTGAGAAAAACAGTTGGGAAAACTGGAAAATAACATGGCAGAAACTGGGCATAGACCAATGTCTGACATTGTATACCAAAATAAAGTCCAAATGGGTACAAAATTTAGAAATAAAGGCTGATACTATAAATCAATTAGGGGAGCAAGGAATAATTTTTCTGTCAGATATACAGGAAGGAGGAATATATGACCAAACAAGAGACAGAGAACATTATGAAATGCAAAATGGATAATGTTGATTACATTAAATTGAAATGTTTTTTGCACAAAGACAATGTAAAAAATAATAGGAGGGAAACAGAAAACTGGAAAAAAAAATTTACAACTAATATCTCTGATAAAGACATTATTTCTAAAATATATAGAGAACTGAGTCAAATTCACAAGTATACAATTCATTTCCCAACTGATAAATGGTCAAGGGATATGAGCGGGTACTTTTTAGAGGAAGAAATTAAAGCTATCTACAATCAAATGGAAAAAAAAGTGCATTACATTGCTAGTGATTAGAAAGAGGCAAATCAAAACAACTCTGAGTTACCTTATCATACCTCTCAGATTGGCCAACATGACCAAACAGGAAAATGATAAATGTTGGAAAAGATATGGGAAAGTTGCAACACTACTTTGTTGAGTTGTGAGCTGATACTCTGGAGGGAATTTGGAACTATGTCTAAAGGGTTATAAAAATGTGCACACCCTTTAACCCAACAATACCACTTCTAGGGTTATATCCCAAAGAGGTCATAAAATTGGGGAAAAGACTCACATGTACAAAAATACTTATAGCAGCTCTTTTAATAGTGGCAAAGAACTGGAAACTGAGTACATGCCCGTTAATTGGGGAATGATTGAACGAGTTGTGTTGTATGAATCTAATAGAATATTATTTTGCTATAAAAATGATGAACAGATGGACTTCAGAAAAACCTGGGAAGACTCATGAACTATGTTGAGTGAAGGCGGCAGAACAAGGAGAATATAGTACACAGTAACAGCCACAATGTGTGATGACTGACTTTGATAGACTTAGCTTTCCTCAGCAATGCAAGGTCCTATAACAATTCCAAATGACCAATGATGGAAAATGTCATCCACATCCAGAGAAAGAAGGTATGGTGTCTGAAAGCAGAGCAAAACAGACTATTTTCCCTTTGTTTTGTTTCATTATCTGTCTCATTGTTCCTCCCTTTCATTCTAATTCTTCTATACAAAATGACTAATGTGAAAATGGGTTTAATAGGAATGCATATGTTGAGCCTATATCATATTGCATGCCATCTTGGAGAGGTAGAAAGGGGAGAAAATTTAAAATTTATGGTATTGAATGTTGAAAACCAAAACTAAATAAATTAACTTAAAATAAAAAAGAATGAAGGACAACAACCAGTGCCAGCTGGCTTTAGTTTCTTGCTTCCATAAGACCAGACAATATCATACGGACTTTCTAAAAATAGGAATAACATACTTAATAGCAGCAACAATTAAATTAATTTTAATTTCTAGAAGCTTGAATGGAAACAAAGTTGTGTTCTGAGTGAGAAAACGCTGCCCTTTCAAATTTTTGATGCTGATTCTATTTCCCTAACCAGTATCTGAGCCATGTCACAAACTTACTCTAATCATTCAACATGATGTTGCGGAGAGGGGAGAATACCCTTTGGGATATTAATTCTGTCACAGCTGAAAGAGTACTCATTAGAGAAAAGAAATCTATATGTATAATTGCTAACAGGTGATTTTGGTCTCTCTCACTGCTTAATTAATTTCTGCTATTTCAGCAAGGCCCTCTGGCCAAGAAGTCCAAAGCCAACCTCAATAACATTACAATTCTGTTCTCCTAATCTTCTGATGTAATTTAGCGGAGCGATGGTTGGGGTATGTGTGAAAATGACAAATGCAGATTTATTCAAGATCTAACAGGGAGACATTTATCTTCAGACTCCTAAGCCATATGGATGCTTTTGGCCGTTCCAGGTCCCTATTACCAGGGAAGTGATCAAAGTACATATGTGTTTCAAAATGTGTAAAAATGAATTAATCACAGCGTGTAAAAAAAATGGCCAAGACCAGTATTAAAAACCATCACATTTACTCCTGTACTATGACTTGTCTCCTTTTCACTGAGAACCCTGAATTCTAAAGATCTATATGACAAGATGTAAGCTGTGGACATTGAAACCTGGAAAAGTCTCAAGTAGTGCCACAATGCCAAACTATTCACCCTCCATAATAAGTACAGAGATAATATTCACCAGTGAGCTCAATACAGGAGAATGAAGTTTCTTGGCCACTATTACTCTTGGGACCCCTCTAGTGAGCTATGTGGAAGTGTTCTTGTTTGTTTTTTTTGTTTTTGTTTGCCAATGCATTCAAAGAATCTTTGGGGGAAATATTAAAACTAACAAATATCTATTAAAATTATTTCTCATAACTCAGGAGGATGAATACTTTTTTAAATGGGGGGCAGATAAAGGAGTTGGAAAGAATGACTCATCTCCTGATTGGATTAGGATGACCATTTCTGATCCTACAATATTGTAGCCATCTTCGCAGATTTATGGAATTTTACATCTCTTACTAGAGTCTGACTTTACATTTTGAAAATAAACAGCTGGGTCACTTAACTCAGACATATAAGCAGCTCTTCTGTAGTCTTTACTCTTTGTATTTAGCAAAGTGTCTTCTTGTGATAATCTTGAGATGGCATTTCCAACAAATGACAGGGGATTCAGGATTGATATTTTAGCCCTCCACAATTCCAAAGAGGGAAAAAAAAAACATTTTATATTTTTCTGCTGTCTTATGACATATCAATCCGAAAGAAAGTGTCTTAAAACAATGTTTCAGTAGATAAAAATTTATATTTAATAGTAGTTAAATATTCCTCTATACATGACCTCAAGAGATTTGGGGATTTGACATATTTAAATGAATGCATTGAAGAAAAAAGATTATTAAAAATCATATGGTGTTAAGCCTGAAAGGAAAATTAGAATAGAAAAAAATCAAAAACCATGCTTCAAAAGAAAGTCTGATGAATTTGGAGGCAGAGATATTACATTCAAATCTGAGGCTATGACTTGCTATCAACTAGATCTCGGACAAGTTCCTATAATCTCTCTCACGTTCATTTCCCTCAATCTAAAAATACAGATTTCAACACTGCCTACCTCACAAGTTGTTGTGTAAATAATTTGGTAATTCATATGAAGTGCTTTATAAGCTTTAAAAGCCAATATAAATTTGAACTATTACTACTACATACCTCCATTATCACTTGCCATTGCATCTCTAGACTTCACTTTTCTAATTTGAGAAAAAAAAAAAAAGGGTTGAATTATCTGCCCTCTGAGGTAGGTTCATGTTATAAATCTATATAACCCTAGACCATAGAATGTTTCTATTGGAAATGATGTTAAAAATCATTTAGTGCAACTTCCAGATTTTCAGATGAGGAAACTGACACCCAGAGAGACTGTGCCTTGATATTATTGAAGCTAAACAGGAGAAAACTTCCTAAGGAGAATTTCTGAGTTGATTCAGTATGCTTAGATATTCTATATTCAAATAGGTGAGCTGTTTCTTTGTTTTCAACTTGGTAAAATTCCCTTTCTTATGCTAGTGGTTGAATTAGGCAATAATCTTGAAGTATATAATATGAATCATGTAATAAAAGGTGTCACATGTATCAGGTCACACAGGTATCTTGAAGCCCCATTGCAACATCTATTAGAAGTAATGAACTCAACTCTGCTTGAACAATCTTCATTCTTAAGGAGCACTGTATTTTGGAGTCAGAATAACTGGGTTAAAATCCGGGTTCTGTCATTTAGCAACTGTTTCATCCTTGGGCAAGTCATAGCCAGCCTTGAGCTCATTCTCCTTAATTTTATAATTACGGAATTGGACTAGAAGATTTTAGTCATTCCTTTCATATCTAAGCCTATAATTGTAGAAAAAAAAATCCTCTCTACAAATGCTGAACTGAAATTACCTTCCTTATACCTGCATGTCAACCTCATTCTTCTGACAAGTCCAATGTATTCTCAACTTAGTACATGTTCTCTTATAATTTCTTCACATTTATTTGGAGAATTATATTGCACAAATCTTTACTACATGCATTTTACTGGTGTAATGACTAGGGAAAATATTAGAAATGGAAACAGGGAAAATGCATTGGCATCAAAATTACAAATATGTGGAAGCTTTTAAATAGCATTTATGAGGAATATATGGATAAATGATAATTACAGTTGCTAGTGGATCATTTTCTTTAGATGAATTCTGTTGTTTATGGGATTAAATTCAGACCCAATTAATACTGTAGGGCTTTTGAAGGGCATGTCTGTATTGTGTGGATTTTTCTGGAAATTTCCCTTATTTGGCCATTTCTCTGTGTCTTACAGAGTGTGCCAATCTGTGGTTAGGCAGCTGGTACACGCATGTGTCTTGTCTATGTCTCCTTCCCTCAGATGGTATGCATGATAGAACTGTGTTTGATATCTTCCCAGCTAATGGAAATTAACTTTGTCAGTTTGAAGGAATCTATGATAATATACACTGCAGTATAGCACAGAAAGTACCATGAGCACTAGATACTAATTTTAATTCTTATTTATGAATATGTCTCTCTTATATTAATAACTAATTGTTAATTACAAAATCAGCCCCTTGTTGGTTGTTCAGTCAGGCTGTGCTTTTCCTTCATTTTCAAAGAGGACCGTGACATCAAAGAGATAATAATATGACTTATAGTTGTTTGGATCTGAGTGAGGGAAGGTCACCAGCATCACTTTTGTCTCCCAGAGCCTTCTGGGTTCAGTGACCACATATTCCTCAGGATGACTGAAGATGACCCAGGATGCAGTGGGAGATCCTGGTCCATTTAGACTAAGGCACTTTCAGGTTTTTGGAGTGAGGTAATGCCCATTCAATGAATAGGCTTCTTTAAGAGGAGTGAGTGAAAGTTATTCAGTCAGCATCTATCTGAAGGACATAGCTGCTGGAAGACATTGCCCAAATCCTGAGGTTACATGCTTTTTGAGCTTTGAAACCCCTCCCAATGGGAGAAACTTAATTCTTATTTAAAAGTTTTAAAAAAATCCAGTCTAGGTAAATTCCAGGCTCATTGTGTTCTATTCACTCAAACTTGGGTAGAGTAGATCCCTGTGTCTACATTGTCTGATGCTAAGGTGCTCTGTCTATAAAGAAGAGTAAAAGTGACACAAAGTCACTGTCTCCCAGGTCCTCATTAGAATAGATCCACCTTTCATTATAATATGCATCTCTCATTAATTGTTAACCAATCATAATTGATTTCTGCCTATTGGGTATACCTGTTCTTCCAAGGGCACATAGGCATTGAGAGGCCTCCATTATTCATCTTTTTGTTTATGAAAGAAACCCAAATGAACCTATTAATTATTCACTAGCCATAATTATTAAAATTATTTGTTACTCAGAAAATCTCTTGAACTTTTTATGTCACACACACAAACACACACACACACACACACACGCTGATCTTCATTTGTAGGAGTTCCTTATTAGAAGTTCCATATGCAAATTTAATACCAGGCTCATAAATAAGCAAATGAATGAATAGTTAAATGGCCAGATTGATAGGTGAATGGATAAAGAAGAAAGCAAGCAAATAATTGAATGGATATATGCTTAGATGACAATAAATAAATCAATAAATTGATGAATAAATATGGAAAAAAAAACATGAATGAATTGCTGAATGGAGAAAGATGTGGATTAGAAAAGAAACAAATAAGCAAGTAGTTAAATGAATACATAAATAGGATAATTAAAATAAGATACATCTCAGGTAATATGTCAGACATGTGTTGAGTTGTATTGTACCATTATTAGTAGCCTTCTATTTGCTTTCCATTCCTTAAGACTTTCTGCACTGAAATCTATACTCCACATACATACTGAAATTCCTCTTTTAAAGGCCAGGGTTTTGTTTGTTTGTTTGTTTGTTTGTTTGTTTTACTGTCATACATCTTAAATTATTATTCCTATAACAGATCAAACTCCTCTATCTAACATTTAAAGCTCTTTACATCCTGGACTCTTTGTACCTCACTAGTCTGCTTTCACAGTTGTCACCTCCCATATAAGATTCTTTGGTCCTCATAGCCATGATTGCGGACTGGCTCTTTCCACATCACCTTCTAAATATTTCTGATTTACTACAATTCTTAATTCAAGTGATGCCTACTACCAGAAGACTTTCTTTATCCACTATCTCCAGATGTTAGTACCTTCTTCTCTAGGGTTGCCTTATATTTTATATTCAGATCACACTTACATACTCACATATATATGCACACCTAGATACTTGTATGACACATTAAACTTTAAGAAAAAAAATTTCTCAACAGCCCTTTGAAATATATCAGATTATTGTTATTATTGAGATTTTACATATGAGGAAATTGAGGCTCATAGATATTAATTAACTTGTTCCTTATCAAATAACATAACTGTTAGAGCATTAATTTGAATCTACATCCTTTTGTCTTCAAATTCCATGTTCTTCTCATTAAATTCGTCTACTCGCTGACTCTTTATGTCTCTGTTATTATTTCTGTGGATATGACTATAGAGGAACATATATAACTGGAGAGATATAAACATATTTTAAAAAGTCTCTCTGGACATAAGTTGCCTTGTAATTTTCTCCCTCAATGTCAGTGCTTTATGAAAAACCAAACCAAGCAAACAAAAATATTAACCCTTGGCTTTCAAATCCATAAATATGTGCAAAAATCGATATGCCATAAAGGCAATAACTGACAATATCCAAGATATACTTTAGAGGTTTAGCTAAGAAAAAGGAAGTTTGGGAATTATGAGTACATTGTATTGCCTTTGGCAGAAACTCAGAGCATGGTAATAGTTCCAAATAAATTGTAGATCACATAAATCATGGGGATACATACATCAGACTCGAAATATTAAAACAGGTTGGAAGAGAATATATGCTTTACAATGAAAAATTAACAGAGAAAATGTCAATTCTTCTTTTATGTATCTTACTATATCATATGAATTCATTCATTTTCTTTTACTTTCATATATAAAATTAATATTTAACAAGGCCTTGTTATTATTAAGTCACTATAAGAAAACATTTTGTTAAGAGGCAAAAAACTCCACTTTCCTCTATAATCATTGTAATTGAATATGTATCATAATTATGAGTATGTTTGTTTTGTATCTTTAACTAGTTTGGAAGCTTCTTTAAAGACAAGGTCTTATATTATTTCATATCTGTTGTTTGTCATGTAAAAATGCATTTAATACACCAATAATGAGTCAATAAATACTTACTAAATACCTTTTATATGCTAAACATTGTGCTAAGTGCTGAGGACACACAATAAAAAGGCAAATCACCATCTAGAACCTCAAGGAGTTTACAATCTAACGGGGGAGACAATATGCAATAAGTATATACAAAACCAAGGACAAACAGGTTAAGTAGAAAATAACTAATGAAAGGAAGAGACTAGAATTAAAGAAGTTTCAGAATAGTTTCTAGTAAAACATGAGATTTCATTGGAGACTTAAAGGAAGCTAGAGAAATCAGTAAATGGAGTTGAGGAAGGAGAGCATGGGAGACAACGAAAATACTGAAAGACATAGTGACTTGCTTGTGGAATATCCACTGTCACTGAATTGAAGAGTTTTTTTTTAGAGAAAGTAAACTGGGAATATAGGAGGGGATAGGTTATGAAGGGCTTTGAGTGTCAATCAGAGCATTTTGTGTTTGATCCTAGGGGATTCTTCAATGAGCTGAATTATTCATTACAACCTTGTCTCCATGAATCTGATAGTCTAAATAAAGACACAAAATAATATATACAAAAAAAATTACAACAAACCTTTCATAACCCTCTAAATGCAATATACAGTACAGTCACTTCATAAATGCTTATTAATTTGATCAGAATTAAGATACAAGGCATATAAAGGATAATTTCCACTAGAGTGACACAGATAATTAAAAATATAAGGAATCTGAGGAGGAAGAGCTTACTCCCCTGTCTGAGGAGATTGAAAGTGATTCCAATTCCTTAATCTATGGATGTCAATAAATAATGTTCCAAGTGTGAGAGATGACTTGCAGTGAAGTTTTCCCATTCTGAACATCTTATTAGATTCTTACTTCTTTATACTTTGTAACTAAGTTCAGCATCATTTCCCTATACTTATGGGATCATTGTGCATTTCAAAGAAATGTAAGAGCTATTGGTATTAATACAATTGAATGAATTAACTAATGAGACTAAATAAGGGGCATTTTTAGTTTGTGGAAAGGAATGGTAGTGCAAGAGGTAGCAAAGGATTAAGTTTCTACAGAACTACAAGTGTTATTGAAACAAGATTACTGATAAAAAGTACCAGACAGTAGCCTTGGGAAGAGTTGTGGAAGTAACTTTGGAAGGAAATTGGGTTCCCATTTCCCAGAGAACTCCTAAATAATATTAAAAATAAAATAATGCAGAATAAAAAGGAACTGGCAGCAGCAGATGGATTTGACCAATTAGAAAGTAAAAAAGTTGCCTTGGGACACTCAGCCCCAGATAAGGAAACATCTAGGTTGGACTGGTTGGGGGTTGAGTATTCTGGGGTTGTTACTGCACTTGCTTAGTGAACTTCATGCATTATGTATATTATGTAACAAAATCAGAGCCTCATTAGTAACAATTATGGTAATAGATTGAGATTGCTTTGCACCACATTTAGCATTAGTAAGAAGAATGTGAGCTTGCCTTACCAACCAATGGTAAGGTGGGACTAGGGTTGGAGGTAGGGTTAGGATTATGATAAAAGAAATCTGTTAGCTTCTACAACTTGCACTTGTTGAGGTTCAGAGTTGTGAGAGTTGTTTCAGATTTTTGAAATAATTCAATTGGGGTTGGAGCCAAGATGGCAGACTAGAGCCACAAAATTGGCATGAGCTTTGGCTCCAACCACTTCCAATATATGTAAGAGAAATAACTCTAAACAAACTTTAGAGCTACAGAACTCACAAAGTGATAGAGAGAAACAAATCGCCCACTGATAGAAGCCTGTCAGTCCAACAGGAAGGGCCTATCACACTGAGCTAGGAACTCAGCTCAGTCCCCTGAGAGCCATACAGTCCTGCCACAGGGTGGCCTCAATCAGTGGTGGCCTGAGCAGTCTTCAGGAGAGTGAAACATCAGCAGCTGTGGCAGTTTCCAGACTTCTGAACTCATAAACACCAAAGAAAAAGTAAAAGGTCAATGTGGAAATCTATTGGAACAGCAATGGACAGAGGAACATGGTCTGGCCTCTTCCCCATGAGTGAGAAATGGCAGAAGCTTGGTGGCCATGCAGCTTCCACTACATGGCTGCCTAAGGAGCTCATGGCCTGCACATTGTAGCTGCATCAAGTGACCATTCATAGGGTAATCACTTTTGCTTTAACCGGCTTGGATCTGGATTGTGTTCTTGCGTGGTGATCCTGAGGTGTGTGGCCAATGAGCCAGAGATTGTGGAGGCTACATAAAGGGCACCCTACTAATAAATCCAGCAAGTGCAAAAACCCCAGTAGTTTGGTAAAAAGCTGTCTCCATTCTGGAAGCAGAGTTATGCCATGGCAAAGAGATCAAAAGTCAAGTAATTGACTGGCAATATGAGAAAGCAGAGGAAACACAAACAGACCATATAATCCTTTTTTCTTTTTTGGGGTGGGGGGAAAGGATCAAGGAATGGAGCAGGAGGAAGACAGTGAAGTCAGAATTCATGCATCAAAGCCCTCCAAGAAAAATATGAACTGATTCCAGGCCATGGAGGAACTCAAGAAGGATTTTGAAAATCAAGGAAGAGAAGTGGAGGAAAAATTGGGAAGAAAAAGAGAATGATGCAAAAAAAATAATGAAAAGAGAATAAACACCTTGCTAAAGGAGACCCAAAAATACTGAAGAAAATAACACCTTAAAAATAGACTAACTCAAATGGCAAAAGAGACCAAAGAAAGTCAATGAGGAGAAGAATGCTTTAAAAAGCCAAATTTACCAGATGGAAAAGGAATTTCAAAAACTCACTGAAGAGAAAAACTCCTTCAAAATTAGATTGGAGCAATTCTAACCTAATGACTTCATGAGAAATCAAGATACTATAAAATAGATGCAAACAAATGAAAAAAAATAGAAGGCAATGTGAAATATCTGGTTGGAAAAACTACTAACCTGGAAAATAGATCCAGAAGAGATTATTTTAAAAATATTGAACTACTTGAAAGCCATGATAAAAAAAAAAAAGAGCCTAGACACCATCTTCCAAGGAATTATCAAACAAAATTGCCATGATATTCTAGAAACAGAGGGCAGAAATTGAAAGAATTCACTTATCACCTTTTGGAAAAGGTCCCAAAAAGACAACTCCTAGCAATGTTATAACCAAATTCCAGAGTTCCCAGGTCAAGGAGAAAATACCGCAAGTAGACTTGAAAAAACAGTGTGAATATTGTGGAAACGCAATCAGGATAACACAAAATCTAGCATCTTCTATATTAAGGGACTGAAGGGCTTGGAATTTGATATTCCAGAGGTCAAAGAATCAACTACCCAGCAAAACTGAGTATAATGCTATATGATAAAACTTGGTCATTCAATGAAATAGAGGATTTTCAAGCATTCTTGATGAAAAATAAAACAGAGCTAAACAGAAAATTTGATTTTCAAATGCAAGAAGCAAGAGAAGCATGAGAAAGTGAACAGGAAAAAGAAATCATAAGGAACTTATTAAAGATGAACTATGAACTATTTACATTTCTACATGGTAAAATGATAATTGTAACAGTAAGACTTTTCTCAGTATGAGGATAGTTGAGAATATATGTATATGTATATAAGTATATATATATATATATATATATATATATAATGTATACATACATATATGTATGTATATAATGGTATATGTTTATATAAACATATATCTGGGAGAGGGCATGTGTATGTACATGTATACATAGAAAAATGGCACAGGATGAGGTAAATATGAAGGGACGGTATCTAAAAAATAAAATTAAGAGGTGAGAGAGGTATATCATAGGAGAAGGAGAAAGGGAGAGAGAGATTAGGGTAAATTATCTCATATAAAAGAGGCACAAGAAAACTGTTAAAATAGAGGGGAAGAGCAGGAAGGTGAAAGGAAATGAGACAACCTGATTCTCACTGAATTTGCCTTAACGAGGGAATTACATACACGCTGAATTGGGTATCTTACCCTACAGGAAAGTATGGGGGGAAAGGGATATAAGGGAGGGCAGATTTCAGGGGAGGGTAGTTAGAAGCAAACATTTTTGAAAAGGTATAGGGTCAAATGAGAAAATAGAATATGTGGGAGTTAGGATAGGATGGAGAGAAATATAGTTAGTCTTTCACAATATAACTACTATGGAAATGATTTGGATAGCTACACATGTATAACCTATATTGAATTGCTTATCTTCCCAGTGGGGGCAGGTGAGGAGGGAAGAAGGGAAAAAAATCTGGAACTCAAAGTTTTAAAAACAAATGTTTATTTTCTAAAAAAATTGTGTTTTTTTTTACATGCAACTGGGAAATAAGGTATACAGGCTGCCCTACCAGAAATTTAGGAGAGTGGTGGTGATGGAGGAGGATATAAGACAGAATAGACTGGGGGAATGGATATTTAATAGGCTTACTATTTTGGTGTGGGAGGTAGGGGAATGATGGGGAGAAAATTGTAACTCAAAATTTTGTGGAAATGAATGTTGAAAACTAAAAATAAATAAATTAGGTTTTTTTTATTTTTTTTTTGTTTTTTTTTTTTTTTAAGAATTCAATCAGACCTTCTCTTTAGCCAAAGGGAGCTTTATTAATGGGCCTGAGACTTAGCAAGGAGCTAAACAAAGGCATTGATATAGGACAAGCACCCAACTCATATAGCCAGAAAACTACATAGTCTGCAGGATGATGATGTAATTTTAGAGTTTCTAATGGGGGTAGGAGATTTAGGGATAGGATGAGGAAGATGGATGACACAAGATAAGGGAGACAGGGGAAATTTTATGACTTGGGATGCAGAGGTGACGAGCAAGTTTTATGGTCCCAGATGAGGGGGAAGTTTTATGGTATTCCAAATGGGTCAGGATAAGGGTTGAGTTTACTTTAGGGTGTCCTAAGGCTCAGGAGGGCCTCTTAAGGTACTGAGAAAGCAACCCTTAATATTATTTTTAACGTTTAGGGCACTTCCATATCCACATCATTCTCCTTGTTTGGTGCCATCTTAGGTGCTCTGGGAGTGCCCTTTCTCAAGAAAGCACAATAAAGCCTCTGCTTTTACTACAATTTCCTGAGTCTCCACAAATTATTTGTAAGGGTCTTCATGTCCCACACACAAGAAAATGAATACATTATTTGGTCATTTTAAGAAAGAAAATCCCTCCTTGGTATGACAGCATCTTATCCTTCTTAACCCTTTCCCAAAGATTTCAAAGTTCAGTAAAACACACTCAATCAGGAATGGGCAAATATAGATTAATAATAGTCTAGTGAAGCAGTAGAAACTATCAGTGATAAAAATTGCTCACATCTTGAAAACTTACATTCTTCTTGAATAAAGGCATTAAGTAAGCTCTTTGAGTACAGGGATTGCTTTGTTTTGTTTTTGTCTTTATATCCACAACACCCAATGTGGCATCTGGCATATAGAAGACACTTAATAAATTTATACAGATTGTTCAATTATCACAACAGTGAAGTAGTTGATGTAAATAATAGTAGTCCTATCTTATAACAAAATGTTTTAACACAGAGGGATGAAGTGATATACCTGTGGTTGCTCAGTTATTATCAGCACCAACTTATAACTCACATGATGTGATACCAAGTCCATGAGAATTTTTAACCACAATGCATCAACAATATTTATCATCCTATAACATGCTACAATTATAGGATCATAAGATACTGAGCAAATCACTTTACTTCCCACTACTTAAAAAAAAAAAACTCTTTAGTGCTATGAGTTGCAGAAGAAGTATCAAGCTAAGTTAGAGAGATTTTCCTTGGCTTTGAGCTTGCTATACCAATAATCAGAAGAGTGATCCTTATCCTTATCTCTAATTTTCAGTGGATCATAAACCATGGTTTGACAAAACTCTCAAAATTGAAGACAAAGAAATCATTAAGTTCTTACTTGATGATTCCCATGACTAAAGACATTTGCTCATTCACATTTCTGGTCATTTCTTCCAGACTTTCACTCAGGGTCTATTCTTCTGGTCATACCTATGAAGTACTGACTATAGATGGAATTATTAATAACTCAATGATAATCCCAATATAGCTTATAGTAAAGAAATAAGCATTTCTGTATTCACTTATAACCTATGCCGAGAAGTCTTCTTTTAGATGTATTATTTTGATTGGGTTAATGCAATGGATGGCCTACCAAGGCATGTTTAAGATCACAGAATTTATAATTAGAAGGCTTTTAAAGACCATCTAATCCAACACTCATTTTTATAAAGAAAGAAAGTGAGGGCAATTTAAGTATTTAATTCATCTAACATCACACTGTTAGAGTCAGTATTCAAATGCAGGATGCCTGACTATGTCAATGTTATTTACATTTTATATTATGTGTGTGTTCCTTAACCTAACGCCATCTTCTCTGACATCTCAAACTTCTTTAACTTTCTTCACACTTAGATCCACCCCATCTCTCTCATCTACTTGATGCTTTCTCTTCTGTAGGGATTTTTTTTTGTTGTTAAACTATTTTGTTCTAGTTATCTTCCTACCTTCCTGACTATCAGTGTCCTTTGCTGGAACTTAAGTCAGGTCACAGTGACTAAACATGTGCATCCTCTCCTTCTTTGCCTTAGACTCTTTTCTGCCTACATACCATTTTGCTTGATCATCTTGCTAGCGTCCATGGATAAAATTATCATCCCTATTCTTGTGAACCCCAGGTCTACTCACTCTGCATATTTTCTTAACTTATTGTCTCACATCTCCAAAATGACTATTGGACATTTTGAATGGAATGAAACATAAACAACTTAAATGCAACTTGTCCAAATTTGGATTTAATGTCCAATGTCCCTTGCCCCAGGCCTCCTTGCTTCCTAATTTTCCTACTTTTGACAAGGAGATCATCATCATTTCTCAATTTCAGAATTTACTTGGAATCTTTGATTCCTAACTTTCTTTCACAACCCCATATCTAATCTTTTGCCAAGCCCTATTGATTCTATCTTATCAACATTTCTTAAATATACCCTTTCTCTCTTCTGGTCCCATTAATGTACTAATTAAGGCTCTCATCACTTTGAAACTAAGCTATTGAAATAGACTTTTAGTGAAACTCCTTTCTTTAAGGCTCTCTTCATTTCACTCCATTTCTACTATAATATCAATGTGATTTTCTTACAGTACAGGACTGACTGTGGTGATAAATGTTTCCCTAGATCACTCTTGGAATCAAATATAAAATCATCTATTTAACATTTAACATCATTTAACATTCTTTTGTAAATTGGACATCTCCTAACTTTTTAGTCTTCTCATACCTTACTCTACATCCCTTACACATCTCCAAGTACTCTGTGATCAAGTGATACTGGCCTCTAAACTGTAAGTGGCATATGCCATTCCATTTCCTAATTTTGGCCATTTTCACTGGCTGTCCCCAATACCTGGAATGAACGTCCTCATTATTTCTACTTACTGGCTTCAATAGATTCCTTAAGGTCGAAGCTAATCCTTCACCTTTGACATGAAGCCTTTGCCAATTCCCCTTATTGCTATTGCTTTCCTTCTGTTGCTCATCTCCAATTTATTTTATGTATATCATGTTCATACGTTGTAGTCTACATGCTATCTCCACAATAAGCCTATGAGTTTCTTAAGAGCAGGAAATGTATTAATTTATTTTTCTCATTCTTTTATCTACAATGCTTAGCACACTGCCAAATAGCAGACATTTAATAAGTTGTTCTTGACTTAGCGACTTTATTTTTTGATCACTAAAATCCAATTACGGACAGTTAGAGCCATAGTAGGGTAGAGAACTAACTTCTAGTTAGGGACTGCGCAGGAAAAAGAAAATAGTTATTAAGAAGAGAATAACATCCGTTTAAACCCATAGGGAAATAGCTACATAAAGAAGTGAAGGAAAATGATAAAATTATGCACGTGAAATAATTTGAAGCATAGTTTCATATTAGTCATGTTTTATTCATTCTTGCATTCATGTATTTATTTGTTCATTCATTTATTCATTCATTTATTCATTTATTTATTTATTCATTCACCAATCCATCCATCCATCCATCCATCCATTTATTTCTTATTTAATCATTCATTTGTATATTTATTTTTCAATCTATTTATCTATATATCTATTTATCTATCTATCTATTCATTCATTCATTCATTTACTTATTTATTTGTTTGTTCATTTATTTATTTATTTATTCATTCATTCATTTACTTATTTAATTATTTACTTATTCATTTATTTACTTATTCACTTATTCATTCATTCATTCATTCATTCATTTATTTGTTTGTTTGTTCATTTATTTATTTATTTATTTGTGGAGATGAGAAGGCAGGGCAATTGGGGTTAACTGACTTGCCCAAGGTCACACAGTTGGTAAGTGTTAAGTGTCTGAGGTCGGATTTGAACTCAGGTCCTCCTGACTCCAGGGTTGGTGCTCTATTCACTGTGCCAATGAGCCACCCCATATTAGTCATATTTTTAAAAAATAAAAAAAAATAAAGTGAGGAAGTTATTCTTCCATTTACACTCAGATTTCATCATTACTCTCTCTGGTTTTGCATAACATTTTTAATCATGAGATCTTTACAATGGTCTTGGAACACTGTATTTAACAGTCTTTCACATTTCACACTCTGTACACAATGTACCGTACACAATGTACTGTGCACAATGTACTGTGCACAATGATCTCCTGGTTTTCATTTCACTTCACATCAGTTCATATAGGTCTTCTCATGATTGTTATTGTTGTTTTCCTGAAACCACCCTTCTCATCATTTCTTATACCACAAAAGTGCTCCATCAAAAGCATAGGCCAAAAGTTGGCAGTCATTCTCCAAACGATGAGTATCCCCTCAAATTCCAAGTCTTTACCACCTCAAAAAGAGCTGTTATGAACATTTTGGTATACTCATGTCCTTTTCTTGATTTCTTTGGGACACTGAACTAGTAGTGCTGTTACTATCTCAAAGTGCTCTTACTATCTCAACTATGCTGTTACTTATGCACAGATTTATATACCTTTTGAGTAAAATTACAAGTTTTTCTCCAGAATGAAATGAATGATCTAGTTTACAACTCTACCAACAGATCATCCACAACAGATTGCAACATCTACCAACATTCATAAAAATGAAGTAACAACACTAATAGTATTTTCTATTGCTCCCTTCAGCTTCTATCATTTCTGATAGGTGGGACGTGGTAACTCAGAATTATTTTATTATTATTATTTGCAATTCTCAATATAATAAAAGTTTAGAGCATTTTTATATGACTATTAATAGTTTTGATTACTTCTTCTGAGAACTGCCTGTTCACATGCTTTGATTTTGGGGAATTACTTATTTTTTATAAATTCAACTCAGTTTCCTAAACTTTTGAGAGATGAGGCCTTTATCAGAAAAAAAAATACTAGTCATATTTCTTTATATTAATTCATTGGCTACAGTATCTTTTAGACATAACTGAAGGAAGTTTTCCTCATTGACTCTTTTCACTCAACTTTTCCTTTGTTTGACATTATGATTACTCCCTCTGACTTTTTTTTTAACTTCAGTTGAAGCATAATAGATTTTGTTCCTGTCCTTATTTTAACTCTGTTAAACTCAAGAAGTCTGATATTTGGCTAATATTTTTAATCTTAAAATGTTATTTATTTTACTTTTTTGCTATCACATAGCACTCTTAATTTATATCTGCTACTCTTGGAATCCTTGTGGACAATATGACATATTTACCCCACTTTCTGACAACCACCAGGTTCTATTTGCATTTAGAAGTTAACTTAGCAAGGTAGTATAGTGAGTTGAATGCCAGGTCTGAAATGACTGAACAACAAAACTAAATTTACTTGGATATTTCTTACTTCATTCCATTTCAGCATATCATTTGTAATTTTCTGCTGTTTATTCTTCATGTTTTTTTTTTTTTCCTGGAAGATGATGACCCACATTCCCAGTTACCTCTCCTGAAATACATTGACATCACCACGCATTTACGAAACACATTCTTTCAATAACAAACAACTACTCCTGACCATGGTATTCTGTTGATAATCCCTCATCTCCTAAAGTATATGCCCTACCACAAATCTAACCAATTTCAAATTTACTGTACATTTTTCATCAGATTTTCATTTTGCCAATGTAAAAAAAATAATGCCAACAAAAATTTATTGAAACAAACAGAAACTTTATTTAAGAGAATGGCAATAGTGAGACAACATAGCAAAAGTTATGAGGCGCATACATGAATGTTTACATGAATAAAATAAAGAAAAAGGATATTGCTGAATTGAGTATGCAAATAAAAAAGTGAAAAAAAAGAACAAATTGAAAATCTCCAATTAAATACCAAATTAGAAATACTGTAAACCAAAGGAGAATTTAATAAAATTGAATTTAAGAAAACTATTCAACTAATAAATAAACCTAAGAGCTCTTTTTAAAAGTATGATAAAATTGATAAACCTTTAGTCAATATGATTAAAACAAACAGAGAAAGAAAACAAATTATCAATATCAAAAATGGGTGAACTTACCTCCAAAGAAGAGGAAAGTAAAAGGAGAGGAAGTAAAATATTTAAATAAACTTATATCAGAAAAAAGAAATTGAACGAGCCATCAATGAATTCCCTAGGAAAAATTCTCCAGGGCTAGATGGATTGACAAGAGAATTCTGTCAAACATTTAAAGAACAATTCATTGCAATACTTTTGAGAGTATTTGGAAAAACTGGAGAAGAAGGAGTCCTACCAAATTCTTTTTATGACACAGATATGGTACTTATACCCAAACTGGGGAGAAACAAAACAGAGAAAGAAAATTATAGATCAATTTCTCTAATGAATATAGATGTAAAAATTCTAAATAAAATATTATCAAAAAGATTATAGCAATTTACAAAGAGAATAATACATTTTCATGGGCTAGGATTTATTCCATGAATGCAATACTTGTTCAATATTAGGAAAATTATCAGTATAATCAATATGATCAAAAAACTAGTAGAGACCATATGATCATCTCAATAGATGCAGAAAAAGCTTTTGACAAAATATAACACTAAATCCTATCAAAAACACTAGGAAGCATAGGAATAAATGGACTCTTCCTTTAAATGATAAGTACCATCTATCCAAAACCATAAGCAAGTATTATATATAATGGGGATAAATAAGAGGCTTTTCCAATATGATCAGGGGTGAAAAAAGGATATCCACTATCACCCCTGTTATTCAATTTGATACTAGAAATGTGAGTTATAACAAGAAGAGAAGAAAAGTAACTTAAAGGACTTAGAATAGGCAAAGAAGAGATTAAGTTATCACTCTTTGCTGATGGCATGATGATATACTTAGAGAATCAAGTGAAAAAAACTACTTGAAATAATAAATAGCATGAACAAAGTTGCAGGACAGAAAATTAACCCACATAATTTCTTGACATTACTATATTTGTCACACAAATAAAGTTGGAACTAAAAAAAAAAAATTAGAAAAACATCAGTAGCTTGTGTTTAGGCTGAGTTAATATAATAAAAATAACTATTTTACCTAACTCCATTTACCTATTTAGTGCCATACCAATCAAACTATGTAAAAATTGTTTTATAGAGCTTGAAAAAATAGTAATAAAATTCATCTGGAAAAACAGAAGGTCTAGAATATCAAGGGAGTTAATGAAAAGAAATGCTAGGGAAGGTAGACAAGTCACATGAGATTTTAAATTCTTTCATAAAGTAGCAGTTATCAAAATTACTTGGAACTGGTTGAGAAATATAGTGGTGGATCAGTGGAATAGATTAGGTACATAAGACACAATATTCAATGACCCTAATCACCCACTGTTTGATAAACCCAAATACACCAGCTTCTGGAAAAGGGACTCATTATTTGACATATATGCTGGGAAAACTGGAAAATATTATGAAAGAAACTGGGCATAGACCAGTATATTATATTGTATACCAAAATAAATTCTAAATGGGTTCATGATTTAGATATAAGGGATGATATTGTAAGTAATCTGGGAGAGCAAGGGATAGTTTACCTGTCACATTTATGGAGATTGAAGAATTTATGACAAAACTAGAGATAGAGAGCATTGAAAATGCACAATGGTTCATTCTGATTTCATTAAGTTGAAACATTTTTGTCCAAAGTCAATTATGACCAAGGAAAGCAGAGGAAAGAAGCAGAAAATTGGGGAAAAAAATTACAACCAGTGTCTCTGATAAAGACCTCATTTCTAAAGTATACAGAGAACTGAATCAAGTTCATAAGAATACAAATCATTTCCCAATTCATAATTGGTCAAAAGATATGAACAGGCAATTTTCAGATGAAAAAATTAAAGATATCTGTAACCATATGAAAAAATGCTCTAAATCACTATTGATTAGAGAAATGCAAATCAAAATAACTCTGAGGTACCACATTTAGCCTGTCAGATTGGCTAACATGACTAAAGAAAAAAATGATAAATGCTGGAGAAGATGTGGGAAAATTGGAACACTAATGAATTGTTGGTGGAGTTATGAACTGATCCAACCATTCTGGAGAGCAATTTGGAAATATATCCAAAGAGCTATAAAAATGTGCATACCCTTTGACCAGCAATACCACTTCTAGGACTGCATCCAAAAGAGATGATACAAGTGGGAAACAGACTCCTATGTACAATATATATATATATATATATATATATATATATATATACATACATATATATATATATATACATACATATATATATGTA
>CM053585.1:54522762-54558985 GCA_028646515.1 Pseudochirops corinnae
AGATTCTGGCCCGCTCAAAGCAAAAGGAGTTCGCAGCCGCAGCCACTGCCTCTGACGCCGCTTCCAGTCCGCACCGCAAAGAGACTAGCTTGGCTCCGGCGTTCTCTTGCTCCACCCCTTCCTGCTACATCAGCAAGCTCAAGGGGCGTGGAAGATCTTCAAATCCTAGTATCGTTACATAAGTGTTAAAAGATACAAGGTTGAAAATGGAAGTAATTCTAGGATTATAAAATCATATATTTAAATTTGGCAATGGCATCAATGTTATCTCATCTAATTCAAGAACTTTATGGGTGAAAAAACTGAGCTTCAGAGTAAATAAATGACTTATCCAAGGTCAGATAGCCAGTTTTAGGATAGCAGTCAAGGGCAGATAATGAGACAAGAGAAGCAAACTTGTAAGATCTCTGCTCAGCAGTTTGAGGATTGCATTCATCTCTGAATCACAAAAGAGTTATCTTCAGCTAGATAATTAAAAGAAAAAAGGTCTCAGCGCTAGTGTTTAGAAATGAACCTTCATCACATTTCTTTGGCTGAATATTTATGCGCCTCTGGAAGTGAGTTGGAGGGATGCAGTTAAAGACATTGTCGTAAAAGACAAATCAATCTGTCTATATGGGTTGGGTGGGTATTTTTAAGGGTTAACTTCTTCTCTGAGAGACTCATTGAATTCCCCTTACCTTCCTCTTGACAAGTTTATTAGGTCATTGGGTGGAGATTGGACTGAAGTACAGCCTAATGTTACTGAGTTTCCTGAATTCTGGCTATATCCTATACCATTTGGGCGTGATCTGTGATAAAATTGCACTTCCTAATAAGTAGAGACCACATACATGATATATGTTTCCTGGGTTCGTCATTTCTCACCAAAGTTAATTTCCTACAAAGTATCCTTTATATATTTTAGAAGCCTGATGATTCTATGTTAAAATTGAAAGGGTTAAATGATGGAGTTTTTACAATAAGCCACAATTTCCCATTTCTCTAATATCTTCAGGCAATCCTAATTATTTGTTTCATTTGCTTTTTTCTTTGTTTTCTGTCACATATTAAAGTTTCTGTGTCCCACTGTATATCAAAAATTTTATAACAATAAGAAATGTCCTAAAGTAGAACAGACCATCTGGAGGAAGGGGGAGGGAGAGAGGGAGGAAGAGAGAGAGAGAAAGAGAGATAGAAACAGAGAGACAGAGACAGAGACAGACAGACAGAGAGACAGACAGAGACAGAGACACAGAGAGAGGGACAGAGAGAGGGAGAGACAGACAAAGAGATGGAGAGACAAAGGGACAGAGATAGAAACATGAGATCATTATTTTACATACCAAGAAATTATGGCCTAGAAAGACTAATTAACATTAATGTCACATTGCTAATGGATAGTCATGCTGGGATTTGAACCCAGGACTTCTGAATTCACAGTCAATATTCTTTCTACTGTACCTTGTTATTTCATGTTAATGAATGTGACACTTATTTCAGTAATTTTATCTGAGATTCTTAGGTTTTGTTGTTTTTTGTCATTCTAGAGGAAAAAAGGAAAGAACAAATTGGATGAAATTCACAAAGTATATGAAAGATCCTAGGAAGAAAATCTAAGGAAAAGAAAAACAAACTCATTTTAAGTAAATAGTATTGATTTTTCCAGTGGTCTGGCTGAGGCATTAGTCTAGGGGGACTCTAATTGGATTTAACATTCTTATTGGGTTATAGCATCAGAGAACATGGCTAACTCAATCGAACTTGGCATAACAAGGTGGCATGTTTGTCTCTGGAGAATTAACACACAAAAAGTCACCTTATTAAAAAGTGTGCTTTTCTTTCTGCTGACTCTGTTAACTTACCTAAAAGAAGAATACTGGTTGTAATATATGGATTCACTGTTCATTTGCAAGTTATTGTATTTTTATGGCTATTTCATACAGAAAGAAAGAAAATATAAATGTATGAAGTAGATCATGACAATTATTCACCTATTGCTATTGTTCTAAAACCATTCACTAATTATTTCATGCTTGTATATCCTATTGAATTTCAAACTCCATGATATTTTGGTGCAATTTTGGAAAAGGTAGTGAAAGGATTTGAAAACAAAAGATTTGAGATTTAGAGTGGAATGGACCTTAGAGATCAACTTGAGTAACTCCCTTATTTCAAATATGAGGCAATGGAAGTCCAGAGAATTAAAATGTCTTGCTCAAAGTCACATATCTAGTAAGGATTCAATTTCTGATCTCCTAACAACAAATTCAACATATTATGATGAATAGTTAATGAAACTGGAAATGTTGAATTTGATAAAGAATACTTCAATGAAATCAAACAGTCTTCTCTATTTGTAGAATCCTCATGCAAAAGAGGTACTAGCATTGGTTTCCTTGGTTTGATCAAGAGAGGTAAGAGAGACTAGTAGAAGTTACCTGGTGACAGAGAGAAGATAGATATTTATTGAAGATGAGGAAGCACTTCCTATTGGAATATTATAGTGCATTACCCTAAGAGGTTGAGATTTCTCTGTCACTGAAGGTGGTTAAGCAGAGGCAGGATGATTTCTTGTTGAGACTATTGTTAGAGAAATTCAGTCTTTTAGTGATAATTGAACAAGAGGAGCAACTGAAAGTTTCTAATTGTGGTAGAGAGTTTTATAACCACCAACTGAGACCAAGATGCATGGCAGTCATTGAAAACCAGAAGTGTAAGTCAAAGGTGTCAAGAAGAGAACAGGTTGCAAAATAATGGTAATGAGGTAACAAAATGAAAAAAAAAAAAACAACCCTGTTGTTATTGTCCATATGTCCTTGTTTCCACCTCTTTGTGAAACCATTTGGGGTTTTCTTGGAAAAGATACTGGAGTGGTTTACCATTTTCTTCTCTTTACACGTGAGAAAACTGAAGAAAATAGGGTAAAGTGACTTGCCCAGGGTCAGAGAGCTAATAAATGTCTGAGGCCAAATTTGAAACTATGAAGACAAGTCTTGTTGACTCCAACCCCAGCATTCTATCCATTGCACCACCTAGGTGCCCTAAGTAAGAAATAAGAATGTACAAATGAAATGAAAGTACTAAATGAGTTAACAAAATGACAAAAAAAAATAAGATAATCAGGAGCAATTAAAAAAGTGTGTCAGATAAGAAAAGTCTAAGTTGCACTCATGGAGAAATGTGAATTGCAAAATCTAAATCAGAAAACATAAATTTTGAAGAATTTATGAAGAACCAGGTGTAGTTCTAAATTGGTCAGCACACATTTGGATTGTTATTTTGGCTTCTGAATCCCACATATTAAGAATAATATTGACAATGTGTAAGCTGTTCATAGAACAGGGATTATGATGGTGAGAAGCCTTAAAATGATGCTCTTTAACCACATTACCAAAATAAGGCCCTTCTTATGGGCCACATGTAGCCCACAAACACCCTACATGTGGCCCAGGCTAGAAAAGAATGGAATTGAGAAATAGTTAACAAAATCAAAATACAATGTAATATGGATAATTTTAGAATTTGGTTTTCCAAGTCAATATGCAGCATACAAGGTGATTTTTTTTTTCAATGTGAGTTTTGCACAATTGGTCTACAAAAGCAATTACACAAGAAGGTTTATTCTAGAGAAGAGAAAAGTGAAAAGCAGTATAAAAACTGTCATTAAGTATATGAAGGATTATCGGGTAGAAAAAGATTCAGATGTTCTGTTGGGATTCAAAGGGTACAACTAATAGAAATGGTTGTGACTTGAGGAGAAGTAGGTTGTAATAGAGGAAAAAAATAAACAAACAAAGCTTCTGAACAAATATAACTACTTATATGTGAGATGAACTGAGATTAAAAAAAAACCAACAACAACAACAAAGAAAAGGTTCACCTTCACATGAGAACTCTAAGGACAGGATGGAAGACAACTGGTAAGCAACATTTCATTTTAGGGAGGATATTCCTTGTAGAGTGGAAAAGGTGTAGGTTAGAAAAGATGACTGATTTTTCTTCCTACTCTGAAACCCCATATTGTAGAAGCATTCTTTCTGAAAGCTGTATTATCCTTGCCCAGCCTAATGTATTAAATGGCAATGGTACAGAAACCCAAATCCCTGATGCAGACTATACATTTGAGTATCACATATTAAGAATAACATTGACAGTCTGGAAAGTACCCAGGGAACAAAATTCAAGATGATGAGGGGTCTCAATGCTCTACATCTGTGAATGTAAAGCCTTCATCTTTGAGTCCTGATGTCCAAAATATGCACATGCACACACAGACACACAGACACACAGACACAACACACTCTAAAACCAACAACAAAAAAATTAAAAACAGAATTCTTGAATTTTATGACTTTCTTTGTATCCTTTCCCCCCAAATAACCAACAGTCATGTATAAACAGGAAATTCTTATTTGTAAAAACGAATGAATGAGTTGTAGTTCTGTCATTATCATAGGCAATAAATAATGTTCTATGGGAATTTGAGCTTTCCCTTATATTTTCAGTAGAATCTTTTAGTTCATCTTAATAATACCTAGTAATAAGAGTTGGCACGATCATAGCAACATGACTATGAGATGGATATTACAACAATCAACTATTCCCCACTTTATATAAAAAAGAATTGAGGTTCAAAATGGGATTGTGACTTGTTCCATGTCTCACTGCTTATGGCAGAACCAAGGCTTCACCTCCTATCTTCTTACTGCAAGTCTTATATTATTTCAACTGTTCATCCCAGGCTCATAAAATTATAGGCTCGTTCTGTCCTTGGCAAGGAGAAGTTTATTCAGAGATTTTATCAAGGAGAATTCCATTTTGATGAAAGGTACTTGAAGCATCAATTAGTTGAACTTGAGCAAAGCAATGGCTGGTGACCAATGTCTGTGGCACAGGACCAAGGTTGTGTAATCACTAAATCCAATCCAAAATAAATTCCAATTATTGTAGCCTAATAGCATTGCTGGACAGATAGGTCATACAGACCTCATAATTTCAGGCCATTGAGGAAAGAGCTGGCATCCCATTCTCTCTTGAGAAAAGGATTCTGACAAGCTTTTCATGCCAAAGAAAAGAGCCCAGATGGAGTCCCATAGGCCTATGCCATCTTCTTGGCTGGCCTACATGGCTGTCGTTCTCTCACATCTGTCTCTTCAGAGAGAAGGCAAAATACCTTCCAATACCTCTCCTCCTAGCACCTCCCAAAATAATTTTGCTTTATGCACTAGTTTTCTCAAAGAAGGTCTTAAAACTACTTGATCTCTACATCAAAAACAAACCACTTCCTACAGGATATCCATTTTATTTCCTGTCTGCAGCAGGTGTTATTGTTCATAAATCTTGAACAAAAAATCTTGGAGCTGCTATAAAAAGCAAAGCTTTAGAGGTTTTATATAATTTTCAGAGTAAATGGCATTAAGAAACTTGCTCCTGCACCTGCCTACTCTTGGAATTTGCATAAGTGTTCCTATCTCTACAAATGGAATATGGCATTTGGTTATGTTTAAATAAAAAAAAATAGGCTGTGTCCATCTGTAAGGCATCTGCTGAAAGAGGCAAGCTCTCAGTTCTGCCTAATTACACACACAAAAAAAGAAGATATTACTTGGAATTTCATACTCAGTTAATTTAAAATGAAAAAAAAATGAGAGAGAATGGGTATAGAATTTTTCCCCTAAATAATATGTGTCCACTTGGAAGGGTAACTAGCCATACTGTGTTTAGGCTATGTGGGCAAATTACTACAATATTGTTTAGAAACTCTCCTGTTATGTTGTATTCAAAATATATTATGTTAAAAAGATGTTGGGGTGAATCTAATGAGATGAATAGAATAAGCACTGATATAAAGAGCCACATGGTTTAATGACTGGATTGCTGGCCTTGGATATGATGGGTTACACCTTTGATACCTAATGTTTTGTGATCTTTGATAGGTCTGATAACCTTTATGTACGTTACTCCACCCCCTATATTTATTTATTATTCATAGATCGATCATATTTCCCATCAAAGGTAAGACTTGCTAAACTGGGAGATAATTAGGCTGAAAAAAATCATGGATCCTTATCATACTGGCTTAAATATTGTACTATTGAGTCATAAAATTTGAAAGTTGGAAGACATTTATCTGGAATTTTTTTGAGAATTCAGAATTAAGTAGGAATTCTCTTATGAAAGACAAGAAGGGATCATCTAAACTCTACCTGAGGAGCTCAAGTGATAAGGAAATATTCCCAAAAAAGAGAAGTAAACTTCTTGGTCAGCTATAGTTGTTAGAAAAAAAAAATATTAAACTCAGATCCAATTCTCTGACTTACATTCATTTGATTTCGTGCTTTGCTTAGTTTTGATTTGGCTGGCCAGTGGCAGTTGGTAGGTGTTATGAATACATCCAATAAGAAAGAAGAAAAGTAAGAAAAAAATCATCAATGAAATATTCAGAGAGCCAAAGAAAGCTGAGAAGGAGTACATATGAATAAAGTAGTTTTGTTAATATTATGCAAAATGTAATAAATATTAAAATTATACACAAGGCTAAAAGAAGTAAAAAACTAAATTCAAAAAGTTTCACTTCCCTACTTTTCATTGAGAGTGATATTAATACCTCTCTCTTTTGCTGCCTTCTCTCTTCTGTTCAGAGAACCCCTCCCCCCCACACACATATTATTTCATGGTTAATATAAATTAAGAAGTAAGGAGGATAGTCATAGTATTCCTCAATGACAAAGATAGCATGAGAAGTTAGCCTTCTTCTTCACTGATCTCTTTCATGTCATTTTTAACTAAAATTCATAGCAGTTCTCAGTATGCACCAAGTTCTGGGCAACACTGATCATGGATTGCTATATGTTGTAAATGAATTGAGGTTTGGTGCCAAATAACCTTCACCAGTAGTCCTTTTTTGAGCTCAATGCCACTTCTGTAGCTGGCATCATCCCCATTTCCCAAAAGCAGTCTGCTGGAGATCCCCACTGGGCTACACTAAAAGGTTTCAATTAGAACTGTACTCAATATTCCTCAGGTTGGCAGAACAAAGTAGAGAAAGCAGGATCTTTATCCTCTTTATTCTGGATATGAGGCAGTGTTTTGAATACCAGTTCTGGATTTTAAGGACAGAGGTTTAAACCCAATTTTGCCATCTTCTACCTAAATGACATTTGGCAAATCACTTCAGTGCTACGGGTCTCACTTTTCTCATCTGTAAAATAATAGAACTGAAGAATTTGACCTTTAAGTTCAACTTACATCTCAGTTGTGGAAATCAACTAATTTCTCTTCAATGTTTGTTTTAAAACATTGTGATTGCATTGGGCTTTTCTCTGCCATATCACTTTTTTGAATTATATTCACCTAGATATCCACTAAAATACCCATGTTTCTTTGTTTATCAAGAACTCTTCTTTAACTCTACTTCTTAAATCTCATTTCCATGAGTGATGAGGAAAAAGGTAAGGTTCCCCTGGCAAACAATTAGTAACTCATAGAATCCTCTGGGGAGAGGTGACAATTCCTCAAATGTCATATATTCTAACCTCTACCTGAAGAAAAATTCTTTCTAAATTACTGAGAATATAGCTAACTTCTGCTCTAGTATCTTTAATGATAGGAAATTAATTACCATGTAAAGCAGATTATTCCATATTTTTTCAATTTATACCTATTCATTAGAATGTTCATTTATAAAACTGAAATCTATCTCCTAAATTTCTCACTGGGTCAAAACATTCAAAATGATCCAGTCCCTTTTCTGTGGACACTTATCCTGAATATTTAAAGACAACGATTTTGTCTGCCTCCTACAAAATCTCTATCATAAACATTCTCAATTCCTTCAACTGTTGTGGACATATGAAAATTTCAAGTACTTTTATGATGTTCATCACACCCTCATGTATGCAATCTTGCATATTATGTGATTTTTATGTGGTTGTAGTTGTCCAGGTAAGATCAGATGAACAAAAAGGGCAGTAATATACACAATGAGACCATCTCTATATTAGTTCTATACATAATTTTCTCCAAAACGTTTATATACTATTAACAGGATTTTACTGTCCCAGTCTCTATTCTTAGAATGATGAAATAGCAGGCCAGAGAAAAAATGTCAGTAATCAGGTAGTGATTTAATTAATTAGATCATTATGAGGAATCGTTATGAAAATCAGGAATTCTTCTGAGCAGAATTGTACCTTGCTGAAGAGAAGACTGAGATTATATACATAAATCACAATGGGCAGGTAGTGGAGTAGCTGAAATACAAACAATGCTTTCCAAGACTAGATTAATTTCCTATGACCAGCCCCACGAATCCTACAATACTAAGGTTGTGTGGTTTGTCCTTTGTTGTTGAAGAGGACCATGACATCAGATGACATGGCTGCAAAGAATTTATACTAAGGCATTTTCAGGTACTGACTTAGAGTGATCCAGATGGCTCTGGAAGAGACTGAGAATGGCAACCTTGCACAGCCCTCACTCACTCAAATAAAAATCAACTACAAGTCATGTCATCATTTCCCTGATGTCATGGTCCTCTTCAAAAACAAAGTACAAACACCACCTGTGAGTAGACCAACTTGCCTGAATGGGCACCCAGCGAGTTGGGTAACTCAGCTCATCTTCTCCCTCTCCTTCTTTCCAAAGGAAGTAAAATTTGATGGCCAGAAGCTGCCCACTTAACTTGGGTTTCACTGGGTAGATCCCTTTCCTTCCTTCCTTCCTTCCTTCCTTCCTTCCTTCCTTCCTTCCTTCCTTTCTTTCCTTCTTTCTCTCAATACCTTTAACCAAGTTCACTCTGAAACTCATAGATTGGACCACAATAGGTCCCTGCCCATGCTGTATTTGGGGCCCTCCTGCCTTAGAATGAATGTCACTGGTGACTGTTTCTCTTTGGAGCAGCAACCCTGAGGGTCTTCCCCGCCCAGCTTGATTTTTTTTTTCTTTTTCCTAATTAAAGGGTACATCCCTTCCCTCACTTCTTAGAGAGGCCATGCCCATTGAGTGATTAGTCCCATTGAAGAAGTGAATCAAAGGATGGTCCCTTTAATAAAAACAAAACAAACAAAAACTCTGGGAGGGGAAGAAGCTCAGGCTTGCTGGATAAAAGGGGAACAATTATTTATATTTATATTCACTCTGAGACAGGAGGGCCCCAAAAGTAACCAGTAAGTGGTGCTAGGGCAGGAGCCTATTGTTATCCAATCAATTAGTTCCAGAGAGAATTAGGTTTAAGGTGTGATTTTTCAGAAGGAAATCTAACCAGTAAACCCCAATGGAACTAGCAATCCAATTTTACTTTCCTTTGGGCAGAATACCCTCAGGTAAGGGCAGGATACGCTGTTCAGGAAAAAAGAGGGAAAAAAAGAGGAGAGGAGAAGGGAGTTGCCCAAGTGGAATTAACCAGCTGGGTGCCCATTCAGCCAGCTCGGACTATTTATAGCTTGTGGTTTGTCCTTTGTTCTGGAAGTCTGGAAGATTGTGCCATCAGGGAGATGATGACATGACTAGCACTGAATTGCATTTAAATGAGGGAGGCCTCTGCAAATTGACTGTCCTTACTTTCTCCACCAGAGCCATCTAGGTCTGGTGGCCAGATATAGATCAGAAAGACTGGAAAAGGCTCAGGATGCAGTGGGAGATGTTAGCCTTTTTAAGCTTAAGCCTATACCTTTTGTTGGATAAGATTTCAGAGCAGCACATGGAAGTCATTTAATAAATCCTTTTTTATGTTAATGTAAAACACAAAAGGTTTTATATGTATTGTAATATAACTAATATGAGCAATGCCATATATATCCGAGTAGGAGAGAGCACAGGCCATGGGAAAGATAAGAATACTTACAGAAATACAATCTTGCTTACACTTCACTTTCCTACATGCCTGTTAGCATCTGGCTAGAGTGGCTTAACTGATGTTCTTCCATCTCCCACCTGCCTTGACACTGACTCTCCCCCATGCCTGGAATTCTCTCACTCCTTCTCTCCACCTCTTAGCTTCCTTCAAGATTTAGTACAAATCTCAGCTTGTACTGAAGGCCTTCCCCTCTGAGTTTGCCTTCCACCTATTCTGTATACATTGTCCTAAAGGTCTTAGTGTGGTTTCAAGGTATTAAATCCAGTAAAAGTGATAAAAGATTGTGCCCTCAAGGGGCTCACAATTTTGTAGGGGAGACAGCAAGCAAACAAATAATGTACAAATATGTAGAGGATAACTAAGGGAAAAATAAAAGAGGAAAGATACTAGAATTAAGAGGAGTTGGGGATGGTTTCTTGTAGAAATGTTTCAATGTTTCATGTACGTATATCTTGTCAAGATTGTAGCTTCCTTCAGTGTTGAGACTATATTAGATTTCTTTGGTGATACTTCTTTGGCCCTCTTCTTATCTTTTCCTTCTCTACTATGTTACCACAGTAGTTATTCCAGAAATGTTATGATTTACTTCTTTAACCATGGTAAATATATTTAAGAAGTCCTTTTGAATAATCAGATTGTTAGGTATACTGATTCAAATCCAGTCTATCAGCAAGCATTTCTTGAACACTTAGTGCTAAGCTCTATAGAGAGAAAGGCAAAACAGTTTATGATTTCAAGAAGATCACATTCTGATAATAGTAAGGTATAGATATCCTGAAGTTCTGTAGGAGCAGCATTGTTCAAGTCTTTGGGGGTTGTTATTTAGTGAATCACAGGACTGGAAGACGACAGTTCTGTGATGGGAATGGGTTCTACACTCTTTGATTCCCTTCACTTCAGGTACAAACACAAAAAGATACCAGTGATTGAGAGCATTATCAAAGTTTTGATTTATCATTTCAAGTTGCATTGTAAGTCTGACACAAGCTAAAAAAGGTAGTTCTGAGAACCAAGTCTATTAGTATATTCATTGCACATATCATATCAATTGTTATAAAAATCATAATTTCCTTCTCAATACCAATCCGTTGTAGATATATAACTAGGATTGATGGTACATAAAATTGTCATTATCTTGGTTTCCTATTTTGAAATTCTTTCCATTGCTATTTAAATACTATTTAAATCTATTTAAATTTAAATAGCTATTTAAATACTATTCATCTTTGAATACTGCCTGGGATTACATTCTCCCACTGACCCATTAAAATCCTAATAATACTATTCTGGACTTTACATGAAGTTATAAATATTGTGGCAATTTTAAATATGTATTATCATTTATCCATTTCCCCACCATCACTTTAGTCTCTAAAGAGAACTCATTAAAAATCCATAAAAGTCATTTTAGGGACCTAAATTTTGAGAAGTATACATATTTTGGTTTTCAAAATAACTTTTGTCCCTTTATGCTATTTTTCCATGAATGGGAAAAAAGCAATCGCTCATAGGTAGGTGAAGCTAATATAATAAAAATGACAATTCTACCTAAAGTAATTTACTTATTTACTGTCACACCAATCAAACTACCCAAAATTATTTTGTAGGACCAGAAAAAATAATAACAAAATTAATCTGGAAGAACAAAAGGTCAATAATATCCAGGGGATTAATGAAAAATGCAAAGGAAGGTAACCTAATTGTACCAGATCTAAAACTATATTATAAAGTGGAGGTCATGAAGCTTATTGGGTATTGGTTAAGAAAGAGGGTGGTGTATTAGTGGAATAGATTCAGTACACAAGACACAGTAGTAAATTACTATAGTAATCTACTTTTCAGTAAAACCAAGACAAAGTACTAACATAAGATTTCAATATTTGGCAAAAACAGCTGTGAAAAATTGAAAATAGGATGGCAAAAACTAGGCATAGACCAACATCACACACCCTACTTCAAATAAGGTCAGAATGTGTACATATGTAGACATTAAGGGTGATATTATAAGCATATTAGGAAAGCAAGATCTATGTCAGATCTATGGCAAAGGGAAGAATTTATGACCAAACAAGAGTTAGAGAATACTGTGAAATGCAAAATGGATAATTTTGATTACATTAAATTAAAAAAAATGTTTTTGCATGAACAAAGTCAATGCAACTGAGACTAGGTGGGAAATATATACACTTTGGTAGATTTTTTTTTTTTGTGATAAAGGCCTCATTTAAAATATGTAGAGAACTAAATCAAATTTATAAGAATGTAAGTCATTCTCCAGTTGATAAATGGTCAAAGGATATGAACAGACTGTTTTCAAGTGAAGAAATTAAAATTACATATATCAATATAAAATTCTCTAAATTTCTGTACCACCTCATACCTATCAGATTGGCTAATATGATCAAAAAGAAAAAATTATAAATGTTGAAGATGTGGGAAAATTGGAAAAGTAATGCATTGTTGGTGGAGTTGTGAACTTATCCAACCATTCTGGAGACCAATTTAGAAATACAGTCAAAGACCAATGAAACTGCACATACCCTTTGATCCAGCAATACCACTACTAGGTATATATCCCAAAGATATCATAATAAAGGGGAAATGACAGACACATACAAAAATATATATAGTAACCCTCTATTTTTTGGTGACAAAGAATTGGAAACTGAGAGATGCCCGTCAATCAGGGAATAACTAAACAAATTGTGGCATATTAATATAATGGAATGCTATTGGGCTATAGGAAATGATAAGCAGGAAAAATATTGGGAAAATTGGAAATTTTATATGAACTGAAGCTGAGTGAAATAAGTAGTACCAGAAGAACATTGTACTCAGTTAAAACAATATTGTGTGATGATTAGTGATGATAGACTTACCTCTTCTCAGCAATACAGTGTTACAAGATGATTCTGAAAGACTCATTATGGAAAATGCTGAGCACACCCAAAGAAATAACTACAGAATATAAATGTAAATTTTCATGGTGGGAAGTGGAGGATAGGACTCAAAGACTTAGTTCTTTGGCTCTAGATCTCCTGCTACAGTAAGGATATAAACAGAAACTGTGTGGAAATTATCCATTTATTGATACTTTAAAATTTATTTCTAAAAAAGCCCACTGGAGTAACAAATTAATCACTTTAATTTTTTAATATTTTTTAAAATTATACCTATAGAACTAATTGTCTTTTAATTATGTTTCACCTACTCTTGGTTTTGGGTGAAAATTCCTGGTTTTGGGTAGTGTGTGTGTGTGTGTGTATGTGTGTGTGTGTGCACATGTGTGTGTACATGTATGTATCAATATATTTGTGTCTTATATCCATCTATATCTGCATTATCTATATCTATCTACATATCTATCTATATTTATATCTCTATCTATCTATCTATCTATCTATCTATCTATCTATCTATCTATCATTCCTAAATAATGCAATTGGAATTCTTAGATCATTGAATTGCTGAGTGGAGCTAAGTACCTTGCACAGTGTTGCTGTTACTGTGTATAGTGTTGTCCTGCCTCTGCTCACTTGACTCAGCATCAGTTCATATGTATGTATATACTAAAATATTAGCCATTATTTAGAAGTGAGAAAAACAATTGAAAATAGATTCATATTCTCAGTTGCTAGAAACATAGAAACACTTTCAAGAACCATTTACCCCCATTTTATTTAAACTCAAATCCCTTACTAGTAATTAAATGACTATTTGCTAGATCCCACACAAGTCACTTAATGAATCTGGGCCACAGTCCCTTTCTTCAGTGAGTAATTTGGACAAAATTAGTTCTAAGGATTCTCCTGACTTTATGGATCTAAATCCAGGGTTTTTTATAACCAACCTTAATCTCACCGTGAGAGCTGATAGTAAAATTACTAGTGTGATGAAGAACATCACAGATATTTTCAATTCATAAAAATGACTTCAATATTTTTAATCTAGAAGTAATACAATATTGATAATGCATATAAAACTTTTAGATATGTGTGCAAACTTTTACTTTTAGCTCCCTAGACAGGTTGTTAAGCATTTACAAGCAATCAGTCCATTAGTTAATAAACTTAATAGATTCTAATTAAGTTTTCTGCTGAGAAGAGCTCAAGGAGCTTCCAATCTAATTGGGGGAGGTACCAACAAAAGAACAGATATATACAAATAAGCTTTTTGTGGTATAAATTTAAAACAGCTAAGAGAGGAAGGACACTACAATTAAGAGGGATTGGGAAAGGCTTAGATAAGGTGTTCCCAAAGTGGGTGATACCACCTTCTGGTGGGGCACTGGAATTACCCAGAGGGTACAATTATGGGTTTTTGAATAAAAATAAGCTGGGTGTGGAAACAGAAGGAAAGAAGAGAAGAAAAGAAAATTTTAGGAAAAAAAGTTCATACATGTTTCACTTCTTATATAACAGAGTTAGAGTTGTAATATTTACATTATTTTCCAAATAAACACACAAAATATAAACTATAACTGATCAATGGTCAAGTCTACTGATAGGTCTTAACAAACAAGTATTGGTAGGTGAGTGTATTGTACATTGTTAGGAAGTCCAACATTCATATACACATGTAATGACTTGTTTAAATACAATAATATATGGTCATGACACAATATTGCATTATCAAAATTTCTATGTAAGAAAAAAATACAAGTTTACAACAAATTATTAAATTTAAGATGTCATTTTAAAATGTGTATTTTTGAAATGATGACAATTTTAAAAACTTTTAAGCAGTTAAAGTTTTCCAGGAGCACACTGAGTATTTTTTTGGGGGGGGAGGGGAGATAGAGTGATAGACCAAACAAGTTTGGAAACCTCTGCTCTAGATGGCAGAATTTTGATTCAGACCTAAAGAAAGCCAGAGAAAGCAGAAGAAATGAGAAAGGAAGATATTACAGGCATGGGGATATAGACAAGGAAAATTCGGAGACAAGAGACGGAGAGTCTTTCTTATGCAATATGCAGGAGATGGTGAATCAAAGACTATATAATTAGGAATAAACTCTAAGAACTCTGTAAATGTAAGAGGGAGCAGGTTATAAAGGATTTTGAATGGCAAAAAAGAGGGGTATTTTTGTGTGCAGTTTTGGGTTTATTTGTTTGTATTTCTTCTTGAATGTGATAGGGAGCTATTGGGATTTTCTGATTAGGGAAGTGACATGATCAGACCTGAATTTTAGGAAAATTCTGTTGGTTGAATGAAGGATGGATTGGAGTGGGGAGAGACCTGAGACAAACAATCTGCCTGCAGGATACTGCAATAATCCAGTTGTGTGATGATGAGAGCCTTCGCCAGAGTGGTAGCAGTTCCGAAATTGAGAAAGGAGTATATTCCAAGATATAGTATAAATGAAGTTCACTGGCCTTTGCATAAGACTGGATATGAGGGGTGAAATATACTGAGGCATGGAGGATCTTAACAATTATGAGCCTGGGGGACTTAGAAGATGATGTTACACTAAATACATACATACATACATACATACATACATATATACATACATACATATACACACATATATACATATACATATATACATGTGTATATTCATTTATTTTTAGTTTTAAATTTTTTTAGCTGTAAAAGCCTTTAGTTTTTAAATTTAGTTTTAACTTTAATTTTTAGTTTTAACATTCACTTTTATAAGATTTTGTGTTCTAAATATCCCCCCCCCCTTATTCTTCCTCTCCAAAATAGCATGTAGTCCAGAGGTTCTCAACCTGTGGGTTATGTTCAATTCGTAACAATGAAAATGCATCCTACATATCTGATAGATTCATAACAGTACCAAAATTACAGTTATGAAGTAGCATTGAAAATAATTTTATAGTTGGGAGTCACCACAACATGAGGAACTGTATTAAAGGGTCACAGCATTAGGAAGGTTGAGAACCACTGATCTAGTCTGATATAGGCTATACAGGTACAATCATTTAAAACATATTTCCACATTAGTCATGCTGTAAAGAAGAATCAGAATGAAAGGGAAAAACTGCAAGAAAGAAAAAAAAAAGAGAAAAATAGTGTGCCTTGATTTACATTCTGATTCAATAGTTCTTTCTCTAGATGTGGATAGCTTTTTCCATCTTCAGTCTTTTGAAATTGTCTTAGATTATTGCATAGCAGAAATGAGTTAATTTTATCAGTGATCACATAATGTTGCTGTTACTATGTACAGCATTCTCCTGCTCACTTCACTCCCCATCAGTTCATGTAAGTCTTTCCAGGTTTTTCTGAAACCTACCTGCTCATCATTTCTTATGGAAAATTGGTATGTGCCACAACTTGTTCAGTCATTCCCCCTTAATGGATATTACCTCATTTTCCAATTCTTGGCCACCACAAAAAGAGTAGTTATAAATATTTTTGTGTATGTGTGTCTTTTTATCATTTTTTATGATCTCTTTAGGATAAAGACCTAGAAGTGGTATTTCTGGGTCAAAGAGCTTTTACAGTCCTTTGGGCACAGTTCCAAATTACTCTCCAGGGTGATTTGATCAGTTCAAATTTCTACAAACAATGTGCAATTGTTCCAATTTTCCCACATCTTCTCCAACATTTATCATTTTTTTCCATTTTGTCATGTTAACCTGATAGTTTTGATATGGCACCTCAGAACTTGATTTGCATTTCTCTAATCAATAATGATTTGGACCATTTTTCATATGACTATAGATAGCTTTCATTTCTTCATCTGAAAACTGCATGTTCATGTATTTTAACCATTTATCAATTAAGGAATGACTTGTATTCTCATAAATTTGTCTCAGTTCTTTATATATATTGGAAATAAAGATTTTATCAGAGATCTTGGCTGTAAAAAAAGAAAATTTCTTAGTTTTCTGCATCACTTATAATCTCAGTTGCATTGGCTTTGTTTCTGCAAAACTGTTTTAATTTAATGTAATCAGAAACATTCATTTTACATTTAAAAATATTCTCAATGTCTTGTTTAGTCATACATTCTTCTCTTCTTCATAGATCTGATAGGTAAAGTATTCCTTGGTCTCCTAATTTGCTTACAGTATTGCCCTTAATGTTTAAATCAGGGGATCATTTTGACCTTATCTTGGTAGTTGGTGTAAGATGTTGGTCTATATCTAGTTTCTGCCATACTATTTTTTAGGTTTCCCAGCAGTTACTGCAAAATAGTGAGTTCTTATCCCAGAAGCGAAATTCTTTTAATTTATCCAGAGCAGATTACTATAGTCATTAACTACTGTGTTTTGTGTGCCTAACATATTCCACTGATATATTATCAAATTTCGTAATCCGTACCAAATAATCTTGATGAGCACTACTTTATAATACAGGTTTAGATATGGTATGACTAGGCTAAGTTACCTTTTATCTCTTTTCATTAATTCCTTTGATATTCAGAACTTTTGTTGAATTTTGTTATTTTGTTATTTTTTTAAAATTTTGCTATTATTTTTTCAAGCTGTATAAAATAATGTTGTGTTAGTTTGATTGGTATGACACTGAATAAGAAAATTAATTTAGGCGGAACTATAATTTTTATTATATTAATTTGTCCACAGAAAGTAGAGAAAAGATGATGGAGTGAAAGTAGGGACTCACCTGAAATCTCCCATTAATTTCTGCAGATACTCCTAAAAAGTGAATATGAAAAAATTTAAAAGTGTCAGAATCCACTAGGAAATAGAATGTGATAGATTTACAGCCCAGAACAATACAGAAAGTCTCCAGATTTGACCAGATAGAGCACATGGGTTACACCAACACAGCCGAGTTCATTGTAGAGTAGGATTGGGCCCTGATGGACTGAATCACCTGTGGCAGTGGCAATTCCCAAACCTCTCAGAGCAAGATGAGAATCTGTCTAAGCTGGGTCAGAGACAAGTTCAGGGCCTGTGGCAGTGGCAACAACTACTCTGGGGGCTATCAGGTCACAGACTGAATGTCTGAAATCACCTACTTATGTGGTGGCTAGGTGGCACAGTGAATAGAGCATTGGCCCTGGAATCAGGAGGACCTAAATTAAAATCCATCCTCAGACACTTAACACTTACTAGCTGTGTAACCTTGGGCAAGTCACTAAACCCCAATTGCCCTGCCTTCCCCCTTTAGAAAGAAAAAGTCACCTACTTGAACTTTTGGGAAAAAAAAAGATGGCAGAATAAATCATAAGTAGTGTTGTCCACCCCCACCCCCACCACCCCCACCTTGCTGACCTTGAAAAACTCAGAGAAAATTGCACCAGGAAAAAATCCATGAATAGTGGAACTAGCAGAAGGGGTACAGCAGTCTTTTAGCTCAGGAGACTAGGGAGATCAACAGGAAGGGAACATCTTGCTGTGACTGATGGGGACCAGTGCAGGATGGGAGATGTTCCGGCAAGCACCACCTCAGCAGACCACTGGGAGATCCTGAGCTCCAGGAAGGTGGAGATAGCAAGTGTCAAGACCAGACTCCAGGCCTGCCTTTGCACAGTCAGAGGAATCAGCAGACACCAACGTAAACAGGGATCCACCAGTGGCTAAGCCTGCCTGTGCTCTAGTGCAGCCCTAGGGGAGGGGAAGACCTCCAGGGGCCTGATAACCCCTCTTCCCTAAATCATGCTGCAAGTTTCAGTGTAATGCCAGGGAAACTCAGAAAGACATCACCTGACCTTGTCATTTGTACAAACCAGGCAGCTTCAGCTCAGCACCCCATGAACCAAAGTATTAATATAGCATCTAACTGGCAGAAGCAGAGGACACAGCACCTAAAGTCAGTAACCAGGCTCTTAGATCTCAGAACAAGAAATGTGGGACAGAGCCCCCTATACCCAAGAAGCAAAGATCCACTTTAAAGTACAGGAAATAGGCAATCACAATGGGCAAAAAGCAAATTGGGAAAAGAAAAGACCATAAAATCTTACTATGGAGACAGGGAAGAACAAATACAAATTCAGAAGAGGACACCATTGATACTGTACCCACATCTGGCAATATGAACTGTTCTGAAGCCTAAAAAGAACACTTGGAAGAGCTCAAAAAGGATTTTAAAAGCCAAATTAGAGAGGTAGAAGAAATAATGAATAATTATTTTAAAAATACAATTGATAGGAGAGGATTTTGGGAAGATGTTGGAGTAGGCCAGAAAATTCTGAGCTCTCAAGATTTCCCCCCACAAAAATATCACCTTAGGGTGAAGATAAATAAGAACAGGGGCATAACCAGGGTCCTCTCTGTTCAATATGAGATCAGAAGAAAAATTTTTAGAGGTTTTATTCCTGGAAAGAGTAAACACCTCCAGGATAGGTTCTGTTTTAACAGCAAGTGACTAGCCTCTTAAACGAGTGGCCAGCACTAGGGTTAGTTGGTGTGAGAGGCTGCCTCTGCCTCAGACACCAGACCTTTTACCCTGGGGATAGTGAGGGGACTTGGGGCATCTGATCCCAGATAGATTGAGGAAACCTCTGCTGATTAGGAATGCAAGACCCAGCAGTGCTGCAAAGAGCAGTGGGGGCAAGAAAGAGCCAGCACACAACCAGTGAGTACAGAAGCAATGGACCAGAAGACCCCTGGTTGTGGGCACTTACAGAAGCCTGGAGGTTTGGCTTTGGTTTCAGGCTAAAAGGAAGAACTAAACATCTGGGGTAAGCGGCACCATTTTCCATACCCCAGGGCTAGAGGTGACTACAAATAATTAGGGTATTACCACAAAAGAAAAATGAACAGGCAAGGGAGAAAGAATATAACTATAGAAACCTATTATGGGAAGAGGGATGGCTGGGTTTTATCTTCAGGGGAGGATATTAAAGTAAAGAAACCCCCAAAGAATAATGCCAAGTGGTCATCTGCACAAAAAGAATTCATAGAAGACCTTAAAAAAGACTTCAGAAATCAAAGGATAGAGATGAAGGAAAAGCTAAAAAAAAAAAATAAGAATAATTCAAGAAAAACAAGAAAGGTATGAAAGGAAAGTTAACAAAATAGAAATGGAGATTCAGAATCTTAAGGAAGAAAATGACATCTTGAAAATTAGAATTGGGCATAATGAAGCCAGTGAAATTACAAGAGAACAAGAAATGATTAAGCAAAATATGAATAATGCAAAAACAAAAGAGAAAGTGTAACATCTTATAAGAAAACAACAGATTTGGAGAACAGATCAAGAAGAGAAAATTTTAAAATAATTGGACTAACTGAAAATTATGACCAAAAAAGTAATCTTGATATAATAATACAAGAAGTAGTCAAAGAAAATTTTTCTGAAGAATTAGAACAAGGGGCAAAAGTAGAAATAGAAAAAAAATACCATCGATCACCACTTGAAAGAGAGAAAAACTCATAGGAATATCATAGTCTAATTCTGAAAGCCTCAGCTCAAGGAAAAAAAAATATTAAAAGCAACAAGATTAAAGCAATTTAAATATGATGGTGTTAGAGTAGAATTACAGAAGACCTAGCAGCAGAGACATTCAAGTTTTGTAGGTCTTGGAATACAACATACTGAAGAGCAAAAGAATTGTGACTCCAGACAAAAATATCATACCCTGCAAAGTTAAATATTACCCTGAATGAAAAAAAAAAGACATTTTAGAAACTGTAAGACTTCCAAGACATTTTTTTAAATCCTCAACTGAATAGAAGATTCAACATGTAAGAACCAAGAGAAATATAAGGTACTTAACAAAGAAGGTGACCCATAAGGACAGACTGTTGACTTTTTATATGTAAAATATAAAATTAATATCTAAGATTCTTTTCAATAATTGGGCAGTTTATAAGAAAGATTGGGGAATAATATGAATTTAAAAAGTAAAACCATTTAGAAACAGCTTAAAAGAGTAATTATTTGAGGTGCAAAAGAGAGAAATAATACAGAGGAATCAGATGGGGGAGGAGAGCCAGTAGTTCTGGTAAACTAGTGTCATCAGGAATGGGTTTAAGAAGGAACAATACATACATATTTAGAAGGGTATGAAAGTCTTCTAAATTCAGAAGAAAAAAACAGTAGGGACATAGGGAGTGGGGAGAGGACAAGGGAGAAATGTTTAGAAAGGAGGGCAAGAGAGTAAATAGGGGTATAGAAGGGTGTTTAGATTTGTGGGAATGGGAAGATAGGAAAGGAACACTTGGGGGGTGGGGTAGGCAAGTCACAGGAAGGCAAGGTAATATACTGAAGTAAAGAAGAATAGGCAAAAGGGATAGGAAACAAGAAATATAATCAGACATAAAAAAAAAAAACAAAGGTAAGGAGTAGAATTGGTTTGGGAAAGTATATGTATGTATATGTGTAAATATATACCTATAGCTATAGAGAAACATATCTAAACTTTATTGTGACCTGGTGGTGGTGGGAGAAGGGTAAAAAAAAGAACAAAGTTAAAAAGTACACAACAGAAAACAAAAGAAAATTCACAAGGAAGAAAAGGAAAGATGGAAAATTATCAATACAACTAGTATTATTTATCACTTAGGCTTTCTTGAAATGAAAATTTATTGTTAACATATTTTGAGTCCTCTCAATTTCTGCTATGCACATAACATACTTTCTTTTCTTTCTAAATTTGATTTAAGTCCCAATGTTTAAGTTTATGATGTCTTTTTGTTCCTTTTTAAAATTCTCTCTTTGTGTTCTGGAATTTGATTCTAAAATGAAATTTTGCCAAAAAAAAAAAATTGACAAGGTATGTTAATTTGGCTTACCCATAAATAATTGATTTTTTTTTCTCCCCAATTATTTAGATCTGACTTTATTTGTCTGAAAAGTGTTCATATAGTTCCTAGATTTGTCTTGGCAGGTAGACTCACAAATATTTTATAATGTCTACAGTTACTTTAAATGGAATTTCTCTATATCTTGTTCTTGGGCTTTCTTATTAATATATAGACATGCCAATGATTTATGTGGGTTTATTTTATGTCCTCCAGCTTTGCTGTAATTGTTAATTATTTCAAGTAGGTTTTGTTTGATTCTCTAAATAAACTGTCATATTATCTGCAATGAGTGACAACTTCGTTGTTTTTTTTTTTTTAATGCCTTCTCTCATTCCTTCTATTTATTTTTCTTCTCTTATTGCTAAAGGTAATATTTCTGGTACAATATTGAATAGCAGAGGTAATAATGGGCTTCCTTGTTTCACCCCCATTCTTATTGCAAATGATTCTAGCTTTTCCCCATTAAATATGATACTTGGTGATGGTTTTAGATACATGCTACTTATCATTTTAAGAAAAACTCCATTGATTCCTATGTTCTCTAGTGTTTTTAATAGAAATGGATGTTGTATTTTGTCAAAAGCTTTTCCTGCATCTATTGAGATAATTGTATTATTTCTGTTAATTTTGTTATTGTGTTGATTGTTTTTCTAATATTTAACCAGCCCTGCATTTCCAGTATGATTTCTACCTAGTCATAGTATAATATTCTCAAGATAAGTTGGTTTAATATATTTGCTAATATTTTATTTAAAATGTTTGTATCTATATTCATTAGGGAAATTGATCTACTATTTTTTTTCTACATTTTGTCTCTTCCTGGTTTAGGTATCAGTACTATATTCGTATCATATTTTATTTTATTTTTTTCCTGAATAGTTTGGATATTATAGCTGGCCCTGGTGTGTTCATTTTTCCCCCTGAAATAGGGTTATTTAAGAATTTTGTTTCCTCTCCTGTTTATCTGGACAATTTACATTTTTGTAAACATATGTCCATTTCACTGAGATTGTCAAATTTTGGCACACAATTGGGAAAAAATAGTTAATAAATATTATTTTAATTTCCTCTTTCTTCATGGTAAATTCACCATTTTCATTTCTGATACTGGTAATTTTATTTTCTTTCTTTATTTAATCAAATTAACCAAAGGTTTATCTTTTTATTATTTCTTTTCATGAAACCAGCTCTTAGTTTTATTTAGAAATTCAATAGTTTCTTACTTTCAATTTTATTAATCTATCCTTTGACTTCCAGAATTTCTACTTTAAAATTTGGGGCTTTTAATTAATTTGTTCTTTTTCTAGCCTTTTTTTTTTTTGTAGTTTGGATATCCTATTCATTGATCTCTTCATTCTGCATTTTATCTATGTAAGCATTTAGAATTATAAAATTTCCCCTAACAGTTGCTTTGGCTATATTCTACAAGTTTGAATATGTTGTCTCATTATTGTCGTACTTTTAGGTGAAATTATTGATTGTCTCTATGATATTATGCTTGATTCTTTCTTTAAGAGTAGATTATTTAATTTCCAATTAATTTTTAGTTTATCTTTCCATGGTCCTTTATTAAATGCATTTTTTATTGTCTCATGCTCTGAAAATGATTCATTTAATACGTCTGTCATTCTACACTGGATTGTGAATTTTTTTATGCCCCAACACATGGTTGATTTTTATGTGGGTACCATATGCCACTGAGAAAAATTTGTATTATTTTCTATCCTCATTCATTTTTTTCCAAAGACCTACCACATGTAACTTTTCTAAGAATCTATTCACCTCCTTAACTTGTTTCTTGTTTATATTGTTGATTGACTTAACTAGTTCCAGAGGCAGGTAGAGATCTACCACTAGTATAATTTTGCTTTCTGTTTCTTCTTGTAATTTTCTAAACTTCTCCTTTAAAAATCTAGATACTATACCATTTGGTGCATATACATTTATAATTGGAATTGTCTCATTGTCTATGCTTCCTTTTAGCAAGACATTGTTTCCTTCCTTATCTCTTTTAAATTAGATCTATTTTTGCATTTGCTTTGTCTAAGATTAAGATTGCTACCCCTGTTTTTTTTTTTTAACTTCAATAGAAGCATAATATATCTTGTTCTCATCTTTTGTCTTTAATCAGGGTGTATCTCTCTGCTTCAAATGTGTTTCCTGTAAACAATACATGTAGGATTATTATTATTTTTTTTTCTTGTGTTACTCTCAATAGTAACAGGTCAATTTGGATTGGAGGAGGGTTAAGGTTGCTTTTGGATACTTTGAGTTTGTGACATCTATTAAACTTCTGGTTAGAGATATCTGAAAGAGACTTGGAGATGTCAGGTTGTAAGCCAGAAGAGAGGATTGGCAAGTATAGGTAGTTTTTAATATAATTAGCATAGAGATGGAAATTAAATCCATGGGACCTAACAAGATCATCAAGTAGTATATTGGGAGAAGAGACAAGGGCTTAAGACAGAATTCTGTGTTTAGAGGACATCATCTGCTTGAAATCCAGCAAAGGAGAATGTAAAAGAGCAATTAAGTAGGAGAACCAGGAGAGTGGTATCCTGAAAAACTAGAGAGAAGAGAGTAGCAATAAAAAAGTGGGTGATCAATAGTTTGAAATGTTTTAATGAGATCAAGGAGTATAAGGACCTACAAAAGCCATTGTGTTTAGCCATAAGAGGTCACTGATAATATTGGATAGAGGAGCTGCACTGCAATGATAAGCTCAAAACGCAGATTTTAAGTGGTAAAAAAAGAGTGAGAGGATAGGAGAGTTCTGTGTAAGGAACTTAGTTACAAAGGATAAAAGAATTATAGGAAAACAGCAGGAATGGAAGAATCAAGTGAAGTATTTCTTGTCATTTATTTTTCTGGATAGTGTAGACACAGACATAATTGTAGACAGTTGGAAATGAGCCATGAGAAAGGGAGAGATTGAAAATAAGTGATAGAGTGGAGACAAAAGACAGTATAATCTATTGAAGTAGATGAAATCAAATGTACTTGTTTGATCATATAGAGCAGTGGTTCTCAACCTGTGGGTTATGTTCAATTTGTAACAATGAAAATATATGCTGCATATCAGATATTTACATTATGATTCATAACAGTAGAAAAATTACAGTTATGAAGTAGCAACAAAAATAATTTTGTGGTTGGGGGTCACCACAACATGAGGAATTGTATTAAATGATTGCAGCATTAGGAAGGTTGAGAACCATTATATAGAGGAAAGCCACCTCATCTTGTGAGACAAGGGTAAAAGAGCTAATAATGTCAGAATGCATATGAATTGTGTGAGATAAGGAAGATGGGAAAAGAGGGAGCTCACAGTGAATGGTCTCATTATTTTCCCTGTAAAATATGAGACTTTTTTTTTTTTTACTTTTAGCTAAGCAGGATTTGGGGGGTGAGAGGGAAGTATGAGAAGCTTGAAGATGGATAAAATGTTTGGAAAAACATCTGTGGAGAATAGAGTTGATAAGAAAAATGAAGTGTGATCATCTACACAGAGGGTTCAGTTGAGATTGCATTAAAAAAAATGTATACCTGTAAGAATAGTGGCTTAATTTTCGCCACATTCATTCAGCAACATGTATGTAGGAAAAAAGGCAGCATATGGTGATATACACCCAAGGCTGAGGTTCAGTGTGGTGCAAAATGATAGGAAACTGGAGTCTCAGCAAAGGAAATAGAATACAGTTGAATTTATTCACCAAGATGGTCAAGATGAAAAAAAAAAAAAAAGAGGAGAGCATGGTTAATGCTAGGAAAATGGCCAGGAGATAATTGAGGCATCAAGGAAATGGAGGCAATGGTACAGATGAAGAGAAGAATTCTATTTTTTTTTGTTTTTTTAACTTTTGTTTATTTTTAGTTTACTTCATTCATTTCTAGAGATTTTGATTTACAAATTTTCTCCCCATCTTTCTCTTAGCCATCACCCCAAAACAGTGATCCCATTGTATACCCCCTCCCCTAATCAGCTTTGTCCTATATCCTCCCCCATCATCCCTCTGACTTTCTTATAGGGCAATATGGATTTCATTACTCCAGCACCTGTATATTTCCCTCTGTTGTTTTCCACCCCCCACTTGTTCTATTCTCTACTTTGTCCCTAACCCTTTATAAAAGTGTGTGCTTCTAACAACCCTCTCCCCCAATCTTCCTTCCCCTCCATCCTCCCCTCTCTCATCCCCTTGCGCACTACTCTCCTGTAGGCTGAGATACCCAATTTACAGTGTATCTCATTTCTTCCCTAATCCTACTTCAATGAGAGTAAGTTTGACCAATTACCTTTTGCCTTCCTGTTCTTCCCCTCCATTGTAACAATTATCTCTTGCTTCTTCTACATGAGAGGATTAACCCCATTCTGTCTCTCCCTGTCTCCTCTCAAACTATTACTCTGCTATCTCTCAATTTCACATTTTAAAATATTATCCCATCCTATTCAATTGATCCTGTACCCTCTATGTACACATATATAGACATATATAGACACATATATGTCTACATAGACATATATAGACACATAAATGTATGTGTGTGTATGTACATTTATATTCCCTTCACCTATCCTCATACTGAAAAAAGTTTCATAAGTTATAATTATCGTTTTTCCATGTTGGCATGTAAATAGTTCAACTTTCATAAGTTCGTTATGAATTCTTTTCCATTGTGTACCTTCTCATGCTTCTTATATTTGAATGTAAAATTTTATATTTAGTTCTGTTTTTTTTTCATCAAGAATGTTTGAAAGTCCTCCACTTCATTAAATGATCATATTTTCCCCTGTAAAATTATACTCAATTTTGCTGGGTACGTGATTCTTGGTTTTAATCCAAGCTCCATTCATCTCCAGAATATCATATTCCTGGCCCTTTGATCCCTTAATATAGAAGCTGCTAGACCCTGGGTTATCCTGATTTTTTTTCCACAATATTCAAATTGTTTCTGCTTGGCAGCTTGCAATATTTTCTCCTTGATCTGGGAACTCTGGAACCTGGCTATAACATTCCTAGGAGTTTTCTTTTTGGATTTGTTTTTTAAGAGTGGATAAGTGAATTCTTTCAAGTTCTATTTTGCTTTCTGGTTCTAAAATATCAGGGCAATTTTCCTTGAAAATTTCTTGAAGTATGCTTTCTAGTTTCTTTTTTTGATCATGGCTTTCAGATAGTCCAATAATTATCAAATTGTCTCTCCTGGATCTATTTTCCAGGTCAGTGTTTTTTTCAAGGAGATATTTCACATTGCCTTCTATTTTTTTTTCAATTGTTTGGATCTGTTTAATAGTATCTTCATTTCTCATGAAGTCATTTGCTTCCATTTGCTCCATTCTACTTCTGAAGGAGTTATTCTCTTCAGAAAGCTTTTGAGATTCTTTTTCCATCTGGAAAATTTGACTTTTTAAGGTATTCTTCTTCTCATTGGCTTTTTGGGGCTCTTTTGTCCTTTAAGTTAATCTATTTTTAAGGTGTTATTTTCTTCATTCAGGTTGTTGACTCTCTTTTCATGATTTTCTTGCACCATTCTCATTTCTCTTCCCAATTTTTCCTCCACTTGTCTTATTTGGTTTTCAAAATTTTTTCTTAAGCTTCTCTATGGCTTGTAACAAGTCTACATTTTTCTTGGAAGCTTTTGGTGTGGGAGTTCTGACTTTGTGGTCTTCCTCTCATTCCATGCTTTGATCCTTTTTGTCCCCAAAAACGGAATCTAAAGTTGCATTGCTGGCTTCGCTTTGCTTCCTTTACCTACTCATGTTGCCAGTCAATTATTTGACTTTTACGTTCAGTAGAACTCTGCTTTCAGAGAGGAGAGCTCTATCCCAAATTGCTGGGGTTTTCACAGCTGCTGAATCTATTAGGAGACCTGGTCTCTGCAGCCCCCACCAGCTTTGGCTCATGGAAAATGCACTTCAGAACCACCACCCAAGACTGCAATCTCAATCCAGGCAGCTCAAGGCAAGAGCATTTAGTCTCTGAATGATCACTTGGCTCCCCTGCAATCTGCAGGTCAGGAGCTTCTGAAGCAGCCATGTGGTGGCAGTTGCAGGGCCACCACTTCATCTGCTTCTAGCCCTGGGGCAGCTGGATGGACCCTCTTCCCCAAATTTATCCTAATTTCACTGACCTTTCACTTATTCCTACTTTCTTATCTGTTGGTAATTCTGGAAAACACCACAGCTGCCAGTGATTTATGCTCCAGCCACGGCTTGTTTCTAGAACCCTAGGGCTTCAGCCGTGGGTTCATGCAGTACTGGTCTGGGATCCCAGCATGCTGCAGTGAACCCCTTCCTGTCTGCCTGCCAGGTTGCCTTCAGTGAGAACTTTGTTACTCTGTCATTTTTGTGAGTTCTGGAGCTTTAAAACTTGTTTTCAGTCATTTTTTGTAGGCATTTGAGGTGATTTGGGGGAGTGCTATGCAGTTTTGCTGCTTCTACACCACCATCTTGACTCCCGAAGAGAACAGTTTTATAAGGAAATACAGAGGGACAGATGTAAAAATCAAAGGTAATATTAGAATTCTTGTACAAAGAATTGCTATATGAGTGATGGCACAAATATGAATATGACTATCTATGTATGTGACTGAAGGGGGTGGAAGAGTAGGTCAATAAGCCTGAGTTGGTTGAGGAATTGAATGGTGTGAATGTTTGTGGAAGAGTCAATATGTATGTTAAAATTCTTTGGTATGATTTTCATATGATGGTAAGATTTGGAGAGGAGAAATAAATTGTGAGTCAGATCATTAACTCATTGAGGAAGGAAGGGCAATGACTAGGCACAGCATTTGGTCATTCTTTAAGCATTCTTTGAGCTCAATAGTACAGGAAAAGTCTCAAAGAATGAAGTCATCCCCAGACTAGCAGTCTGATTATTGGAGGTTAAAAATAACAACAACAACAGCAATAACAATAAATGACATATATTTAATATTTAACATCCATTATCTCACTTTAGCCTCATAAGATTTCTGGTCTAATATGTACTCTGATTCTTAAAAGAAAAAAAAAAAAAACGAACCCAAGTTAGAATAGAATTAAGGTACTCTAGAAATCATGATACTATATATCTCAGAGATAAAGCAACCTGAGAGATCTTTCATTTCCCCCCAAACCTTACCCATTCTTCAATATATCTAACAAATAATTACTGAATTTTGCCTGAAAATATACAATGGGAAGGCCTATTCTTTTGGATTACTCTAATTCTGTCCTATTCTAACATTTTACTAATATAACATTAGACTCTATATTTCTCCAATTTGAATGAGCTAGGCCTTAACTGTTGACATATCTGTTTGTTGATTTAGAGTTATTTAGTTATCTGTTGGCAATTTTGGTAGATTCAGGTATTATAAAAGAAGGTTTAGGTGTCTGGCTTATTCACAGGAGAGTTAATACAAGCATTTCATTGCAGAGAGACAGGATATGTGAGAGAGAGAGAGTTTGTTCAGGAGAATCAACATATTGAAGGTATGCCAAGAGGCTTGTCTGGCTTGTGTCCATGAGTTAAAATGTGTATAAGAGTTATACAATATGATTATGAGAATTGGCATATGTGAAAGATTTTGAAAACTTAAGACCAAAGAATTTATGTGAATGCAAAAGTATGTATTAAAGCTGCCATTTATGGCAACAGTGAGTGGTTTTGTTCTTGGTCTGAGTGAAAATATAATTTGCAGGATACTTGGCTTTAAGTTTTGTTTCATTGTTTAGGCCCCTTACAACTCTACATGTATTAGGGAGCTCTCATGTGAGATCAGTCAATTTGAATTCTTCAGTGAAGCTCATTTCTTCTTGTCAAATTTCTGCATTCTCTAGAGTCTCTACACAGAGAAGGAGAATACGGAATAGGATGAGGAGAGTACAAGACCAGGAGCTTGGGCTGTTGATGATCACGAAAGATAGAATTCATAGCATTAGTAGTCTAAAAGCACAGGTGAGCCAACTTGCTTAAAATTGCATAACTTGTTAAGGACTGAGTTTAGATATAGGTCTGGATCTAGGCAAACCAAGAACATTCTCTTTTCCATTGATAAGATTCCAGAGCATACTCTGAGAAAAGTACCAGACTTGGGGCCAGTCTCCTATTGCCTGATGTGGGTCAACAGGGGCCAGTGACTTTAGTTTTCCTCATGAAAATGGAAAATAATGGTAGGGGCATTGCCTACCTTGAAGAATAATGTAATGAATTTTCTTTGTGAAGCTTAAAGTGTGATGTAGCCAGGTATATCTGAAAGATTGTTGGTCTTGGAATTTTGTGAGAAATCTATATCAATCAAAACCTCTGACATTTACTACCTTTGGGCAAGTGTCTGAGGTTGAGTTTTTTCACATGTAAAATGAGAAGGTGACACAAGATAAACTCCAGGTTATCTTTTAATTCCAGATATATGATCCTACAGAAATGTGCACTATTATTAATAGAAAAATAGTTTATCAGTTAGTCAATTTAAAAAATGCACAATCTATGTTCCAGGAACTAAGCAAAGGGCTAGGGATAAAGAGAAAGAAAAAAAAAGAGTCTCTTATCTCAAGGAGCTCACAGTCTAACAGGAGAGATAACATGCAAATAACTATCTACAAACTATTTACAGGATAAACTGGACATAATCAACAGAGGGAAGACATGAGAATTGAGAAGGATTAAGAAAGATCTCTTATATAAAGTCAGATTTTAGCTAGAACACAAAGAAAGCCAGAAAATATAGGTGATGGAGACCCAAAGAGATAAGATAAAGTTTCAGTCTTTAGTATCAGACACTTCCATTTATTTAAAATAATGTACAAAACTGAGATGGAAGTGCTAGATCCCAGATTCTAAAGTGGAAGAAAAGTGATCCTTTGAGATAACATCTTCTCTAATTCTTCTCATTGAAACAGCACCAGGCACATTTTCATCTCCAAAACACAGGAATACTTTTTTTTTTAAATTATTATTTTGTGTGCATATATGTATTATTCCTCCCTAACTTATTAAAGTCACTATGTACTTATGTCTGACACAACCATACCATCCCATTTCTCTCTTTTTCCCTCTCTCTCACAAGAAAGTTTCTGATACCAAAATTACCATATCTTAGAAGCTCAAAGTCTGTGTAATTATGCTAGTTTTCAAGGAATCTCAAATCCTGAGATAAAATGTATTTGAAAATCATAATTTTGCACTGATTACTTGATTCAGTCTCATTAGACTACATTACCTGCCCCCTAGACATTAATTAATGGAATGCTAGAGGATGAAAAACTCTAACATTTTTGCCTCTAGTTGGCTGCCAATTTAAGTAAAGAGAAAATGAAGAACATACATCACCAAAATATACAATGAAAAGTGTAGTTTGAAAAAAAATAAAACATTAGAATGCAGACTGAGGGATTCTTTTAAAAATCAGTAAGCTCCACTTGTGAACTCCAAAGGCAAAAAGTGACTTCAGAGGCCAATTAGACCATCCTCTTGCCTCAAGATAGCTTTCACATTTAAACCCAAATATTATTATAAATCTCCAAGGATATCATCTCTATCCTTTCTCACTTATCCCTTCAGCAGCCTGATTCTATTTTTAGCAACAAAGGATTTCAAAGGCAATAAGGTATGCAATAAAAAGAGATAGATATGTAGAAGGATGGTAGCTAGGTGGTGCATTGGATAGATAACCAGGCCTGGAATCAGGAAGACCTGAACTCAAATCCAGCCTCAGACACTTACTACTGGTGTGATTTTGGGTAAATCACAATGTTTACCCCTGTTTCTTCATCTGTAAAATGAGCTGGAGAAGGAAACCACTCTAGCATCTTTTCCATGAAAACTCCAAATGGGGTTACAAAGAGTCAATCCCAATTGAAACAGCTGAACAACAACAAAAATGCAGGAGAGTTGGGATTAAGTATGGACTCCAACACTTGCTACCTATGTGACCTTCAGTGGCTCTCAAGTTTCTTATCAATAATATGTTGACAACTATATCTGACTTTCTTATGTAAAGTATAAGGAAAAAAGATTTATAATCTATAAAGCACTATAGATCTGTGTGCATTATTAGTTGATGTGTTTCAGGAAATTATCACAGAGCATAAATATCTTTCTTAGTGAGGGAACAATTGTACTGTTATTTAAATTTTGGTATGAGTCTTATCTAACATATTTGATTGTTCCCCTGAGAACACTTTTTTAGCCATGTTTCTTTGTATTTTTATATAATGCCTAAATAACATATCATTATGAATACATGGAATTATTTAATGACTACTGAATAGTTATAAACACATTTGGCAAAGAGGAAGGACAATTTATTATAAAAAGTTTTGCTGATTTTTCTGCAATTTATGGCTGTGATATTGTATAATCTGAAGATTTAGGCCTTTCCCACCAAAAGGGATGTGATCAGCCTGGCATGTAATGATTTTAATGAACCTATGCTGAGTCCATTTAGATGGCTCTAATAATACACTCTACAATTCTATCCAAACTCGTGAAATGATAGTGTAGGGGCTATATCATACTTTGATTTGTATGAATTTAAATGGGGATGTTAACCCATATTTGGGAGTGAATGGTGACTAATGGTGAATGGTGACTATTCTATAAAAAAAAAAAAAAAGTAATGAACAGTGATTCATAAATTCAGGGATTCAGTGATTGGTTGTGTCCCAAGTTCCTTTTCCTTATGGGATACCTTTTAAGGAAGGAGCTGCAAGTTCCTGTGACATCCTGACTGTGGTTCCATAATATTTAAATTGTATCTTTTTGGCTTCTTGTAGTGTTTTTTTCCTTGAACTGAGAGCTCTGGGATTTGGCTCCAACATTCCCTGACATTTTTATTTTGGCATCTCTTTCAGGAAATGGTTGGTGAATTCTTTCTATGACTATTTTATCCTTGATTTCTAGGACTTCAGGGGCAATTTCCCTTGATAATTCCTTGAAAGATGTTTTCCAAACTCTTTTTTTTTTAATCATGACTTTCAGGTAGACCAATAAATCTTAAATTATCCCTCCTGGATCTAATTCCCAATTCAATTTTTTTTTTAATGCAGGATTTTACATTATCTTCTTCTTTTTTTCATTCTTTTGATTTTGTTTGACCAATTCTTGATGTTTCATGGAGTCATTAGCTTCCACTTGCCCAATTCTAATATTTAAGAAATTGTTTTCTTCAGTTAGTTTTTGTACCTCCTTTTCCATTTGGCTAATTTTACTTTTTAAGGAGTTGTTTTCTTCATTGGACTTTTTCTTCCATCTGGCCAATTGTATTTTTTCAAGAAATTGTTTTCTACAATCAGTTTTTCTACTTCCTTTTTCTAAGTTCTTGACTTTCCTTAGCATACCTCTCATTTCTCTTCCCAATTTTTCTTCTTTCTTTCTTATATCACCTTTAAAAGCCATCTTGAGTTCTTCCAAGAAGGCTTTTTGGGTCTGAGACTACATCATATTCCCCTTTGATGTGAAAGATGTAAGTATATTAACAATGTTGTCCTCTTCTAAATTTCTGTTTTGATTTTCCTATCTCCACAGGAAAATTCTATGGTCAGTGTCTGATTTTTGCTCATGATGTTTGCCTAATTCCTGGCTTTTAAAATTGAACTTTCCTGGTGGAGCACAGGAGGCCCAGTTCCTAGCTTCTTGTGCTGGGGGCCAGGAGCCTGGTCACTGGTTCTGTGTCCTGTGGTCTGTAATGATACTGGGATTTGAAGATCTTCCATGACCCTTGAACTTACTGATGAAGCAGGAAGGGGTGGAGAAAGCCGAAACCAAGCTACCGCCCGTCCTGAGACGACCAAAAGTAGCGGCAAAGGCAGTGGCTGCCATTGTAGCGCAGAATCCTTTTTTTTTTGAGCTAGCCAGAATCTCCGCTAAGGACTGCCATGGATGGGAACTGTGGTGGGCTGGAGCTGCTGGGAGCAAGCTGCCTGGATGCTGAGCAGTTGCATGAGTGAGGAGAGGAGGATCTTTGCCTGAGGTAGCCTGTCCTGTTTTGAAGGCTTGACAATGTGAGTATTTACTGCTTTAACTACATGTGCCAACTTCATAACTACTGTGTTGGCTTTGACTTTCTGATTTTGGGACTCAGTTTTCTGGTTTTTAAATAAATGGTCTAGCTAAATTTCTCATGTAGAGAGCCTGTTACATTTTGTGATTAATAACCATATCAGTGTACTTATACTTACTGTAGGCATTGTGAATTCTGCATTGTTGATACAGGGTCACAGGTGGTGGCAGTTGGAGGCTTCAGGGGTCTCACAACTTACCTGGTGAAGACCTTGGGTCCTAGTGGTATTGCCTGGTGGATGTTTGCTCACCCAGGGCTGCACTGAATTACATGATAGTCTGGCCGCTGGAGGATATCTATTCAGGCAGGGCTCTGCTGAAGCACATGGGTGGTCAGTTGGTGGAGAATACCTGCCCACCCAGGCCTGCCCTGAAGAACAGGGATGTTTGGCTGCTGACGGATACCTGCCTGTCCAAAGTTGTGCTGAAGCATGGAGTTAAAGCAACTTACTTCTTTTTCTATCATCTTGGCTCCTGGATGTCCCAAAGTAACCTCTTGTATTATTTTCATACTATGAATGGCAAAGTTGATTTGAAATTGTTTTAATGCTTGTCTTAAATGAGTACCAAAATCAATATTTGTGGCTGAATCCAGGAAGACAAACAGGATACAGAAATAATACAAATTGATTCCATATCAGCAGTTTTCTTTTTAAACACCTGAGGATACTTAGCTTACAAAATATTTACAAGGAACATGATAGCTATATTCAAAGTATCAGAAGACTTTTATGTAGAAGAGGCACCAGATTTCTTTTCATTTTTTTGGGGGGGGAAGATCAGTAGAAATGGATGAAAATTACAAAGGAACAATTTTATTTTTGTTGTAAGTAAGACCATGAAAACTTCATAGTAGGTAGGGGTGAAAATTAAAATATGCTCAATTTCTTCAGGCTGCAGATAGATTTTTAGCAGCTCACTTTCCAATAAAGGCATAATTAATGCTTAAACTATTTTTCAATAAGCTATAGTTTTAAAAGGGACATTTCAATTAATATAAAATAATTACACTTATCATTTAAGATTATATTCTTCATGAAATCGCACCTCTCAGACTGGAGACAGACTGAAGATTATTGCTTGCCTGGGTCATGCGACAAACTGGAGCGAGAGTTCACTAGCAACCCAACCACCAAGTTACATGATGGGCACAATAGTGACTAGTGCAAGGCAGGTTAAGTAGACATGTACTCGTTGGACGCGTACAAAGTGCTCATTGCATCTTTCTTTCATATCCTCTACATTCATCACAAGTTGCCCAAAATCCTTTGGCTAGCTACAAGAAACCTGTGGGCCATATGTTGTGCAGGCTTGTTGTAAGTAGAGCTTCCTATTCAGTATAGCTAGCTGTTAATAAGCGGAATTGCCTGCCTCAGGAATTTGGTTTCCTCTTATTAAATAAAGAGGTGCAAGGTTGCCAATCTATCCATCAAGAAAAGGTTAATGGACATTTTCTGAGTATGATGTAATGTATTCTTGTTCTAGTATGAATTGGATTTGATGGATTCAAAGGTCCTTTCCAATTTTGAAATTCAATGAATTTTTAAATGGATATTGAAGGAAGGGAAGAATTGTAGAAGATGGAAATATTAACATAGAGAAATGACATAGAGAAATACCTAAAATCTAGAAATGATGACTATGGTGATGGCATTAGAAAGCAGTCTAACTTTGTTGAAATGCAGAATGTTTGAAGTGGAATACTTTGAGACTAATATCATGAAGCTTGGGCCAGTATTGTGGAGGGCTGTGAACCCAAGTGCCTGGAGTTTTTGCCTTATTTAGGAGAAAAAGAGGTGGAATATTTCTACTACAAAAATATTTTATGTCTTATATGCTATTTTATTTCATGTAAGCTACACTAACACAATATGAATTCCCAATAAAGTGAAACTATAGTTGATATTGAATAGTATGTTTCTATCTGTCAGGGTTCAATTCAAATATTAACATCAACATCAGATTTTTTCAAAATCTTCAGTAAGTCCTCCTTTTCTTGAAATTCTAGATGTCATTGAGGTAGCATGATACCATGGAAGTATGAATCAGGAATATATCTTCTTGCTCATCTTTGTTACAACCCAGGTGGGTAAACATAGAAAAGTCCCACTTCCTTCAAGGGTCTAAGTTTCCTCATTTTTAAAGTGATGAAAACTGAAAAATATCTCTAAAGTTTCTTCCAATTATGACATTGTACATTCTAAACTCCATTAGGGTTCCAAAATAATGTATTCTAAGTTATATAATTATTTTCTGATATTCTCTTTACTGAATTTTATTTCTTGTGTGAGATAGTATGGCATCATAGAGATAATGCTTGATTTGAACTCAAATCCTGGTTTATAATTTAGCTACACCACCTGTTTTTGAGTGACCATAGGGTGACTTAAGTTCTCTGAACTTCATTTTTTTTTTTTTTGCTTTTTGGAGGGCAATTGGGGTTAAGTGACTTGCCCGAGGTCACACGGCTAGTTTTTGTGTTAATTGTCTGAGGCTGGACTTGGACGCAGGTTCTTCTGACTCTAGGGCCGGTGCTCTGTTCACTGTGCCACATAGCCACCCTTGAAGCTCAATTTTTTATCTGTAAAAGGAATGTGTTGGACTAGCTAACTTATGAGGTAACTTCAAGCGCTAAAGCAATGATCATGTGATCCTGAACC
>CM053585.1:54559485-54575271 GCA_028646515.1 Pseudochirops corinnae
ATAAATTTTAAAAAGATATAGTCTTTTTGTATTCAATTCACACCTCTGCCTTCTGTCTATACTCCTAAGTACCCTTATAATGACAAAGTTTTTGTGAGTTGCAAAGTATGGTCTTTCTATATAGAAATGAAAAAAGTTTAACCTGATTAAGTTACTTTCCTGTTTACCTTTTCACACTTCTTTTGAGTCTTGTATTTCAAAATTAAAATTTGTTTTTTTAACTCTGCTCTTTTTCATCAAGAGTGCTTTAAAGTCCTCAGTTTCATTGAACATCCATTTTTCCCCCTGACGAATTATACTCAGTTTTACTGGGTAGGTGATTTGTGAGTATAATGCTAATTCTTTTGCTCTCCGGAATATCATATTCCAAGTCATCTCATGCTTTAATGCAATAGCTGCTAAATCTTGTATTGCTAAATCATGTCTTGACTGGCTACAAGGTACTTGAATTGATTCTTTCTGACTCATTGAAATATTTCTTCTATGATCTGGGAGTTCTGCAATTTGGCTAAAAAATTCCTAGTAGATTTCATTATGAGATCTCTTTCAGGGGTTATTGGTAGATTCTTTAGTTTCTATTTTACCATCTAGTTTAGAATATGAGGGCAGTTTTACTTGATTATTTCTTGAAAGATCATGTATAACCACAGAGGGGATATCAGTTTAAATAATGAAAATAAATTCAATTTTGAATGAAAAAAAAAAAAGAAATAGCATGTATAGGCTCTTCTATGTTAGTTTGATCATGGCTTTCAGGAAGTCCAATCTTTTTTTTCAAATTTTCTTTGCTCGATCTATGTCCCTGGTCAGTTGTGTTTTTCAATGAGATATTTCAAGTTGTATTTTTCTTCATTCTTTTGGTTTTATTTTGTTTCTTGATTTCTCTTAAAGCTTCCACTTTATAGTGATAAAAATCTTTGAAGGATTATACTCATTTTTGCTGGGTAGGCTGCAATCCCAGCTCTTTCACTTTCTGGAGTATTATATTCCAATCCCTCCAATCCTTTAAGTTGTCAGCTGCTAAATCTTGTGTAATACGGATTGTGTCTCCACAGTATTTGAACAGTTTCTTTCTGGCTTCTTATTTTTTTTTCTCTTTGCCCTAGGATCTTGGATGTAGCTACAATAGTTTTGGAGATTTTTTTTTGGGGGGGGGCAGGAAGATCTCTTTTAGGTAGTGTTTGTGATTTTTTTTTTCAATTCTTATTTTACCATCTCATTCTAGAATATTGTCACAGTTTTATTTGATAATTTCCTGAATTATAATGTCTAGGCTTTTTGATCATGGTTTTCAGGTAGCCTAGTAATTCTTAAATTGTCTCTACTTGATATCTTTCCTAGGTCAGTCATTTTTCCAATGAGATATTACACTTTTCTTCTTTTGTCTTTATTATTTTGACTTTGTCTTATCATTTCTTGATATTGTCAGGTCACCTTATTCTCTCTGCCTTGAGAGTTCCCAATGACATTCCTGTACCCAGAGTCAGGTTCCAACACTGGTGTTTCATTCATGTGGTCTTCTGTTCAGCTCAACTCCTATGTCACATATATTTCTATCTGACCTCCTACTTTGTTTTGGACTGGAACATTTCCTCACTTTGATCTTTTTTTGTTTTGCCACTCCAGAATTCAATTTGAAGCCTTATATCACAGTTTCTGGTGGGGACAATTAGGAGAGCTGAGCTGAGTCCTTTCTCTATTCTGCCATCTTGACTCTATCCCCAGAAGTCATTGAGGATGTAGACTTGTAGTCCTCTAAGATTCCTTGAAGTTTTATTTCTATGATGTTATGGTCAAGTTCCATTGATTCCTTAATGTCAATTTTTTATGTCCTCTACTCTATTAGGTTTTCTCTATGTATCCTAATCAGCATTCATATACTCCCTGTATATCAATGTATATCTACTAATCATAGGGCACTCACCTTATACTATCTTGTAGCATCATTATTTGCATTCATGTTTTACCTCTTCTAATAATAACACTTCCAAAATGCTTTTTCAGGCATACAAAGTGCCTTCCACACAACCACTCTGTGAGGTTAGTAGGAAATTCAACTACATTAATTTTTACTTTATATATCAGTAACCCCAAAGCACATCATCTTCAAATAAGATCCATTGTCATTCAAAAGTGGTTGGACTATTCGACATTGGGGGAAAATATGAACATTTTTTATTAACTTCAAATCTCTCCTTGAAAAAAAAATAATCATTGTAATACCAATATTATTTTGGTATTCTATGTCTTCATATTATAGAATATTGATGTTTTGAAGAATTAAGTACCAGGATACCATACAGTATAATGGAAAGGTACATGGTGTTTTTGAAGACACAGAATCACCTTATAAACTAAGATTTATGGAAGACAGTCAGGGAAAAGGAGACAACTATGAAATACAAGGTTGAAGCAGAAAATGGCCTGATTTCAGAATGAGTGGGAGAAATATTTGATGAATCATTTATTTGCTCCATGTGTGTCCTCATGAGTTTAAGAAAAATTGGGAAAGGTCCTGAAAATACTGAAAAAAAAAATTCCTTCTGGTGAACTTACTGAAATATTCTGGCCAGACTCACATTATTTTGGGGGTGGGGATGCCATTGAGATATTTAAGTTAATCTTGTACATTGCCTAGTACAAGGACTCACACATAGGAAACAATTATCTGAGTGAATTTGTTGAATGAATAAATGAGTGTGAAAGTGAATTACTAAGTGACTGTTTTATACATCATTCTGTACTCCTGTTTCTGTTTTTGTTTTCTGACAGCTTCTACCTCCCAAGGCATAAAAGGCTAAGTATTTTAACCTTCAGCATTACTTTATCTGGTTTGTGTTTGCCTGGCAACAAACAAATTGCCACGAGTGGGAGTCACAGTATGGATGTGTCTTGGGAGCTACAAAATACATGAAATTATAAATACCTGAATTTTTAAAAAAAAAAGACATTTTTTAAATATACTTTGTCTATGTAAGACTAGTAAAAAACAATTCTTTCACTTCCATTATTTCCTTTGTCTTTTTTTTAATTCCATGGTATTCCATTTCATATTATTACTTACTCCTCTACCTTCTGAAAAAATCACTGCTTTCCTATCTGGTTATTTTCTTATTTTATGGTGTAGCAAGCCTGTAGAAAGGATACTGCAGACTTCTAAGCTAATTCTAATTTTCTTAATTAGATCATTATTAGAAGCAGAGCCAAGATGGTGGTGTAGAAGCAGGAAAACTCTGCAGTTCCCACAAGGCCAACTCAAATACCCATAAAATGTGACTCTAAACAAATTTTAGGGCTCCAGAACTCACAAAATTACAGAAAAACACGTCTCCCACTGAAGGCATCTTGGCAGGGGGGACAGGAAGGGCTCATCACAGAACGCTGGGAGCCAAGCTCAACCCAGCCTGAAAACAGGCTTGGCCCTGGAGCAGCCAGTATAAGCCACAGCTAGAGCCCTCAGGAGAGTGTATCAGTGGAAGCTGTGACAATTTCCAGAATTATCAAGCCATAAGAAATAAGGACTAAGTGAAAGGTTAGTGTAACTCAGCTAAATTTGGGGAAGAGGACCTGGATGGTGATTCTGGGGTGTGTTTTCAGGGAGCCAAAGCTGGTGGGGGCTGCAGCAGCCTCCTAATACCTCCAGCAGCTGTGAAAACCACAACGATTTGGGATAGAGCTCTCCCCTCTGAAAGCAGACTCCCACAGAGCTAAAAAGTCAAATAATTTACTGGCAACATGAGCAGACAAAGGAAGCAAAGTAAGAACAGCAATCCAACTTTAGATTCCTTTATTGGGAACAAAAAGGATCAAAGCATGTAATGGGAGGAAGACAACACAGTCAGAACTCCCGCACCAAAAGCTTCCAAGAAAAATGTATGCAGGTTATAAGCCATAGATCAGCTTAAGAAGGATTTTGAAAACCAAATAAGAGAAGTGGAGGAAAAATTGGTCAGAGAAATGAGAATGATGCAAGAAAATCATGAAAAGAGAGTCAACAAAGTGACTCAAGAAAATAACACCATCAAAAATAGATTAACTGAAAGGGCAAAAGATGCCCAAAAAACAATGAGGAGAAGAATGCCTTAAAATGTTGAATCTGGCAGATGGAAAAAGAATCTCAAAAGCTTTCTGAAGAGAATAATTCCTTCAGAATTGGAGTGGAGTAAATGGAAGAAAATGACTTTATGAGAAATCAAAACACTATTAAACAGATCCAAACAAAAGAAAAAATAGAGGCAACGTGAAATATCTCCTTGTATAACCCACTGATGTGGAAAAGAGATCCAGGAGAGACAATTTAAAATTTATTGAACTACCTGAAAGCCTTGATCAAAAACAGAACCTAGAAAGCATCCTTCAAGAGATTCTCAAGGAAAATTGCCTTTATATTTTACAACCAGAGGGCAAAATAGAACTTGAAAGAATTCACCAATCACTTCCTGAAAAAAACATCCCAAAAAGAAAACTCCTAGGAATGTTATAGCCAGGTTCCAGATTTCCAAGAATAAGAAGAAGATATTACAAGCTGCCAAGAATAAACAATTTGAATACTGTGGAAACACAATCAGGACAACCCAGGATCTAGTAGCTTATACATTAAGTGATCTAGGGGCCTGGCATCTGATATTCAGAAGATCAAGGGAGCTAGGATTAAAACCAAGAATCACCTAGCCAGTAAAATTGAGTATTGTCAGGGTTCTCTTTCAGAGTACCCTAACTTGCCTGGAGGGGCAACTGGTTTCTTATTCTACTTAAGTTGGTACTAGTGCACTTTAGAACAGAAGAGTCACGGCTCTGAGGTGCAAACAGAAAAGGTTTATTCAGGTTGCTCTATGGGGAAGCCTTAAAGCCAGATCTTAAGGCAGGGTTCCAACCACTCCCAAGGCTTAGATCTCATATATACCCCAGATCCACACACCACATGTGACAGAGCCCAGCTTTAGAGAATTGTGAGAGGGGAGGTGCAATCACAAGGGTATGAAGGCCCCAGGGTATGGAGACACTACTCAGGAACATCAGGTAACCCCACATAAGAGAATCTTGAACAATGCAGTATTCCCTGGCCAGGGACAGTATAATATGCTCTGACCTTCACATTACCCAACTAATTCCTGGGCCTCAGACACTTCCTTGTGCCTCAACACAACTGCTTGCAATCTTGCACGTATTTTCTAATCCTCACACAGCTCCTCTTTTGTTTTGCGCATTGCGCTCACGCTGGAGTTTGATCTGGACTTTGAGTAGACTCAAGGAGTTTTGTAACATATTAACAGTATATGGGGATACAGAATAACAAAGCAAGAAAGCAAAAGACTAGCAATAAAAAAAAACAACAATAAATTTCCAATCCCAGGCCCACCATGACACACTCTTCAATTTGTTCAACAAGTCAGCACAGCATCCTGTGGGGACAAGCCCCCATGGTCAGCACAACCCATGTTGTACATCAATTCACCCAGGTCCATCCCATCAGCTGACAAACGACCCCGTTCCACAAGGCCATGCAGGTGGTGTTCAATGGTTTCCCACTGCAATCCAGTAGCACAGCAAAGGGCAGGGGTGACACAACTTGATGTCCACTTGACAATCTTAAATGTCCTGCCAGCTCAGCCCCTGCACCAAAATCGTCCCTCCATAAGAGTCAGCAACAGTCACAAAAACTGAGAAACAGGGCACAGTGGAATGGGAGGCCAAAAGTACATTTGCAGACAGGAGTCACCACCACGAGGCTGGCCACATTGACAAGTCTCGCCCCCAAGAGACAGCACAATCTCGGTCGTCTCTGTGGTCTCCTTTTCTTCCTCCTCTTCTCTACGTTGCTGTTGTGGGAGGACCCGGATCCTTCAGACAGGATACCAGCATGGCCCATGTTCTGTGGAGACATAAACATACCCTTTGTCCCTTATAGTTATTTCCTAAGGGCCCATCCACAATTCTCCTTTCTGGACCATAGCTTGTTCCCCAGCATTAGCCTTAACCAGGGGTGGAACACGTAGCTGTCCTCTCTGGCACAAAAGGTGTCTCACAGACAGTGTCATTTCTGAATTTTTGTGATAGTGCCAGATCTATAGGTTTCTGTCTGATGGGGCCCCTTTTGTGTTTAGTGAGAATTGCCTTTAGGGTGCTTTTAGTACATTTACTATAGATAAAGGTGTAAATACCTGATTTTTCTATAGGGCATATATATATATATATATATATATATATATATATTACAAAATGCAAGTGACCTGTTTTTAAACAAATTCTACATCTTTTGATCCCAACAAAATTCAACCTAAAATTTGTAGATAACAGTACTTCTGACTTTCAATGAATCCCCAATCTTCACTGCACTTGAATTTAACTATAGTTAAGCAAAAGCTACTAACAAAAATTGTTGGCTTTTCTCCTCTCCTCACAGCTGGAGAGTTTTATTGTGGATTTTAGAGGTCCGAGTGGAGAGGTTCATTTATTTCTCTAAACAAGGTGTGGGCTTCAGGGTGCCTCAGGGTTTTTGCCAGTGGGCTCCTTGTTAGAACTTAAATTCCTTATTTTTTTTTTCTGCAGCACTCTCTTAACCTGCTAATTTTACCTTGTACTTCAGTGTTTTATGTTTATTCCTGAGAATTTCTTAGAGAGTGAAATGCTTCTCAACCCCCAACTCAAAGAGAGTGGAACTTCTGAAAAAAATTCTTAGAGGCCACCTTATTTCACTTCCCCACAACTGGGGAACCCAAAACTCTCACTTTTTAGATGTTTCTTTACCAGATCTTAGCAAAACTGCAATTTCCCTAAATGCCAATTAGTATAGTAAATTCTGACTTATCTTAGCACAAGGTTATGAATGGTATTAATTCCCTTAAAATGACCAGAATCAGTTCAAATTGATACACAAGGTTTTTTTTTTCTAATAGGTGAGTCAGGTAATGGTTAATTACTTATTTGTTTTCTTTTTCAATCCAAGGGAAAAATTCCCATATTATTTCTCATCACATTTTCTTCACTCCACTTGGCCAGAGTGGAATGAAGGGAAGGATATTTTTAAACCTTTGAAAGTCTCAGAACTTCTGTTCACACTTTTTTGACAAAATGACAAATGACTCTCACACACTCGCTCACATAAAGACATAAAGACAAAACAGAGAGACACAAATAAACAAAATGGATCCAAAAGCTTTACATAGAATTTGTAGGAGATATCCTGAAAAAAATTTAGTTTGCTAGCTCTCCAGATAGTAATGGAAGCCAGGTGAAACATACTTGATAACATTAGAAACAGCTGTATCACACCAAAGTTCGAGCCACCTCTGGCACTCTTGGTTCTGATGCTTAACATATCATTAATGTATTCCACAGAACAAACAGCAGAAATTCGGAAATGCTGGAATCCCTCCTTCTCCCACTGAAATTTTGAAATATATGCTGAGGTGGCTCCCTCCATCTTGGCCACCTGGGTCTCAGTTGGCAGAGACTCCCATTCAGGAGGCCGCATATACTCATTGGTGATTGGCACTTTAGCCTGTAGCTACTTGCATAATCAATTGTGGGACTAGGAAGGGTGCCCCCAGGGATTTCTTGAGCCTGCATTCCTGTTTTTCCTGTTAACTTTTCGGCATTGTGAAGCAAAATGACCTGGCTTGCCACAATCAAAGCAAGCCGATCCTCAAATACTCACAAGCCTTTATGCAAAGCAGTAGCCATGGAGAGACCTGTAAAATGTTTTTAACAAATTTATTTGCCCTTTTGGGTGAGAAGATTAAGCCTTGCTTTTTAGCAAGTGTCTCAACCTGTTTAGCATACACCTTGAAATCCTGATCCTCCATTACTATATTGCCCATCCTGAGCTTGTGGGCCAAGTCCTGCAGCAACTATTCCCAGGCTCTTCTGTCCTCTCAGAGAGTGGTCTTTGAGAGTCCTCTCCACCAGCCTTCCTATCTTCCCTGCTTCTATTCCATGTCACTGTTTTGGGCACCACTCTCTCAGGGTTCTCTTTCAGAGTACCCTAACTTGCCTGTAGGGGCAACTGGCTGCTTATCCTACTTAAGTTGGTGCTAGTGTACTTTAGAACAGAAGAGTCACGGCTCTGAGGTACAAACAGAAAAGGTTTATTCAGATCTCTCTATGGGGAAGCCTTATAGCCAGATCTTAAGGCAGGCTTCCAAATACCTCCAGGGATTAGGTCTCATATATACCCCAGATCCATACACCACACTTGACAGAGCCCAGATGAACAGAATTGTGAGAGGGGAGGTGCAATCACAAGGGTATAAAGGCCCTAGGGTGTGAAGACAATACTCAGGAACATCAGGTAACGCCAAGTAAGAGAATCTTGAGCAATGCAGTATCCTCTGGCCAGGGACAGTGCAATATGCTCTGACCTCCACATAACCCAACTAATTCCTGGGCCTCAAATACTTCCCTGTGCCTCAATACAACTGCTTGCAATAATGCATATACTTTCTAATCCTCACAGAGTATAATGTTCCAGGGGAAAATATGGTCATTCAATGAGGTGGAGGACTTTCAAGCATTCTTGCTGAAAAAAACAGATTTTAAAAGAAAATTTGGCACTCAAATACAAGAAGCATGAGAAAGTAAACATGGAAAAGAAATCATAAGGAACTTATCAAAGCTGAACTATGTATAAGCCAATATGAAAAAAACGATAATTGTAACTTATGAAACTTTTCTCTGTATGAGGATAGGTGAAGGGAACACAAATGTATATATTTGTATACATACACATATGTCTATGTAAGAGGTTATATTATATAGATAGATAGATAGATAGATAGATATAGATATAGATATGCGTATTAATACATATCTGAGTATGTGTTTATATGTGTTCATAGAGGGCACAGGATCAATTGCATAGGAAGGGATGATACTTTAAAAGGGGAAGTTCTGAGGTGGGAGAGGAATAGAATGAGAGGAGACAGGGAGAGACAGAAAGGGGTTAATCATCTCATATAGAAGAGGAAAAGGATAACTTTTACAGTGGAGGGGAAGAACAGGAAGGCAAAAGGGAAAGGGTTAACCTTACTCTCATTGAATTTGGCTTAGGGAAGGAATGACATAAACTCTAAACTGTGTATCTTGCCACACCGGAGAGTAGGGGGGATGTGCATGAGAGGTGGGATGATGTGGGGGAGGGCAAGGTGGGCAGGAGGGTTGCTGGAAGCACACAGTTCTGTAATGGGACAGGGACAGGTAAAGAATAGAAAAAGGGGGATCAGAATAGGAAGGAGTGACATATAATCAGTCACTCACAATATGTCCATTGTGGAGAGTTTCTGTTTAACTACACATGTAGAGCCTGTATTGAATTGCCTGTCTTTCTAGTTGGGGGTGGGTGATGAGAGAGGAAGGGAAAGAATCTAGAATTTAAAGTTCTATAATAAAAAATTAAAAAATATATTTGTATATTATTATTATTATTATTGTTATTATTATTAACTATATGCAATTGGGAATTAATATATACAGGCACTAGGGTAGAGAGATCCATCTTGCCCTACCGGAGAATCAGAGGGGTGTTGGAGGAGGACGTAAGAGAGGAGATTGTGGGAGAGGTTATACAGTTGCATAGAGTTGTTTTGGGGTGGTGGGCAGGGGAAAGATGGGGAGAAAATTTGTAACTCAAAATCTCATGAAAACAGATGATGTAAACTAGAAAAGAAATAAACTAATTTTTAAAAATTAGCTCACTATTCCAACTTCAAGTGTAGATGTTGCAAAGACGTGATACTTCTAATGAGGGCAGTCTTATGCAAATGAAGAATAATAATATGACAGATTGAATAATGCCACATTGTAAATAAGATTCATGGGCAGAGCTTCATGTTTGCTCAAAAGACATCTTAGCTAAGCCTATCATTATATAAATATGGACAATGATATCTAGAAAGATGAAATAGGTAAAAAACTAGGAGAGCCAAGATGGTAACAAATGTTTTCTGACTACATCTCCAATATTCTTTCATCTGTGTTACATTTTCTCTTAAATCTCCTCCCTCCTTAAATAAATATAAAAAGAAGTGAAAACACACATATCTCCAGATTATTTTAATTGTATCACCCCAATCTTTAATCTTCTGGTTACATCTAATTCATCTTAAGAATTTGGAGGGTGAGATAGTCTATATTCTAATATTTGAAAAAAAAGGGGGGTGGCAGCAAAGTGGCAGCTAGGTGGTGCAGTGAATAGACCACCAGCCCTGGAGTCTGGAAGACCTGAGTTCAAATCTGGCCTCAGATACTTGATCATACTTACTAGATATGTGACATTGGGTAAGTCACTTAACTCTAATTGCCTTGCCTTCCCCCTTCCAAAAAAAAAAAAAAACACACAAAAACAAAGCAAAACAAAAATCTCAGGGCAAGTCATTTGCATATTTCCTTGATTCTCCCTTAGCATAGTATTTATATTCTAACTTATTTTTTTTTAATGCGACAAGGAAAAATTTTAAACTAATACTATTTACTGCCTCATTCGAGCCCCTTGAAAGACATGAAAGGTTATTAGGTTTTACATTAATTAAGCCTAGATTCTTTGTGGTTTTGTTCCTGCCATTTCTAGGCCTTGTTTTCTATTTTTTTTCCTCCTTTAACAAACTCACCTGAGTGATGAGGCTAGTGTCTGCCTCTTGCAGACTCCTTAGTCCTGGCATCTTCCAATTTAATATGATTTGGGAAACAATATAGCCAAGCTTGTTAGAATACTGTGTATTTAATAGAGCAAATAACAGATAAGTGTGTAAATGATAGTGTAGGGAGCTGGAGGGCTTCCCCGAGAACATTGTGTAGTATTTGAATCACGTACTTTATGGTGCCTATGTCGATACCTGAGAGAAAATTCTAGCTTTTCTATTTCTTCCAGATAGTACCCCAAATCATTAAGTAACTAAATAAGCAAAGTCAAGATTGCTAAGATGTTATTCTAATTTGTCCTAAATAGCATATACAGTGCAGTACTAGGATTACAAAATGTATTGCAAATTAAAATAGTCCAGTTTTTTTTTCATTTTCTTTTAGTTATTTTATTTCCTAGAAATCCTAATATAAATTGTCTAACTTTATGAACATATCTATCTATTGGAGTGATGGTATAAAGTAAAAGAAACCAGTTCCTCCCTGCCTCTCCATCAATCTCCCCTTTCTATTTATATACTGTCTAGGAAGATATCATTTGGAAAATTCACACATTTAAAAGATTTGCACTTTAAATTCAAGGTTTTTTTAAATTTTAGTATGTTAGAATTTAAGTCACAAAGTATGAATTCAAATTGGTGTACTGACAAAGCAAAATGATCAATTAACCTCTCTGAGCCTTAGTTTCCCCATTTGGAAAAAGGAAGTAAGAGTATTCCTTATCTCATAGGATCCTTTTGAGAAAGTGACCTGTATATCTTAAAATATTATGTAGATAACATTCCTGTATGTGTTAAATTTTTCAAAGTATTTGGCATATATCTATCTACACATATCTAGAGGAAAATGTATCGATATAGATAGATGTTGGTGAACATAAAAAGATATGGATAGATAGATTGATAGATAGATGGAGACAACTATATCAATAGATAGATAAATACATGAATCACTTGATGGCTCTCCACAGCTCTGTAAGAGAGGTGTTTTTGTTATTCATATTTTATGGTTAAGAAACTGAAAAAAGAGAGATGATAAGTGACCTGCCTAGGGTTATACAACTTATAAGTGTACAAGGCAGGATTTGAACTAAAGTTTTCCTTGCTCTGAATTCAAACCTCTTTCAAGCATGCCACTTTGTTACCTGCCAAATTGAGTATTGTGTACAAAGTAATTGGATTATAATGGAAGGAGCTGAACTGCTCTCCCCTCCTCCAGAATGTAAAACTGGATTTGTAGGTATAGGCACAATCACTGGGGTTTTTCAAGATCATTCATAATAATGATAGATAATATACTCTTCTTCAACTTGTTTGAGGGCATTTGGTCTCGAATGAGTTTTGAGAGCTATTATTTGGGCATCGGAGTGATAGTACCTAATAGCAAGGTAATCAGATCCTATTTCAGTGGCAGTGGAAGACTTCTTACCATTTTCTTCATCCTCTTTTTTTTTTCCCTCCAGTTCTGGATTATGCTGTGTTTGAGCTCTGCATTTTGTTATTCTAAACAGACCCACCCTAATTGGAATGCCTTCACTCAATGGACAGAGGATAGCAGCAGAGGAAACTCAGAGTGCCAAACTGCAGGCTCTGTACTTGCACTGGCCTGTTAATATCAAGAGACTGCATGTCTGAACTCCCTCTATTCATTCATGGTTTTTTTTTTCCCTCTCATGAATATGATAACCAGCCCACCTTCGTAAAAATGAAGGCCCAATTATTTGATACTCATTTCAGCTACTTGGTGTAACACTGGCATTTTGTATAACATCCCAGAAGAATTTTTTGCTTTCTGCTTCCATGCAACCACATTAAGCTAGTTTGCTTCTAACAATGCTCAATAGATAATTGAAGTCTACTTCAATTCAAAAGTAGAACACCCACTGAATGAGTTTCTTAGAATGAGTAGAACAGACTTTGAAGAAAGATCTTTGATAAAAGATTCTGTTTCTTAAACTGCTATTAGGTTTAGAAAATATAGATAGATACAAGGATAGATTATATAGATAGATAGATAATTTTAAATTTGCTTTCCATACAGGGTGTAAAATAGGCTGTCACTGAAGAAGTGAAGGGGATTTCAACAACAGTTATATTTGAATAGTTTACTTATATTATAATCTATTCTTTATAATATGATTTTGAGTAACAGTGTGGTGAAAAAAAGCATCTAGGTTCAAATTCAATCCTAAAATTTATCAGCTGTTTGATCAGGAGAGAGAAAAACTGATACCCAAATTACACCTCTGACACCATGTGAATTTGAGAAATCTGATGTGATAAAAAAAAGGGAAGCATTTTGAAATCCTTGAAGTATTATAAAAACTATTATTATTTTTTTAATGAAACCAAGGATATTAGTTGTTTCAGAACAATGAAACTGGCAACTTTTTCTCCCTAATTTATCATTATTATCATTGAGTTCTTTTGTTTTTTCATTATTTTCTTTTGATGGATCTTAATTTCAATTGCTGACATGGTTTTGCTATTAGCAGAGTTTTACTTCTATACACAAGTATATACACACATATACTATGTGCTTCAAAAATTATTAAGACTGCACTTTTGGCTTTGAGCCAGACTTTATTTGCAAGCCAAGGGCACAGATTTTCTTTAAAGCTATTGAAATGAAAGTATATTAAAAGAGGAGAAAGGAAAACAAAGATAGAAAGACAGAGACAGAGAAACAGAGAAAGTGAGTGAGGTATAGAGACAGAAACAGAGAAAGAAGTAGGATGGAGACAGAGAGAGAGAGAGACAGAGACAGAGACAGAGACAAAGAGAGACAGAGAGAGACAGAGACTCTGAGAGATAGAGAGAGAGAGACAGAGAGAGATAAATTATCGCAGTTTGGAAATGAAGACAATTTAATTTGGGAAAAAGCCTGCATTCTAATAGCAATATTGCTGTATCTGAAGATTCATATGGAAAAATGAATGTCTTCATGAGTAGCTCTCAGTTGTGATTGATAAGGAATGAATACTGAAAGTAGCACTATAAATACTGTATAATAGAAAATGAATTGGGATCTACCAGCTAAGCAAATATCTGAATGCAATATGACCAGTTCAGGCATTCTACTTCAAACTGCTACAAAGAAAATAGCAATGGGTAAAAATAGTTAGGCAATGGATTGATTCATATGAATTTTTCTTATTACTATCTTATAATTTCTAGACCTGGCTCAAATAGAAGTAGAAACAAAGGATTGAGAAAATATTTAATTAAAGTCAAACTTCTGCCACTTACACAGAAAACTTAGCAGCAATCTAGAGAAGTGGCCTTGACACCTACTTTATGGATTCAAGTGGCCCAGAATCATTGGATCAGGTTCTAGCTGGAAAGGGGGGAAGTGCTTCATGCATGTATAAAAATAATCAGATAAAAAGAACAATGCCTATATAACATGTATTGCTGTTGTTTAGTTTTTTGGTTTTTTTTTTTCAGTCATAGATGACTCTTTAGGAAACCATTTGGGAATTTCTTGGCAAAGATACTGGAGCAGTTTGCCAATTCCTTCTCCAGATCATTTTACAGATGAGAAAACTGAGGCAAATAGGGTTGAATGACCTATTCAGGGTCACACAGCTAGTAAAAATCTGAGGCTAGATCTAAACTTAGGAAGAGCCTTCCTGACTTCGGGGTCAGCACTGTATCCACTGTAGCTTCAAGGTGCATGAATGTGTGTGTGTGTGTGTGTGTGTGTGTGTGTGTGTGTGTATAAACACATATATTTGTCTGTGATTCTGGGGAACTGCAAATACTTGCAATTTATTTAATTTGCTTGTAGCCACCATACATTCTTAGGGGATTTAAAGCTAAGCACAGGAAGATTTCCAGAAAACTGATGCTGTGAACAGCTTTAAGGTTCTGATCACATAGTTTAGTGAACTCTCTATTTATTCAGCAGTAAACTAAAGCAAAATATTCACAGAAACCAAAGTATAGCATTTACAATGTTATAACAGAACAACTTATCACTAAAGTGGCCACATAGTCTTAAACAAAAGATATCATTCAGTAAGTCCTTAACTCGATCATCCTTAAGGAACAAGCCTCCTTGAGGAACACAAAGTACAAAGGTCAAAGTTCTCCACCCCTATGTCACATTGAATTAATCTCTCAGTCTTCTTTCTTGTTGTTTGGAGATTAGTTTCCAATCATCCTTAACTCAATCATTCTTAAGAGGTACAAGGTGCAGAGTATAAAGATTTCCCACCCTTAGGCCACAGTAAATCATGATCTTCTCAGTCAGCATTAAATACTCAAGGAGAGGTCTCTTCATCTTGACTCCAGGCTGGCTCTCAGATTCCTGGTTCCTTTTCCATGGTCTTAACTTTTGTCTGAATTTACCCAACTGTCACCTATATTCAAAGGTAAACAGCTCTCAGCTCCTCGTCCAGCTCCTTGTCCAGTTCCTTATCCAGTTCCCATTCCATATTGAAGCTTACAGTGTCCAGTCCACCTCATGTCCTTCATAGTTTCTGTTTCTAGGAAGACAAAGCTTAACAGAGCCAAAGCAATATTCATATGCGTTGCTGGCACCATCATCAATTCACTTTCTGCCTGTGAAATCAACACAGACTCACAATGTCTGAGAATTCAACACAAATCATCATTATAGTCCCGGGACCCTCCTCCAGGACTTCTGTAAACAGACAACAAGAAAATCAGGGCTTCCAGTAAGGTCTCAGAGCTTCTGTACTAAGTATCACACACACAAATCAGACAGAACAGACAACTAGAGTGCCAGGGCACCAAAAGTTTTCTCCTTCCTAACTCTGCCACTGCATGTGTTCCCTTCTCAGTTCTGCTCTCTTCCAGCTTATGCTCAGCTTTTTAACTGGTCAGTAGCTCCTCCCTATTCTGCCTACCTCTTACATCCTTTCTATTCCTGTCTTTGGCAAGTCCCTCCCACTGTGGGTTTCACAACTTCTGTTTTTTAACAAAGACTTGATAAAATCAGGGCTAGACTCAAAAGAAATTTGAACTGAAACAAGGTGCTAAATAATTAAATAGCTGAAACAAGGTGCTAAGTATTTCTTTGCTTGCCCCCATTTCAGGGGGATGGAGAAATATCATCTTGCCTCCTTGAGTGGAAGCTCAGCAACTATCTAGTATTGTCTATGACACCTAAAGGAGCTACCAAAAA
>CM053585.1:54575771-54598614 GCA_028646515.1 Pseudochirops corinnae
TTGTGAGCTGTGGCCTTGTATCAGCAAGCACCCTAGCATACCTAGGGCGGCTACTAGCACAAGTTCTTAGATCTGCTTTTATAAAGGAAAGCAACTCAAAATGGGTTAACAATCTTACTTTAATCAAACATATCATTTACCTAGTTCAGAGGAAAAGTCAGCACCCTGAACTTCAGAGAATACAAGCAGAAGTTACAAACAAACAGAAAAACAGATCATCAGACGGCTTCCAACATCTGACCATTACATCAGTTACCTATTCAGTTACCAGAGAGGGAAGCACCAACTTCTGGGTTTTTCAAAGTCGGGGGGACTCAACGGCTGCCCAGAGTCTCTTCTGGCCCAATCACACAACTCTTCTCAAAGTGAACCCCAAACCAAAACCTCACTTCAGGGCATATATATATAGCATTTTCCTGGCTTGGAGAATGTCACAGCCCTCTGGACCCACTGCCCAATCACAAAGCTACAAGGCAAGGGCATTCCTGAAAAACACGTCTGGTGCCACAGGCTCCACGTGACCACATTCAGCCTATTAGGGAACAGAGTATACTTACAAATCTGGGAAGGTTTTCAGAGTCACGTAGCCACTTTAGCAAAGGGCCTAGGGGCAGGGAAGATCTTCAGATTCCCATAACAGGCCTCTGAGTATGTGTACTGAGGCCAGGGCCAGGATTCTCGGTGTTTCTGCTCAGTTACCTGAGGCTCATTGAGTAACTTATTGGGAGGTGGGGGGGATGGTCCATTTCAGGTTTTTTCCACCTGTTTCTCTGGGCTGCTTCTCAGGCAGGCTCACTGTAGTAGAAGGGTGGGGCTGTAGTTTGCTGATTGGCCAGGTGGTTCTAAAGCACACCTGGGCTTTTGTTGTTAGAGCTTGCTGGCTCCACCCACCTGGGCTTAGGCTCCATACAATTTCCTTTCCTCCTTCCCCACTGATTTCCAAGCCTGGGGTTGTTTACACTTATGTAGGAATGTACTCTAGGTGGGGCTTTTACCTCTGGATTTTTTTGTGTCAGGGAGGGGGATGAGAGCCCTTAGATTTCATTCTTCCATCTCAACTTCTGAAAGTCTGTTCATGTAGCTTCTAAAATCCAGGCTGTGGGTTGCCAGCCCTGGAAAAACCGCTGACCCTGCTATGCACCCTGCATTCCCTCCTACCCTGTTCCATTGATCCTCTGCTCCATGGGGGACAGCTTCAGAAGCCTCTGGCTGGGTGTGTCTGCTGGGTGGGGCTTCTCAGTCTGCAGCACTGTGCTCTCAGGTGCGTGCTGGTGCCACTCCTGTGTGCTCCGTGTTCTCCCTGCCCCAACCTGAATAGGCACTTTTCTGGGGTGGGAATTTGTCACTCTCCATCTCCCAATGGGTTCTATCACTCTTAAATCCACTCAAAAGTACATTTTAGCTTTTAAGTACAAAATTCTTGGGGAGCTTGGAGAAGTTACTGCTTACTTCCCACCATCTTAGCTCTGCCTCCCAACAGTAGAGACTTTTAAACATATATTGAAAAATATTTAAAAGAAAAAAAAAGACAATTACAAACAACTACATTCTCTATGAAATGTGAAAAGGTTTATATCCCTTTCACCTCTGATCTGTGCTGATTTTGTAACTTAAAATTCCATATTTTCTGATCAGCCAGGACATGTTTGTGTTTACTCTATCAGGGTGGTCTCTTCTATACTGTCTTTGACTTGAGCTTCTACTGGCTAAGCCATTCACCCCCACACTCACCCCATCATATTAGGAACCATGATTTATTTTTAAGCAACTTATGTCAATTAACATTTATTTATTTATTTATTTGTTTATTTTCATTTACAACATTCAGTTCCATAATCCCTTGAGTTTCAAATTTTCTCCCCTTCCCTCTTCTCCCCCCTCCCTCCATGGCAGCATGGAATCAAATAAAGGATCTACAAATACCTTCACATGAAAAACTTGTCAGGTTGTAAAGAAGGATTATAACCAATGGAGTGAACAAGAGAAAGAAGAAACAAAAAAAAAAAAAGAAAAGAAAGAGAACAAGTAGTTTGCTTCAATCTGCATTCAGACTCTGCATTTCTTTCTCTGTATGTGGATATCACTTTCCATTATGAGTCTTAAGGTGTTGTCTTCTAACCTTGCATTGCTGAGAAGAGCACAGTCTATCAAAATTAGTCATCACAGATACAATGTGTCTGTAACTGTGCACAAATTTCTCCTGGTTCTGCTCTTCTCACTCAACATCAGTTTGTATAAGTCTCTCCGGATTATTATGATGTCCATCTGCTCCTCACTTCATATAGCACAATAGTTTTCCATTATATTCACATACCACAACTTGTTTAGACATTCCCCAGTTGATGGGCATCCTCTTGATTTTCATTTCTTTGCCACCACAAAAAGAGCTGCTATAAATATTTTTGTACATATGGGTGTTCCTTCCATTTGTATGATCTCTTTGGGATAGAGCCGTCTTACTGGTACTGCTGAGTCAAAGGGTATGCACGTTTTTATAGCCCTTTGGGCATAGTTCCAGATTGCTCTCCAGAATGTTTGGATCAGCTCACAACTCCACCAATAATTGATTGGTTTTCCAATTCTTCCACATCCTCTGGAGCATTTATCTTTTTTCCTCTTTTGTCAGCTTAGCCAATATGACTGGTGAGATGTGGTACCTCAAAGTTATTTTGATTTATGTTTCTCTAATCAATAGTGATTTAGACCATTTTTCATACACTTGTACATATCTTTAATTTCTTCCTCTGAAAACTGCCTGTTCATATCCTTTGACCATTTATCAATTGGGGAATGGCTTGTATTCTTACAGATTTGACTAAGTTCTCTGTATATTTTAGAAATGAGATCTTTATCAGAGATACTGGTTGTAAAAATTATTTCCCGATTTTCTACTTCCTTCTTACTCTGGGTTACATTTGCTTTATTTGTACAGAAACTTTTCAATTTAATGTAATCAAAATTATTCATTTTGCATTTCGTAATGCTCTCTAACTCTTGCTTTCTCATAAAATCTTCCCTTCTTAATAAATCTGACAGATAAACTATGCCTAGTTCTCTCATGCTTACAGTATCAGCTTTTATACCTAGATTGTGCACCCATTTAGACTTGATTTTGTTATATGGTGTAAGATATTGGTCTATGCCCCATTTCTGCCATACTATTTTCCAATTTTCCCAGCAGTTTTTGTCAAATACTGACTTCTTATCCCAGAAACTAGTGTCTTTGGGTTTATCAAACAGTTGATTTCTATAATCATTGACTACTGTGTCCTGTGTATCTTACCTATTCTATTGATCGACCCTTCTATTTTTTTAGGGAAGTGATTTTGATTATTTTTGCTTTATAATACAACTTAAGATATAGTAGGGCTAGGTTCCCTTGCATTTCTTTTAATTAATTCCCTTGGTATTCTGAAACTTTCGTTCTTCCAGATTAATTTTCGTAATATTTTTTCTAGCTCTATAAAATAATTCTTTGGTAGTTTAGTGTGGCACTAAATAAGCAAATTAATTTAGGTATAATTGTCATTTTTATTATATTAGCTTGGCCTATCCATGAGCGACTGATGGTTTTTTTTTTCCAATTATTTAGATTTGATTTTATTTGTGTGAAGAATGTTTTGCAATTGTTTTCATATTGTCCTTGGGCTTATTTTGGTAGGTAGAATCCCAAGTATTTTATAATGTCTACAGTGACTTTAATTGGAATTGTACTTTCTATCTCTTACTTTTGGACTTTGTCTTTGATATATATAAATGCAAATGATTTATGTGGGTTTATTTTACATCCTGCAACTTTGCTAAAGTTGTTTATTATTTCAAGTAGTTCTTTACTTCATTATCTAGGATTCTCGAAGTATATCATCATATCATCTACAAAGAGCGATAACTTACTTCATTTTTTTCCTATTCTAATCCCTTTGATTTCTTTTTTCCCCTCTTATTTCTAAAGCTAACATTTCTAGTACCATATTGAATAACAGTGGAGATAATGGAAATCAGTATTCTAAACCTGATCTTATTGGAAGTGCATCTAGCTTATCCCCATTATGCATAATGCTTCCTGATTGTTTTAGGTAGATGCTACTTATCAGTGTAAGGAAGGCTCCATTTATTCCTATGCTCTTCAGTGTTTTCAATAGAAATGTTGTTCTACTTGTTCAAAAGCTTTTTCTGCATCTATTCAGATATACATATGCTTTTGTTAGGTTTGTTGTTGATATTCCCAGTTATGCTGAAACCAGCCCTGCATTCCTGGTATAATTCCTACCTGATCAAAGTGTATTATTCTTGTGATAAATTGCTGCAATCTTTTTGCTAATATTTTATTTAAAATGTTTACATCTATATTCATTAGGATAATTGGTCTATAATTTTCTCTCTTTGTTTTGGCTCTTCCCTGTTTAGATATCAATACCACATTCACAGTTATGACCACTGTCCTATTTTCCCCTCATTTATGTTTTTATTTCTCCCTTCCCCTCCTTAAAATGGTTTTGCTTTTGATGACCACTTCCCTCAATCTTCCCTCCCTTCTATCTGTCCCCCTCCTTTTTGTTTCCCTTTTCCATTACTACTTCTTCCCTCCCTTCTAATGATCCCTTCTCTTTTCTTTCCCCTTTCCCCTCCTACTGCCTGCATGGCAAGTTAGATTCCTATATTTAACTGAATATGTTATTCCCTCCGTGAATCAAATCTGATGAAAGCTCAAACAAAGCTCATCTCTCTACCCTCATTTCCTCTACTATAGTTTGTTTTTCTGCCTCTTCAAGTGATGCAATTTACCCTTTTCTGACTTTTCCTTTTCTCTTCTCCCATTACAATCCCTTTGTACCCCTTAATTAGATTTTTTAGCATCACATCAGTTAATGTATAACCATAACTTCTATCTCTGCATATCCCTTTTAAATGTCAAAATAAATATACAATTCTCAACATTAACAAGATCATCTTCCCATATAAGGATGTAAACAATTTGCTCTTACTGAAAAACAAGGTGGGTTTTTTTTTGTTCTTTTTTCCATTTTCTGTTTTATATCTCTTGAGTCTTATATTTGATGATCAAATTTTCCATTGAGCTCTGGCCATTTCATCAGGAAGGTAGAGAAGTCTTTTATTTCATTGAGTGCCCATCTCCTTAGAAAAAGCTCGGTTTTGCTGGGCAGTTCATCCTTGGTTGTAGTCCTAGCTCCTTTATTTCACAAAATATTATATTCCAATCCTTCAAATCTTTAATGTAGAAGCTAACAGGTTCTGTGTAGATCCTGACTGTAGATCCACAATATTTAAATTGTTATTTTTTTTCTGCTTGCGGTATTTTTCCTTGACCTGAAAATTCTGGAGTCCAGCTGCAATATTCCTTGGCATTTTTAATTTGTGATCTCTTTTAGGAGGTGGTACGTGGACTCTTTCTATGACTACTTTACCCTCTGTTTCTAGGACATTGGGGCAGTTTTCCTCAGTGATTTCTAGGAAGACATCATCTCAACTTGTGAGTTGTGACCACTTTGGGGGTTGAATGACCCTTTCAAAGGGGTCACAGGGGCCACCTAAGACCATCGGAAAACACATATCTCTGATGGTCTTAGGAACTGAGACACCACATTCCTCCATCCATCTCCAGGTGGGTACACCCACTTGCAGACATGCCCACAGAGTAGTAAAGGGTCAATGTTTCTCAACCTTCCTAATGTAGCGACCTTTTTATTTTGTTGGGTTTTTTTTGTTTGTTTGCTTTGTTTTGTTTTTTTATCATGGTTTTCAGGTAGACCTATAATTCTTCGATTACCTCTCTTGGATCTTGTTTCCAGATCAGTTGTTTTTATGATGAGATATCCTACATTTTCGTCTATTTTTTTAATTCTTTGGAATATGTTTGACTGATTCTTTATGCTTTATATAGTCTTTAGCTTCTCTTTGTCCAATTCTAATTTTTAACAAATTCTTTTCTTCATTTAACTTTTGTACCTCCTTTTCTATTTGACCATTTTTTCCCTTGAAGGTTTTATTTTCTCCAGTTAGGCTTTTTACCTCCTGATTAATTTGGCCAATTTTATTTTTTAAGGAGTTGTTCCCTTCAGTGACTTTTTTTTTTTTTACATTTTGTCTAATGTATTTTTAAAATGATTGCTCAGTTTTTCTGCTATCTCTCTAATTTTGCTTTTTGTGTGTGTGTGTCTCTGACACAATAATTCCTTTTGGTTTTTTTTGTCTTTATTAATTTGTTTGTTTACTTTTAGTTTACAAGATTCAGTTCCACTATCCCTTGAGTTATAAATTTTCTCACTCTTCCGTTCCTCTCCCCCCCCCATGATGGCATACAATCAAATATAGGATCTGTAAATATTTTCACATTAGACATTAGTCAGGTTATAAAGAAGGATTATAAAGAATGGAATGAACAATGGGACCGAAGAAACAAAACCAAACAAGAAAAAGAAAGAGAGCAGATAGTTTGCTTCAATCTGCATTCAAACTCTCTTCTTTCTAGTTCTTTCTCTGAATGTAGACATTTCCATCCATCATGAGCTTTTGGAGTTGTCCTATAACCCTGAATTGCTGAGAAGAGCCCAGTCAATCAAAGTTGGTCATCACACATATGCAGGGTCTGTAATTGTGTCCAAATTTCTCCTGGCTATGCTGTCCTCACTCAGCATTGGTTTGTATAAGACTCTCCAGGTAAATATAAAGTCCATCTGCTCCTCTTTTCTTATAGCACAATAATATTCCATCACATTCATATACCACAATTTGTTTAGCCATATCCCAATTGATGGACACCCCCTTAATTTCCAGTTCTTTGCTACCACAGAAAGAGCTGCTATGAATATTTTTGTACATACAGGTCTTCATCCCACTTCTATGATCTCTTTGGGATACAACTTAAAAATAGTATTACTGAGTCAAAGAGAATGTATTTATTTTTAGCCCTTTGGGCATAGTTCCAAACTGTCCTCAGAGTGGTTGAATCAGTTCACAGCTCCATCAACAATGCATTACTCTTTCAGTTTTTCCACATCCTCTCCAGGATTTGTCATTTTCCTGTTTTGTCATCTTAGCCAATCTGACTGTTGAAATATGGTACCTCAGAATTGTCTTAATTTGCATTTCTCTAATCAATAGTTATTTAGAGCATTTTTTATATGCTTACAGATATCCTTAATTTCTTCCTCTGAAAACTGCCTGTTCATATGCTTTGACCATTTATCACTTTCAGAATGACTTGTATTCTTATAGATTTGATTGAGTTCTCTGTATATTTTAGAAATCAGGCCTTTATCAGAGACACTAGTTGTAAAAATTACTTCCCAGTTTGCCACTTGCCTCTTTATCTTGATTACATTCATTTTGTTTGTATGAAAACTTTTCAATTTAATATAATCAAAATTACCAATTTTGTATTTTATAATGCTCTCTAACTCTTGTTTGGTTATAAAATCTTCCCTTCTCCATCAATCTGGCAGGTAAACTATCCCTTGCTTTTCCAGATTGCTTATTTTATCTGCCTTTATACCTAAATCATGCACACATTTAGACTTCGTTTTTGTATATGGTGTTAGATATTTGTCTATGCCCAGTTTCTGCCACAATATATTCCAGTTTTCCCAGCAGTTTTTGTCAAATAGTGAGTTCTTGTCCCGAAAACTGGGGTCTTTGGATTTATCAAACAGTAGATTGCTATAGTAATTGACTTCTGAGTCTCACATACTCAATCTATTCCATTGATCCACTACTCAATTCCTCAGCCAGTACCAAGTAGTTTTGATGACTGCTGCTATATAATACAGATTAAAATCTGGTATGGGTAGACCATCTTCCCTATCATTTCTTTTCATTAATTTCCTTGATATTCTGGACCTTTTGTTCTCCAAAAGGAATTTTGTTACTTTTTTTTTTTCTAGCCCTGTGAAGTAATTTATTTGGTAGATTGCTTGGTATGGCAATAAATATGTAATTAAATTTAGGTAAAATTGTCATTTTTATTATATTAGCTTGACCCAGACATGAGCAACTGATTTTTTTTTCCAATTAGTTAGATCTGACTTTATTTGTGTGAAAAGTGTTTTGTAGTTGTGTCCATATAGATCCTGGGTTTGTTTTGTCAGGTAGATTCCCAAATATTTTATGATGTCTGGAACTTTAAATGAGTTTAATCTTTCTGTTTCTTGCTATTGGGCTTCATTAGAAATATATAAGAATGCTGAGTATTTATGAGGGTTTATTTTAAACCATGCATCTTTGCCAGATTTATTTATTGTCTTAAGTAGTTTTTTACTTGATTCTCTAGGTTTCTCTTAGTATATCATCACATCATCTGCAAAGAGTGATAGCTTAGTCTCTTCTTCGCCTAATTTGATTCGTTCAATTTCTTTTTCTTCTCTAATTGCTACTGCTAACATTTCTAGTACCATACTTGTTTCACACCTGAACTTATTAGAAATGCTTCTAGCTTATCCCCACCACATATAATACTTGGTGATGTCTATAAATGGATGTTACTTATTGTTTTAAAGAGTCTATTTATTCCTATACTTTCTAGTGTTTTTAATAGGAATGGATGTTGTATTTTGTTGAAAGCCTTTCCTACATCTATTAAGATAATTATATGGTTTATGCTAGTTTTATTGCCGATATGATCAATTATATGGATGGTTTTCCTAATATTGAACTATTCTTGCATTCCTGAAATAAATTCTACCTGATCAAAGAGTTTTAGTCTTTTGGTAAGTTGCTGCAGTCTTTTTGTTAATATTTTATTTAATTTTTTTCATTTATATTCATGAGAGTAATTGGTCTATTATTTTCATTCTCTATTTTGTCTCTTCCTGATTTAGGTATCAGTACCATATTTGTGTCATAAAAAGAATTTGGTAGGACAACTTCTTCACCAATTTTCCCAAATAGTTTGTAGAGTATTGGAATCAATTGTCTCTTAAATGTTTGATAGAAATCACTAGAAAATCCATCTGGCCCTTTAGTGTTATTTTTTTCCCCCCTAGGAGATTGTTGATCTCTTGTTTGATTTCTTTTTCTGAGATGGGATTATTTAAGCAATCCACTTTCTCTTCAGTTAATCTGGCAACTTATAAATTTGTAAATATTCATCCCTTTCACTAAGGTTGTCAAATTTATGTGCATGCAATTGGCAAAATAATTCCTAAATATTTTTTTTTAATTTCCTGTTCAATGGAGGTAGATTCACCCTTTTTCATTTTCTTCTTTCTTTTTTTTTTTATCACCTTGACTAAAGGTTTATCAATGTTATTGTGTTTTTTACCCCATAAAACCAGCTCTTAGATTTATTTATTAATTCAATAGTTTTCTTAATTAAATTTTATTAATCTCTCTTTTGGTTTTCATTATTTCTAATTTAGTATTTAATTGGGGATTTTTGATTTGTTCTTTTTCTAGCTCATTCAACTGCATGTCCAATTTATTTACCTCCATTTTCTCTAATTTATTCATGTATGCATTCAGAGATATAAAACTTCCCCTAAGAACTGCCTTTACTGCATCTCACAAGTTTTGGTATATTGTCTCATTATTGTCATTCACTTAATGTAGTTATTGATTGTTTCTATAATTCCTTGTTTGACTCACTTATTCTTTACGTTTAAATTATTTAGTTTCCAATTTGTTTTTAGTGTATCTTTCCATGGCCCTTTATTGCATATGATTTTTATTGCATCATGATCTGAGAATGATGCATTTAATATTTCTGCCTTTCTGCACTAAATTGTGAGAATTTTATGCCCTAGTACATGGTCAAATTTTGTGTATGTGCCATGTACCACTGAGAAGAAGGTATACTCTTTTTTTGTCCCCATTCAGTTTCCTCCAGAGATCTATCGTATCTAGCCTCTCTAAAATTCTATTCATGTCCTTAACTTCTTTCTTGTTTCTTTTAAGGTTAGATTTATCACATTCAGAGAGGAGAAGATTGAGGTCCCCCACTAGTATAGTTTGCTATCTATTTATTCCTCTAATTCCCTTACCTTCTCTAGGAATTTGGATGCAATATTGTTTTGTGCATATATGTTGAGTAAGGATATTGCTTCATTCTCGAAGATGCCTTTTAGGAGGATATAGTTTCCTTCCTTATCTCTTTTAATTAGGTCTATTTTTGCTTTTTCTTTATCTGACAGAAGGATTGCTACTGCTACTTTTTTTTAACTTTAGCTGAAACATAATATATACTCCGACCTTTTACCTTTACTCTGTTCATATCCACTTCTTCAAATGGGTTTCTTGTAGACAGCATATTTTATGATTCTGGTTTTTAATACATTCTTCTAACCACCTCCATTTTATCACATTCACATTCACTGTTATAATTACTATCTGTGTCTTCCCTTCCATTCTATTCCTTCCCCTGTTTATGTTTTTCTTTCTTCCTTCTCTCTTCCCCTCCCTAAGAGTTTTCCTTTTGACCACCACCTCCCTCAGTATTTTGTCCCTGTGCCCCCCTTTTTACATACCTTTTCCCCTTGCTACTATTTCCTTCTCTTCTAAACACATTTCCTTTTTACTCCTCCCCTTACTGCTCCTAATGCCTATAGGGCACAATGGGTTTTTATACTTAACAGTGTATGTTATTCCCTCCTTTAACCCAAAATGATGAGAGTAAATTTCATACAGTGCTCCTCTTTCTCCCATCTTTCCCTCTATTATAATGAATTGTTCTATCTCTTCACACTAGAATTCTAAACTTAACTGATTATATTGATCCCTCTTTGAACTGGAACCAATGAGAATAAAGTTCATATGACGTTCATCTCCCTCCCTTCTTCCTGTCTACTACAGTATGTTTTTATGCCTCTTCAAATGGCATCATTTACCTTTTTCCATCTCATTCTATCCTTTTTACCATTACAATTCCTTTGTACCCCTTAATAAGTTATTTTTTTAATCATAAGATTAGTTAATTTATACTCACAACCTCTATTTTTGTCTATCTCTTTTAAATGTTGTGATAATTATATAAATTTCAATTTGAGCAGTTATTAGCTTCTCACATAGGGATGTAAACAGGTTGCTCTTATTGAATCACAAGTTAAGTGTGTATGTGTACGTGTGTGTCGGTGTGTTTGTGTCTGTTTTTTTCCTTGCTTACCTTTTTATGTCTCTCTTAACTCTTGTATTTGGAGATGAAATTTTCCATTGAGCTCTGGTTTATTCATCAGGAAAGTCTAGAAGTCTCTTATTTTATTAAATGATCATCTCCTTGCCTGAAATATTATTCTCAGTTTTTCCAGGTAGTTGTTCCTTGGTTGCAGTCCAAGATGTTTTGCCTTATGAAATATCAAATTCCAATCCCTCTGATCTTTTAGTGTAGAAGCTGCTAGGTTCTGTGTAATCATGACTGTAGTTCTATGATATTTGAATTATTTCTTTTTGGCTGCTGGTGGTATTTTCTCCTTGACCTTGTAATTCTGGAATTTGGCTATTATACTTCTTGGGGTTTTCAATTTGTCATCTCTTTCAGGAAGAGTCCAGTGAATTCTTTTGATAACTATTTTAACCTCTGATTCTAGGACCTTTTGACAGTGTCTTGGAGGATTTTTTTCCAGGGTGCTTTTTTTTTTTTATCATGGCTTTCTTGTAGACCAATAATTCTTAGGTTATCTCTCCTAGATCTGTTCTCCAGGTCAGTTATTTTTCCAGTGAGACATTTTACACTTTCTTCCAGTTTTTCAATCTTCATGTTCTGATTGACTAGCTCTTAGTGCATCATAGAGTGCTTAGGTTTGATTTGACTGATTCTAATTTTAATAAATTATTTTCCTTGGTTAGTTTTTGAAGCTCCTTTTCCATATGTTCAGATTTCATTTTTAGGGAAGTATTTTTTCCAGTTAGATTTTTGAACTTCCCAAACCTGTTCACAGATTTTACTTTTTTAAGGATTTTTTTTTCAGTAGGTTTTTTTTTTTTCTTCCAGTTTGGTCAATGTAGATTTAAATTTGTCTTCTGTCTTTCTAATTTGGCTTTCAAAATCTTTTTTGAGCTCCTCTAAGAATGCTTTTTGGTCTGGAGACCAGTTCATATTTCCTTCTGTGGTCTCAGGTGTGAGTATAGAGTCCATATTGTCCTCTGAATTTGATTGTTCTTGCTCGCTATAATAAGATGGGATTTTTTTTCTTTTGATTTCTCACCTTCCTTCTTACCCATTGTGATTGCCTATTTCCTGACTGAGCTTCTCACACTGGAAACTAAGGGACTGGATGTTGACTTTGTGTGCTGTAGCCTCTGAGTGTCTAGACTGAGGCCAAGGCCAGGATTTTCAGTGTTTCCCCTGACTTACCCTGAGGCTCACAGAGTAACATGTGGGAGAGTGGTGGTCTGGCCACTTCATGCTTCTGCCTCTGTGCTCCTGGGCTACAGCTCAGGCAAGCTCAGCAGCTGGCACCCAGCAGCACTGGTGTCTGCACATTCTGGTGGTGGTGCTAAGGCACATCTGGACTTCTGTTGCTAGTGCTTGCTGGCTCCACCTCTCTGGGCTTTGGGATCTTTTGCATGTCAGCTGAGGTGGGGCTGGTTGGGACCCCTCTCGCCATTCACTTCAGACTCCTTATTGCTACTGTTACACCCTTCTTCTAGGTCTCCCAAGCCTGAGACTGTTTCCACTATTTCAGGATTTTACACTGGGTGGGAAATTTTTCTCTGTGTTTTTTGGATCCAGGAGGGGGTATCAGAGCAGCTAGGGTTTACTCTGCCATCTTGGCTACTGGAGGTTCAGGTAGGTGAGTTTTAAATGCTGTGGGCTTATAGTCCCAGGAGAAGCTGCTATTGCTTTGGGCCCTATGTTTTCTCTTACCCAGCTCTGACCAGTCCTTGGTCCTATGGTGAGATGTATGCAAATCACCCATTTGATGGGTGAATCTGCTGGCCAGGGCTTGCTCTCACTCCGCTGTAGTTTGCTCTCAGATCCACACTGGTGCAGCCCCTGTGTTGTCTGTGCTCCTCTCCTCAGACCTATGTGGGCACTTTTCTGGGCTGGGAATCTACCACCCTCCATCTCCCAATGTATTCTGTCACTCTAAAATCCTTTCTGATTCACTTTTTAAAGGTTAGTGACAGAATTCATGGAGGAACTTAGAAAAGTTCCTGCTACTATTCTATCTTGCCCTCTCCTATCTTTAATTTGTCTTTTAAAATGCTTGAGCTATTCCAAGGATGCTTTTTGTGCTTAAGAACAATTATGATTCCATTTTGAGGTTTCAGTTGTGGTTATAGTGCCAATGCTGTCATTTTCTGAATTTGCATTTTGGTCTTCCCTTTCTTCAATGTAAGATTCTATGATCTTTGCTTTTCCAATTTTTTTTTTATCAGTTTTGATTGTCTGTTTCCTGGTAAAGTGTTTCTCTGCTTCTGGGGCACAGGGAGCTCTGTCTCATGCTTCTTGTGTTGGGAGCTAGGGTCCTGGTTACTTACTTTGTGTGCTCTGGCCTCTGCTTCTATCAGTAGGAAGCTATATAATGCTGCTTTTCACCAGATGGAACTGGTTGGTTTGTGCCGAGACCAAGGCTGAGTCCAGGTGTTTATGGGTTTCCCTGGGGTTACACTGAACTTCATAGTGTGAGGTCTGAGGGAAGGGTGGTCCAGTCACTTCAGGTCTCTACCTTCTTAACCCTTGGTCAGAGCTCTGGCAGGCTCAGCCTCTGGTGGATGTCTGTCTGTTCTGGTGTCTGCTGATTGTCCTGGCTATGAAAAAGCATGTCTGGGGTCCTGGTGGTGGCACTTGCCTCCTGCAGTTCCCTGGGGCACAGGATCTCCCGCTTGTTCACTGAGTTCACTCAGTTCACTGGCTTGCTAGGATGCCACCCGTCCTGCACTGGTCCTATTCAGCCATGGCAAGAGGAACCCTTCCTGTTGATCTCCCTATCCTCCAATGCTAAAAGACTGCTGTTCCCCTTCTGCTTTTTCCTCTATTTCAGGAATTTTCCTGGGGCAATATTCTCTGTTTTTTTTTTTTTTTGAGGTCAACAAAGAGGGGTAAGAACACTTAAAGTTTCCTCCACTATCTTGACTCCTGGAAGTTCAAGTAGTTAACTTTCAAACCCTTAGTCAATGGGCTGATTGTCCTAGGAGAATTTCTTGCCACTACTTCAGGCCCTGTGCTTGTCTTTTACAGACCTTATCTTGTGCTGAGAGGTTTGATAATTGCCACTGCCAGGGGTGATTCAGTTCACCAAGGCCAACTCTCATTCCTCTATCATCTGGTCTGTGCTGGTACAGCTTGTGTGCCCCATGCTTTGCTACCCCCCTCTTCCCACACACTATATCCTTCCTGTTGACTTTCTGTGTTGTCCTGTGCTGGAAATCTGCCGTACTCTGTCTCCTAGTTACTTCTGCCACTCTAAAATTGGTTCAGATTCACTTTTTAGAGGTATCTGAAGAAAATTATGGAGAGCAGGGTAAATCCCTGCTTTCACTCATCTGGGTGCAAATTTTGTCTTTCACTATGCCACTGAGTTTCTCACAGTGCTATACACAAACATCTATTAATATTAATAAGTATCAGAGCCATAATTTTTCTCTTAGTTTATTTATGAGGTGCAGTTCTATAATTATAATGAAATTGACAGTCTCACATTCATATAACAATTAACGTTTCTCAAAATTCTTTTTTTTTCACATCACATACACTGAATATTAGGTATTACAGTTTTTAAAATTAGTTATACACTAGTACAGTGATTAGGTTAGGGGCTGGGGAAAATAACCACATTTTGTCCATTAAGCATTTAGGATGAAACTGGCTTGGCATAATACCCTGGAGATCACGAAACTTGAACAGATATTCTCTGGCTGTGATGTTGCCAGTCTGTGAGTTGTTGCATGGCTAATTTTCTGAGTTTTTCCCAACAGTCTTGGTCCTGGATTGTAGCTATGCATTTAAAATATTATCAGCTTTTTTTTGTTGTTCTTGACACATAAAGTGTCACAGATACTGCTAACAAATTTTATATTGATTAATCTATTAAATGCAATCATACCTCATGATTGACTGGTCTTTGGATTTTGCTTTAGATCAGTAATGGAAAAGAAAGGGATCAGCTAGAGTAATGGCTCTCTACAACTCCCTAATCTTGAATGTATCCCTAAAAAATATTTTATTGTTATTACCATTGTAGTAAACACAAGGTATTTTATTTACTAATTCAAAATTTATAAGTCATGAGAAACTTCTTTCTTCATTACTACAATATTACAACACATATTTAGAGACTTTGAATGGGACTGAAAGAAACACATTGTTAGAGATAGAAGGGAGATTTGAATATAGAATTGTAGAATATAGGATGTTTTATTATAACTTAGAATCCATTTAGTTGAAACTCTTCAATTCTCAGAGAAGAAAATGGACTTTCACAGCAAAGAAGCAAATTGCCTAAGATTATAAAGAAAATAGGCATGATAGACATGTAGGATTTTTTTTCCCCATCATGTCTAGAAATATAGCCCCAAGACTCATAAAGAAGAATAAGTAACATATTTTCCATGAGGCTGTGTGTCCATGTTAGAGTTGAAGAGTAGTAAAAAGACTTATGGGAAGATAGATTTTAATGAAGTTTTTGTTTTTCCATTGTTTGAGACTATCTTTATCTCTATATTCATATTCATCTACAAAACTCTCTACCTCTCTATCTCTACCTCTGTCTGTTTTTTGACACCTCATTCTGCTTATAGAGGGAACTTGGCTGTACTTTCTCTATTCAAGTGATTTCTTGGAGGTACTCATTTCCTAAAGCAAGCTGGGAGAGAAATGAATACTTTTAGATGTGTGTGTGTGTGTATTTTTTGAGATTGTATTCTTTTACTCTTCATTTCTTTCTCAAATATATATTTTACTCTTTCAATGTTAATCATTTCCTATGTCAATTTGCATAATTAGCAATGCCATATCTAGACCTTAAGTCACCAGTTTTCTAATTGGGTAGAAGCAAAAAAAAAAAAAAGCAATTAGTCAAATATCATTTGATATCTCCATGAATTAACCATGAATCTGTGATGGGCCAGAGTTGGTAGGGTCCATGAGTTAAAATTTTGGGAGTTAGGTGGAACAAGAATGATGAGATTCAGGCAAACTTATCATATAAAACACCAAAAATGTGCTCTAACATTTACCTAGTAACAATATGCATTCTGTTCTTGCTCTCATTATCAGCATTTGCCATATACATCAACCCACATTTTCCTCCTTTAGTGTCCCCCTTTGCACAAATAATTCTTTGCATAAAATGTTCAATTTAAGTCAAATCACATTCTGATCACTCCTTGTCTAAGCCTTGTGGGACTCTTCACTCCATTAAACTTTATTGCATCCCCATATACTTGACAACTTCGATATACTCTTGCACAAAACAAATCTTAATTTGTGAAAATATACATTAAGCTGATATGATGATAAAATGAGAAAATGAATATTAACATACTTTGTTAATTTTATAGGTATGTATGACTCTATACCACATAATTTCTTGTGTTATCTAAGTGTTCTCACAAGGACAGAAACAGAGAAAGTATATGGTCTATAACTGGATTGATGGAACTAGAAAACTGTTGTCACATGTATATATTTGGGTGCTCATAGAGAATCATAGATGTATGAATAATTTCTATGATTCTAGTAATTTAGTTACTACATTATCATGGAGTTGGAATTCTCCCTTGGGAATTTCTTTCAGATGCTATAAAGCCACAAACAATCAGCTTTCCAGAGGATGGCTGCTGGGAAGAGCTTTCAAGGTTCTGATTACATAGTATAAACTCTATCTATTCAATAATAAATCAAAGCAAAACATTCACAGAAATCAAGGTACAGCATTGGCAATGTTACAACTTATCACAGGAAACCAAAATACAGCATTCAAACAACTTATAACTAAGATGGCCACATAGCTTTCACCATAGTGGTCACAAAGTTTTGAACAAAAACAATCATTTAGTAACTCAATCATTCCATCATCTTTAAGGAGGTTTGCCTCCTTAAGGGAGGAGAAGTACAATAGTCAAAGTTCTCCACTCATGGGGCACACTAAATTAACTCAGTTACTTATTCAGTCATCAATCACTAAGTACAATCATTTAGTCAATCAATCATACAGTCAACTCAATCATTCAATCATCCTTCATCATTCACTATTCAAATCATCAGAAAATACACAAACCTTCCACCCCTAGGTCACTAGTAAATTACAATTTCTCAGTCAGTACACAGTATCTAAGTAAAGTCTTCTTTCAGCTTGACTCAGGGTGATCTCTCAGATTCCCTGCATCCCCTTACAGGGACACAGATCCTACCTGCATTCAAAGGCAGACAGGTCCCAGGTCCCTGTCTAGTTCTCCATACACTTCCCACTCCATGCTGAAGCTCACAGCATACAGTACACTTTAAAACTTTCACAGTTGCTGTTCCCAGGAAGGCAAGGCTTAACAAAGCCACAAACAAGTCCATGCAAAGTCCTAGTATCACAGTCATGCTTCCTCAGTCTGTGGCAACTCTGGCTGGCCCTCAGAAATCTTCAGCAGCTCTGGCTGGCCCTCAGATTTAGGAGAAGTTTCACCTGGTTCCCAGAATCAAAATGACTTCATCCAGGTTCTCCAAATTAAAATCATTCTCTCCAGCCTGGGGAGCCTTTCCTCTTCAGCCTCTCTGGTGTCAACTGTTTCTTCCTCCACAAAGCCTGCTCCAAGAAGGTCTGTCTTTCCAAGCCAGGGTCTTTCCTTATATACAGAACGTAGTAGCTCCTTCCTGTTTCAGCCAACCGCTTCTTGTAACATCAGAACAGGGGGTCCTACCTTCTGTTTCTTTAACAGAGGGTCGATTAATTGCTAAACGCTAAGTACGTGTTACCTTTGCAAATAAAAAGGGATCAAATTACATTACTATTACAGATGCTAATGTGTCATACATGCAACAGAAAATACCTGGTTCCCAGAAAATTTCAGAACTAGTGTAGACCCATTTTCAAAGTGTATGTGAATGTAACTTCTATTTAAAAAATCAAATAGTCAAAACCTTGTAAATTAATTTGGGTTTGAATGGGAAAAAAACACCTACAGGAATATCACATGTTTGTAATAGCTATAAGAGATCTACATTGTCAGAGAGGTTGAATCAAGTGACTTGGAGACCTATTTTCCTCAATCCACTGATATCCTATGAAGATAAGGTCATTTTATCTTTATAATCATATCTTCCCTAAAGGAAACATAGGAAATTAGTGGCTTTCTGAATGAATTTAAAGTATTAAGGGTTTATCAAATGTGAAGCAAAGAGCTTCTACTTTCCCTTTTGCTCCCTGAATTTTTGAAAGTGAATTGCATGTTCTAAATCAGAGGACAAAAGTGAAATGATATTCATAAAATCCTCATTTTTTTTTTTTGGTCAAAGATGTAATTTCATCTTCCTCTTGCTCCCTTATGGGTCTGGAAATATCACACTGGGTGAAATTAACATAAGGATTACTGAGAACTTCCTGCTTTACTTAGATGTTTCTAAAGATCAGAGCAAGTACGTGCATTTCAAATTCACTACATTTACTTTGTGGTATATTGTGTTTAGCCAAGTTGTCCCCAAGGTATAGATTATTGTCTTACTTCTGAGACAGACCCATAGGACGTGGGTCTCATGTCCATTGGGCCTGAGAGAGCATAAATCTGTGATGGAAGGGGTCAGTAAACTATATCTAGCTATGAGTGGAAACAGGGATTGGAGAGGTTTTTTTTTTTAATTTGTTTTCCAAATTTGTGAGGGTTCTTGGGATAATGACCATTCGTCAGAATTCATGTCATTAGACTAAGATCTGAGATTATGATTCTGAAACCTCTAGCCTTGCTCTAAGAAAATAAGATTATTTAGGTAGTTGGAAAGCATTAGGAGTTCAGTTCAAACCATACTTGTTTTACTCAGTCATATGTTGTTCATCCAAGAATTAAAATTGTCACTTTTTTTACACCAAATATCCTGCTTTGTCTCAGAAACTGAAGACCTAGATGGGATCTTTATGGTCAATTCATCTAATGTCCTTACTTTATATGTGGAGAACCTGAGGCTCAGAGAGTTTAAGTGATTCACTCAGTGTCACACAGCTAGTAATAAATGAGCCTGAGATTCAAACTGGGTTCTCTGATTACAATGCCATCACTCTTCCCCTTATATAACATTTTCGACCTCTAACCTTTGAAATTACAGTTTGGCCCTTAAACAGAATTGTATGCAGTGAGCATTGGCACTCAGCAGTTTGGAAAGAGAAATCACTGACTTCCATAATAGATGAGAAACAGCTCCATTGTAGTCAATTCCCTCTCCCCCCTCCATGAAAGCATTCATTTGATCTCAGAAATTCATTGTAACATGAAAATTTTAAAAACCCTGCAGACATTGAAGGAGGAATTTCATCAAATGCTTCTGTTCAAGTAATAGCACACACAAATAGAATACATGCATCTGTGAAATATTAAATATAAATGCACTTTATAGTTATTCCAAAGTCATTCATTTTATATAAGATCTCAGGCTTTGATCTACCTTCCAATTTACCTTAGCTACTCTGCTCCAGATATAAATTTTGAGAAAAGAAATTTTCTCCTAGAAATTGCAGCTGTCTGGATTCAAATTTTCCCCAGCATTACTCAAGTCTAGTTCCTACTGACTTCAACAAGAGGTTTACTTTAAAAGAATCCCAATATTTTATTTATATTAAAGATTTATGCAAAGTGAACATTTGTGCACACACTTAGACACTTGATTCTAAGGAGACTGATCCCATCATTTGTAAAAGTATAAGAACATATATCCTTGGTGGGAGCCCTGCAGGATGTTTCTGTCTGAGATTAACAGGATAATTATTCTAAATAGTGAAAGTTTATTGAGAGATATCAATAGTGACATTGCTTGTACAGAGTGAATATAAGTTGTATCATAAAGCATATTGATAATAAAATAATTATGCAGTTGTCAATGTAGTGTTCCCACACTTTGCAATTTTAGGTATCTTTGGTATATAAATATTATATAGATTCCTAGATAAGCACATAGACACATATATATGTGTATGTGTGTGTGTGTATATATAAATACTCAATTATCTCTGCATCTTTATATCTCTAAATACCATCCTTATACACTACCTCTATGTATACTCTCTATAGATTTATAAATATATATGTCTGTGAACATATATATATATATGCATATAGATCCACATATCTATCCATGTGCAAATATATTTATACATACACACATAGACATATATGTGTTCATTTTGTATATATGTATATTTATACACATATAGTGCTTTAGCAGCTACAGTGTAGATGAATAAAGCTTTATATTCCTTATCTCATTTGATCTCACAGTCTTATTATCTATGTGTAATTCCCTCCTCACTCTTTGCCAATTAAATATCTTCTGTTTTTTATAGTCCAGCTAAAATGCAAACTCAACCAAATGACTCTTGAAGTCCCTTCTAGTTCCTATGTTTCTTTTCTGATACTCTGATTAAAAACTATCTTCAGGGGCAGGAAGATGGTACAGTGTATAGAGCACTGATCCTGGAGTCGGGAGGACTTGAGTTCAAGTCCTGCCACAGACATTTAACCCTTACCAGCTGTGTGATCTTGGGCAAGTCACTTAACTCCAATTGCCTTGCCTTTGTCCTCTCCAAAAAGCAAATAAAAAACCAAAACAAAACAAAAAAACCCAACAAACCAAAGCAAAACCAAAACTATCTTCCCCAAAAAACCTCACATAGTGCTTTGCTTTGAAGGAGGCTAACTAATGTGGGACTTAAGTGGAATAGTGGGCATATCTACAAACATGGAATCACAAAGACATACATCTCCACCCAACTACAGACACTTGATATTACAGGACTTGGGCAAGCCACTTTACTTCTCTTAGCCTCAGATTAGTCAAATGTAAAATGTAGGTAATAACAGGACCTTTATTCTAATGGGATTATCGATGAATCAATTGAGAGAACATGCTGAGTGTGGCAGCACATATGTATATCAGGTCCTGCAGACTCGCTTGAGTTTAGAAAGGAGAGCTCAGTGGGCAGAAGGTTTGGTTGTCAGCATTGTTTGTCATCAATATGATAAGACCTTGATAATAAGTCAATAAGTGTTTGCTGCACTTCTGGCCTGGGTTGCATAGGAAAGAAAAGAAAGAAAGAAAGAATTTAAAGAAGGGAGGAAGGAAAGAAGAAAGTTGTTAAGCAGGACTTCTTAAACTTTTTCTGCTAGCAACCCCTTGTCGGATTTCACCAGTGTTCATTGGTACTGCCTGGGCATGATGGCATGCACAGTGCACAGAGCTCATGTCAGAACCAAGGCTGCAGTTTAATTCCATGATGCAGCATTGGTAAGTGCGGCCAGAAACACCTCAGGTTCATTATGCATTTTCTAAAATTAACTTTTGTTTATTTTTAGTTTACATCATTCATTTCCACAAGATCTTGAGTTATAAATTTTCTCCCCATCTTTCCCCTAATCATGACCCCAAAACAGTGATCCCATGGCATACCCCTTCCCCAGTCTACTCTCTCTTATTTCCTCCCCCATTCCCCCTCTGACTTTCCAGTAGATCAAGATGGATCTCCATACCCCTGTGCCCATATATTTTATATCCCAGTTGCAAGTAAATTAATAATAATAATAATAATAATAATAATAATAACAATAACAATATTTTAAAACATTTCATTTTAAAACTTTAAATTCCAGATTCTTTCCCCTCCTCCCTCGACAGCCACCCTTCTTGGGAAGATGAGCAATTCAATACAGGTTGTACATATGTAGTTAGGCAAAACATTTCCATGGTGGATATATTGTGAAAGACTGACTATATTTCCCTCCATCTTACCCTGCCCCTCACTTGTTCTATTCTCTACTTTTTCCCTGTCCCTTTACAAAAGTGTATGCTTCTAACTACCCTCCCCCCCAAGCTGCCTTCCCTTCCATCTCCCCCCCTCTCATTTCCTTCCCCCCTACTCTTCTATAAGGAAAGATACTCAATTTAGAGTGTATATCATTTCCTATCTATGCCAAATTCAATGAGAATAAGGTTGACCCATTCCATTTTGCCTTCCTTTTCTTCCCCTCCATTGTAACAATTATCCCTTGCCTTTTATATATGAAATAATTTATTCTATTCTGTCTCTCCCCATTTCCTCTCATTTTATTCCTCTCTCATCTCTCAATTTCACCTTTTAAATAGTATCTCTTCCTATTCAATTGATCCTGTGCTCTCTTTCTATGTATGCCTATACACATATATACAAACACTCATGTACATTTTCATGTATATATATATATATATATATATACCCTCCTATATATATATATACCCTCCTATATAGACGTATGTGTATATATATGTGTGTGTATGTGTGTGTGTGTGCATGTGTATATATGGGTATACACACACTCACATTTATATTACCTTCAATTATGCTCATACTGAGAAAGGTTTCCTAAGTTTCAATAATCATTTTTCCACATTGGCATGTAAATAGTTCAACTTTGATAAGTTCCTTATGATTTCTTTTCCCTGTTTACCTTCTCATGTTTCTCTTTCTTCTTGTATTTGAATGTCAAATTTTCTATTCAGTTCTGTTTTTTCTCATCAAGAAGGTTTGAAAGTTCTTCACCTCATTGAATGACCATATTTGCCCCTTAAACATTATACTCAATTTTGCTGGATAAGTGGTTTTAATGCTAGATCCTTTGGTCTCCAGAGTATTATATTCCAAGCCCTTTGATCCTTTAATGTATAAGATGCTACATCCTGTGTTATCCTGATTGTGTTTCCATAGTATTCAAATTGTTTCTTCTT
>CM053585.1:54599114-54620194 GCA_028646515.1 Pseudochirops corinnae
TGATTTCTCATAAAGTCATTTGCTTCCATTTGCTCCACTCTAATTCTGAAGGAATTATTCTCTTCAGAAAGCTTTTGAGATTCTTTTTCCATCTGGCAAAGTTGACTTTTTAAGGTATTCTTCTCCTCACTGGCTTTTTGGGCCAATTTTACCATTTAAGTTAATCTATTTTTTAAGGTGCTAATTTCTTCAGTCAGACTGTTGACTCTCTTTTCATGATTTTCTTGCATCATTCTTATTGATCTTGCCAATTTTTCCTCCACTTTTCTCATTTGGTTTACAAAATCATTCTTAAGCTGATCTCTAGCTTTTAGGCAGTCTTTATGTTTCTTGCAAGCTTTTGGTGTGGGAGTTCTGACTGTGTTGTCTTTCTCCCATTCCCTGCTTTGATCCTTCTTTTCTCCAAAGAAGGAAGCTAGAGTTTGGTTGCTGTTCTTACTTTGCTTCCTTTGCCTGTTAATTATGACCAGTCAATGATTTTTTTAACTCTGTGGAACTCTGCTTCAAGAGAGGAAAGCTCTGTCCCAAATTGCTGGGGTTTTCCCAGCTGCCGGCACTTTTAGGAGGCTGTTGCAGCCCCCACCTGCTTTGGCTCACTGAAAACGCACCCTAGGACCACCAGCCAAGACCATGATCCGGATCCAGGCTGCTCAACGCAAGAGCACTTGGCCTCTGCACAATTGCTTGGCCCCCCTGCAGTCTGCAGGCCGGGAGCTCTGAACTAGCAATGTGGAAGTGGCTGCAGGGCCACTGCTTCTGCCACTTCCTTGCCCTGGAGGCAGTTTGGCCAGATCCGCTTTTCTCGCCTAATTTTAGCTGAATTCCACTGACCTGTCACTTAGTCTTTGTTCCTTATGGCTTGATAAGTCTGGAAACTGCCACAGGTGCCGCTAATCCACTCTCCTGAAGGTCCAGCTGCAGCTTGGCTTGGCTCCTCTGCCCATCCCCAGGGACATGCCATGGCCTCAGGCTGGCCTGGTTTTGGCTCCCAATGCTGAGATGGTCCCTTCAAGGCAAGCTGCCTTCAGTGGGAGATATATCTGTGTGTGTTTTAAGGCCCTAAAATTTGTTTAGAGTCATATTGTATGGGTATTTGATGTGGCTGTGTGGGAGCTGCCGTACCTTGCTGCTCCTATGCTGCCATGTTGGCTCCACCTCTCAACCCTCTTCTAGTAATTCTTTAGATCATTATTCAGTTCTTCTTATGCCAGTTCCTCTCTAATTATAATGACCTTTCTCCTGGCCCATGTGCAAATTGTGCTTGTTTTCTGAGGCTGGCAATACTAACTCAAAGGATTTGGATTTCTGAAGCCAATCACTGCAGTTCCATTATTGTTTATTGTTTCCTTGTCTGCTTTGAAAGAGAGGCAGAAGGCAACATGTACTAGGCAATTCAATGCAACACTTTGTCCACTATATCTCTTCAGACCCAAAGGACATACCCAAGGATCAGAGCTCAACAGCTCAATAAAAAACTTACAAACACATTCCCACCCTCCACCAGACCACTAGCTCTCAATCAAGTTCCAACCATACAGCTATCATTTAACACCTATAAAGATATGACCTTGAAAACTATCTCTGTTGGTACTTCAGCCCATGATTCCTCAGTGGCCCTAGCTACTGAGAGTGGCTGCAAAATAAGTTCTCACTACCAGAGTCTTTGGCACTGTCAAATACTTCAGCATTAAGCTAAAAGTGATTTACTACCATCTGCTTTGCTGATATTCTGTATGTACTTTGGGGTCTTTCCACCTGATTTGTATTTAACTTTCTTATGTGTGTTGGTTCTTCCTATTAAAATAAGTACATAGTAAGTACTTAATAAATTCATTTTCTTTCCTTCCTTCCATTCTCCTTTATTCTATTCCTTCTACCTTCTTTTTTTTAGAATTTTCCTTCTCTTGATACATTACTGTTTTCTATCTCCTGATGTCATTGTATGAGAGAATCTCCTCAAAAATGTGAGGACTGAGTGAAATATTACCTACTCAAGTGAACTATCATAAGTGGTTTAAAAAAAAAAACACACAAAGGTCTTCGAATAGTGGTTGGGAGATAATTAGGCTGACTACAACTTTGATGCAATCAATTAGATTGGGTAGTTTGTAGAGTGACATTCAAACCAAGAAAGTAAGTCCTCCAGAACAGGGAACAGAAACATTATCTTGAAATGAGTCTGTTTGTATATTTCCTGGTACACTGGTGAGACAGCAGTTAGGGAGCAGCATATCATGCCTGAGTTTCTCTCACTCACAAGTAGAGAAATCTTATATCATATCATTGTGTGTGATGACTTCCTTAGACCTAACCCTCACTCCCTCTTAGGGGTCAGTTCTGTGGTAAAGGTGAATGTAATGAAAAGGCCATTCACATAATCTTTAGGCTGTCTCTCTAATACATATATTTCCAAAGAACATTTGTTTGATATATAACATATAAAATGCAATAATTATACTATGACTAATAAAATTTCATTAAACATAATCCCTTGCCCATAAGGAGATTATAGTCTAGCTAAGGAATAAAATACATTGAAAGACAAACAATGATATACAATGTATTGTAACAAGTACTGTAGAGAGGTTTAAAATGTTTTGCAGAGAGAAACACAAAGATGTAAATTTTAGCTTCCAGAGGGAAGAAATATCTGATACAATCCATTCTTATTCTCTTTGCTTTGACTTTTCTCTCCTGATATCAGTCAAAATTCTGGCTAATCAAAGCATGGATAACTCTCCTTCTACAGGGTCCAGGGTCCTTCCTCACATAGTCACTGGTTAATCCTAAACAAATTAGACTGGAGTACACTGAAGGCAGTGTGTTATAAACAAATCACTTGAGTATCTGATTTTCTAAAAGGATACTTTCTCTTTCTCTCTCTCTCTCTCTCTCTCTCTCACACACACACACACACACACACACACACACACACATATACACTCCTAACTGTTCTTTATCACCAGGACAAAAAGAGAACTACTGATTGTGTTATTCATCCTGAAGAAGACAGGATTTGGTGGAAGGAACAGAGTTAATAGTTGTTCTCTGATAAAAGACTGTTGTATTTTAATGAAGACAGATTAGACTTGCTTTTGCTTATATCCCAAAGGGTCAGTTCAGGGTAATGGATAGAAATCACAGAAGGCAAATTTTGGTTCCATATAAGGAAAAAGGAAAAAACAAATAAAAAAACAACTTCCTAAAAATCAACACTACCCATCAGTACAACAGGCTATTTTGGAAAGTAGTAGTGATTCTCTCCTTCAATGTATATCTTACAATACAATATCATCAAGCTCAAATTAAAATTAATCAACATGAGTAACATATTAATTTAAAAAATGAAAATTATCATTATCTGTGTTATTTTGTATATTTCATTAAACATTTCCCATTTATATTTTAATCTCGTTCCAGCCTTGAGTTTCATTTCTTTAATCTAGTGGACATTTCATAACCTCTTATTGGAGATTTTGAATAGGGTTCTTTCTCATAGGGTTGGAGTACATGCCCTCATGGGCCATATCAACAATTCATTTCTTTAAGTATATGAATGAAGTCACACTGCATTAAACTCAATGTGTTTGACAGAACTGGGAGTCTTCAAGCAGGCACTATATCACCTTGTGTCAGAGATGCTTTAGAGAGGATTCCTGTCCCTTTACAAGAGGCCCCAGTAGCCCTTTGTGGCTCAAAATTGTTATAAAATTGTTTTGACTCACTGGGTTTCTAGTATGGCTAAGCAAGGCATCTTTAGCCTTTCCCAAGCAAATCAGCACAGAGATAAAGCCTGCAGAATTCCAGGTGATTTTTTTTTTTTAATGAGACCCACCCTCCCTTACATTTCTCTCTTTTTTAAGAAAATTTCTAAGTACCTGAAAATAGGATCTTAAAAGTGAATATACCTTCTCAACCATAACAGGAGCCCCACATCCTCAACACTCCAGTAATAGCTTGTAATTAACAGTCATAGAAATTTCTCAAGACATGCAAGACATAAGTAATTGGGTTTTTGACAGAAACCTGTACCAGCCATAACTACAGCTGAGAGGCCTGTGCTTGCTGGCTGACCTTTGTCAGTAATGCCAGGGGTGCTCTCATATGCTGCTGCTAGTTGTCATTAGTAACAGTGGCCATGAATTTCTCCCTGTCATCAGGACCAGGCCTCAGGAGGAAGTTTTTTTTTTTTTTGGGGGGGGGTGGGGCAGTGAAGGGGCCTGGGGAGGAGACTCTTCAAAGAAGGTTACTAGCTCTTGAACTCATCTAGCAGCAAGTTTGGTGAGTAAAAGAGGCAGGCGAGAAGACAGGCAAATGGTACTGCCATGATTTTTAGGAACAGAGGAAACTAAGAACTAGACTCTGAGAGCAGGAAATCAAATAAACTATTGATCGCAGGACAGGGGATCTTGAAGAAGAAGTGTGGGAGGGGGGAAAAGGATGTTATTTTGTCCTCCTCTCTCATCACAGAAACAAATTAAATTTTACCATGTCGCACCAAATATTCTTAGGTATTGATTTTGGAATCTATGCTTGACATTTGAGATGACAGAGGAGATTCATCCCTGAGTCCAAATTTGGGCTTGGATAGAGTGTGGAAAGATGGAGGCAAATGATGCAGTATGAGGTATAAAATCCCAATTTTTTTCAGGTCTATAGAATGGAAGGGGGAGGAACATTTACAATCACATATTTTTGAGGCTCTCAATGGATGGTTTCAAATATGCTACAAACAAGTTGAAGAAGCTCACAGGAGGGGCTGCTCTGTCATTACAGCCCCAAGACAGGTTGTCCACTTAAGAAAAAATAAATATACCAGGCTAGAATGTGTGTTGTCAGAGCGCCCTCTACTGTTCTTGATTCTTAACTGTCTCCTTGGAAAATTGACACAAAGCTTAGATCAGTTTTAGGTGGAAGGTAATTAGTGCATCATCAAAATGCCAAGAAAGTAAGAAAATGGCACTGCGGATGAACCCAACTGGTATTTTTCTAGATCATGTACAATCTTGTGTGTGTATATTTTGTGAACTAGAATGATCTTGTGTTTGTTTGCGTATTCTCAGGAACTTTTAAGAGGGAGAGCTGGTAGAGGGCTGTCAGAGTCAGAAAGATTTGGGATCAAATGTGACATATATTGGTCATTTGACCCTATTGAAGGCAGTCATTCTCAAGACCAGAGGTAATTTTCTAAGACAAGAGTTCTTAAAATCTCGTGTGTGTGTGTATATGTGTGTGTGTGTGTGAATGTGTCTGTGCAGAATTGTAGTAGCATACAAAGTTTTAAATGCATAAAATAAAATACATAGGATTGCAAAGGAAACAAATTACATTGAAATAATTATTAAAAAAATAAATTCATAGTCTTCAAGTTAAAAACCTGTACTCTGAGACTACAGAGAGATTGTAAATATGTTGTGGCAGGGGGAGATTTTGCATCAGTAATTGCTCAAACTGATGTAATTACACTTCTAGGAACAAGAAGAGCATTCTCAACAACAAAGCAACAAGCACAACAACGGCAATAGCAATAATCTTGAGATTAAAGTGAATATTTTCTAAACTAAGTCATTGGCTAATAATAAACAAAGATATTTGTATTGTTCAATAGTAAAATGTTTCTAACTTAAAAGGAAATGTTTGTAGGTGTGTGTATTTGTGTGACTGAGTACATGTTTGTTAATCAGAGATGCAGGACGCACTTTCTTGGCATGGCCTGTAAATGGAAGAAATGATCTCCTAGAGTAATAGAACCATTGCCTCAGGTTGGGGCACTGGGGAGGAAGCATACCATTTGTTTGCTTCCTGTGTTAATGATTATTCCTGTTAAGTAGCTTTTAGGTTCATTGGTTTCTGTCCTGATCAAGGTAAACGAGTGCTGTTAGCATCCCCCACATTTTGATATCCTAGGGAAGAAACTATGATTTCTTACTTATATTTTTTTTTGTTTTCATGAAATTCAGATATCCAAATTTCTTTGGTGGACAGGTTCTAGAATAGATGAAACAACATGATGTAGGAGAAAACTTGGGAAGGTCATTTTGAGACCTGAGATCTAGTCTATATTATCTATAAATTAGACAAAATTTGGTAATTGTCTGGGAATCACTATTACCAGGGCAGAGTGAAGAAATTGAAGTAGATACATGAATTAAATAGGTAGATTGACAGATAGATAGGTAGATAGATAGATAGATAGATAGATAGATAGATAGATAGATAGACAGACCAACAGACAGACAGAAAGATAGATAGATAGGTAGATAGATAGATAGATAGATAGATAGATAGATAGATAGATAGATAGATCGATTGATCAAGTGCCTATTATGTGTCAGTCATTCCATCAAATGTTAGGAATTCAAAGGCAAAAGTGAAATAAATAGTCTGTGACCTCAAGAAGTTTATATTCTAATAGGGGAAGAAAACACAAATCCTTTTGAGTGTATCAGAATACTTACAAAATGAGCATGAGGCCTTTTAAGGAAGTACAGCACTAGCAGCTTGGAGATTAGGTAGCACTTAACTTGAGTCATATTGGAAACTATGAAGGAAATTTAAGAGTTCAAGGGGAACAAGGGATGAATTCCATGAATGTGGGGCATTCTATGAAAAGTCTGAGATAATACATTGGAGGATAGGAAGGAAAAGAAGTGGAAGTCAAGAAACCATCTCCATGAGTCTAAACTAGGGTTGTCACATGGAACAGGAATTAAATTTATTGTTCTTCTATGCAGAACAAAGAAATAGCCACATTTGGTGAGAAATTACTGTGAAACGGATTACAGGGAGGTGCAACGTAAGGAAAAAAATTCCTGATTATGAGAGCTATCCAAAAGTAGAATGAAAGTTCTCATTAAACAGTAAGTTCCCCACTGTTGGAGATGTGTAAGTAGAGCCTTGAATGACCAAGTTTCAATGATATTGGAAAAGTTATTCTTGTTCAATAAAGTACTAGACTAGATAACCCTGAGGTCACAAGTCACCTGTGACCCTCCATTAATGGATTATATAGGTTTTCTTTTGTGGTAGCTTCCTAATTTGACTAGTTACCTTGAGCTATACCCTACTTCAATCTATCTTTCATGAGGTCAACAAATTAATTTTTGCTAATGAGAGGATATGATCATGCCATCCATTATCCCTGTCAATAACATTCAATGATTTCCTACTATTTTTACAATCAAACATAAACTCCTCTGTTTGTTTTTTAAAGATATGCATGTATATGCATGCATAAATACATATATATAATTATGCATGCATATACACATGTATATATGTAAATATATAAACAGATGTATACGTGTGTATATGTATATGTATGTATATGTATATACACATATATATAGTGTTTGTGCACACACCCACACTCATTTATTTGTTTGTTTGTTTGTTTGTTTATTTATTTGTTTTCCTTCAGATGCTTTGTATTTCTGGCCATATTTATTATGCTCTCTGCCTACATTATAATCTATCTCCCAACTCCATGCCTTTGCACTGGATTTCCCCCACATCTAGAATACTCTCCCTTCTACTTCAACCTCTTAACATCATTGGTTTATTTTAGAAATTGTCTGAAACAAAACTTTGAGGCCAAGAACTTTTTTTTTTTACTTTTTGTTTGTATCTCCATCACTAATAAATGTTTGTTAATTGATAGATTGTTTGATCTTAATATATTTGTGTTTGGTCACTATCCATGCTAGTCTCTACTGGATGCTTTTCAATTTATCATTGTCCCTCCTAGACTGGGATGCCTAGAATTTAGGATTCCCTAATTGTTGGCAAATATCCATCAATATAATATTCAGCAGTGTCAGTAACTCTCTCACTAACACTCACTGACCTTGGAATGGGTCAACATATCGTCAGTTTAAGAATTGGCTCAAAAAGCAATAATCTGTATTCACAATGCAGAGATTCTCCATGGGCAATACTTTGATCACTCCTAGCCTTAGTTTTTTAGTTTATGAAATAAATCCCTTCTGAGGTAGAAAGCTATATCATTTCAGTTATTAAGCATCATAACATCTCCCACAGAAAATAAAATAATATTGTCTGGTACCAGCCTTCCTAGAAATGAATATTGAAACACAGTCATACTAAACAACTGATAGGAAAAGAAAGAGTGAAGGAAATATTTGCCAAGCATTTAAAAAGAAATATTCTCTTTCAAGAGCATACTGTCCTTGACCAAATATAGCATGATTTTCTTCTTATATTTAAGTAATTCATTGTCATCATTATTATTGGTTACTTTTATATCATTTTATAATATACAGAGATGCTTACAGACTTAATCTCCTATTAATTTTTACAGTTGCTGTAAGAGATAAGAAGTGTATGTATTTATTATTTTCATTTCATAGATAGAGAAACTGAGGACTCAGAGAAGTATAAAAGGAAACATAATGTATTAGAAATGGCACTAAATTTGAATTCAGAAGGACTGTTTCGATTTTCAGCTTTATTTCTTAATAGTTTTCATTTTCTGCCAAGGCACTTATATCTTAAGATATTTTGATAATAGAATAAGAATCAAAAGAGAGATAAAAAGTCATCTCATATAATCATATAGTTTTATATTTGAAGATAGTGAGGCTTATAGAAGAGAGATGATTTGTCCAAGGATACCAAGGTAATAAATAGTTGATTCAAGATGAAAGCTGCGGACCCTTTTGACAGCAAATACAGAAATTTTACATTTACCATATTAGGACCACATTTTCTTAAGCTGTAAACCAGAGGAGTTAGTGTTTAAAAAAAAAAGTTTACCTTGGAAAATTCCTCCTCACCTGTGCCACCAGTCTTTCATTTTTGAAGTTTCTACTTTGGGGACATGCCAAGGACAGCACTTCATTCCTCATCCTTGACTCTCCAAACTTTGCTATCATGCAGTTGCACAGATATGTTCTACTCCCATTTTCCCCTCTTCTGTTTCCTTTTATCATTGTCTCCTTTCATTGGAATGCAAGCCCTTTTGGATTCAATGGAATTAAAAAAAAAAACTTTATACCAAACAACACAGGAAAGACCTGACTTCTAAGGCAAATGTTTTAGCCTGAGTGAAGTGCAAACACCTCTGGGCTGGGTCTGCAGCATTACAAACAACAAGCCTTGGGCCCTATCTGGGGTTGGAAGGCAGCCTCATCCTTCGAAACTTTTGTCTCAGGGATAGCATTGGGGTCAGAAGGTTGAATAGGAGACGTTTGAAGGACCTTCCACCATCAGGAAATGCCAAGGTGTAATAGTAATGCAATTTGAAGATCCCTTTGTATTGCTAAGCTAAGAGGTACTTAGCACCCAGTTTCAAATTAAGCCTCTGTTAAAGAAACAGGAGTTATGAACCCCTATTTCTAATGTAACAGGAAGAGGCTGAACAGAAAACCTCTATAGGTGATGTGACAGGAAGGGCCCGAATAGGGAGGAGCAATATTGTATATAAGGAAAAACCCCAACTTGTAAAGTCAGAACTTCCTGGAAATGTGTGGTGGAGGAGCTTCTTCTGAGGGCCAGCCAAGCTTCTGAGGACTTCCAAGGGCCAGCTGGAGCTTCCAGAGGAAGTATAACTGTGTCGTTGGTACTTTGTCTGTTTGTGGCTTTGTTAAGCCTTGACTTCCCAGGAATAGAAACTGTGAAGGATTTAAGGTGGACTGGACAATGTGAATTTCAGTATGGAACATTAACTGCACAGAGAAATGGACAAGGAGCTGGGAGCTATCTGCTTTTGAACAGTTTGGTGACAGTTTGGTGAATTCAGGTAGGAGCTGGAAACATGGAACGGGAACCAGGGAAGCTGAGAGCTAGCCTCAAGTCAAGCTGAAAGAAGACATTACTTGGATACTGTGTCTGACTGAGAAGATTATGATTTACTGTGACCTAGGTGTGGAGGACTTTGACTTTTGTATTTTGTGCCCCTTAAGGAGGCAAGCTTCCTTAAGGATGATTGGATGATTGAGTTACTAAGTGATTGATTGACTAAATGATTATACTTTGTTCAAAACTATGTGACCACTGTGGTGAAAACTATGTGGCCATTTTAGTGATTAGCTGTGGAGTTGTGACATGGTGAATGTTGTATTTTGATTTTCTGTGATAAGTTATAATATTGTGAATGCTGTATCTTGATTTTCTGTGAAGGTTTTGCTTTGATTTGTTATTGAATAGAGTGTTCACTATACTATGTAATCAGAACCTTGAAAAGTTGTTCACAGCAGCATTTTTCAGAAAAGCTGCTTGTGTGTGGCTTTACATTACAGTTGTGATGGTCAGACTCATCCTGGAATGTAGAGGGAGGGAGAAGGAACTTGCACATATCTGGTAAATGCAGTAGCGGAAGGGCAGGGCCTCTGCTGGATGTGAACACTTGCAGGAGAGCAGAGTCCCTGCTTTCAGCTCTAGGGAAGAAAAGACAGCTATAGTTTGCAGCCACTGGAGGGATTGCAGGGATCAAAATCACTTGCAGCACCATTTGAGCAGGGGCACTAGCTGTGGCATGGTAATGGAGAAGAGAGCCCAAGGTTGAACCCTGGGACAGATCTCAGAAAATAACAGGAAGAAGGATCTGAGGCTTGGGTCATTACTTGCAATACCTAGACTAGAACTTGATCATACTAATGGTTGCAAAATAAAAAGAATCATGTGACAGTGGGTTCAAGAGGAAGCAGTTGAAGCATGAGTAGCTAATTGGGGCCCAGGAGAGTGGTGTGGGGAGCATTGCCTCAGGGGAAGGGGCTCATCATGGTAGATTATTTGAAGAGATTCTTCTATAAAAAGTAATCAGGTGTTGAAGGTCTTCATGCCATTGTAGTCTCAGATAGAGATGGAGTGCCTGATATCAAAGTAGCAAATGATAATGCTCCAGAGCATGCATTAAAACCTGGTTTCCTGTCTACTTTTGCACTTGTGACATACCAGGGCAGCAAACTTTGACTTTCAAAAAACGAAAGTATCATTTGCTACTACAACACTTACCAAGTAGTCCAATTCAGTTGGTTGCCATTGTTGATGACTTTCATGGCAAGCAGCAGCGCAAATACTGAACTGATAATTGGCATAGAAAAGGAACTCGCCCCCTTGTTTGAAGATTTGAGACAGGTTGTGGAAGGTTCTTAACTGGACTTTCTTAACCTGATTCTGGCCTAATTCTAGTCATGTTGTGATCACCCAGAGTCTAATCTAGCAATCTTGACTTCATCAAGTAATGTGACTCCACACACTTAGAAATGACAACTTTCCCCAACTTATACTGAAGAAGGTTGAATTCATTATTTCTAAATTTATGGACTGTGGGTTGGTTTTTAGGCTAAATTCTCCTGTAGTATGATTTCTTGGGAGTCCATTAAAATGCTTCAGTATGTATCACAGCTCCCATGGAGTTTAGCTGAGTCACCAAGGATCAGAATCCAAATGAGCCACCTAAAGCTCTCCTGCTTGTGTACAGTACATATAGGTTTGCAGTAGGTAGGCCTTGGTTCTGTGTATGCTAGTGTTTTAATATGAATCATAGAGAATTTATTTTTATGTGTACCATGTTGTATGTCTGCACTGAGGGAGAGGAAGCTAGCCTTTAATAGCAGTAATAAACCAGTACAATCACTAACTACCACTGTTTATAGCATTGCGAAGTGGAAATTTAAGAGAGTGTTACCAATTGCTATTTCTTTTTAAAGTGTTGTATGTCTAGAAATAAATCTGTTGCTCTGGAATTACTTTTACCTTCATCTATCAATAATCAATCAGTATTTTAATGTTTTTCTCTTTGTGCAATTTAAATGTGAGAATCAATATCAAAGCTTTAGTTTGTGACATTTATATTAATACCATAATGCAACAGTTCTTTTATTTTCCTTTTCTTAAATAAAGGTTGAAATAAAATAGTATTTTGTAAAATTAAATATAAATAAATAAATAAAAATTAAAAAGAACAAGCAAAGAATAAAGGCTCCAACTAGTGATAACTAGTATGGGGATACAGAAAATCTGTATTCATATTCAGAGGAAGTTAATAGAGCTACAAATCACTCATTTTTCAATGAGAAATGTCAAATGATCCCAAGTGCATGTGTGCACATGCCACCCCCCACACACACACACATTCTTGGAAGAGCTTTAAAATTACTTTAAAAATCAAATAAGATAGATTGAGTAAAAAAATTGAAAAAAAAGAGCAATCTAAGAATATCAAGAAAATTATTAAAAGAAAGTCAAAACCTTGAAATAGACAACCAAACAATTCAGCAAATAATTCCTTGAAAACTAGAATTGGCCAAAAGGAAGCTAATAATGTTCAAAGACACAAAGAAATAATAAAAGCAGAAGAACAAAAATAATGGAAAAGAACATAAAACATCTTATCAGAAAAACAACTGATCTGGAGACCAGATTGAGAAGAAATAATATGAGAAGTCAGACTGCCTGAAAATCATGATTAAAAAAAAGAATCTTGATACAATGTTAGAAGAAAATATCAAGGAAAATTGCTCTAAAATTCTAGAAAAAGAAGGCAAAGCAGACATAAAAAATAACAAATGAACTAACAACCACCTGAGAGAGATCCCAGGAGGAATATCATAGCTAAGTTTCAAAGTTCCCAGATTAAGGAGAAGGTATTGGAAGCAACAAGAAAAAAAATTACGAGATTACAATAAGGAAGACACAAGACCTATCAGCTACGAAGTTGAAGAATCATAGGTCTTAAGAATATTATATTTCATTGAGCTAAAGAGCTTGAGTTATAACCAAGGATAATTTATCCAGGCAAGTTAAGTATAATCCTGCATGAAAAAAATGGGCATTTTATCAACTGAAATACTTTCAGGTATCTGTGACAAAGACAGCAGAACTTAAGGGGAAATTTGACAAATAACCTCTGGGAGAAATATAAAGTAAACTTTGAGGACCAATTATGAGGAATTCAATAAGGTCAAACCATTTACTTATATACGACAATATTATCACTACTAGTATGACTGTCATTTCTATTTGAGTAGTTTAGAAGAGAGGTTTAGGTTGAACTGAGTATGATGAAGTGATTTTAAAAAGAATAGAGAGTGTAGTCAGATAAAAAGGAGCAATTATCTTATACAAATGAGGCAAAAAGGAAAAAAAAACTGATACAGAAGATGCTAATAGGAGGGAGTGTGAGTAGTGATGAAACCTTGTTCTCATCAGGAATAGGTTAAAGAGAGAACAACTTATATATCTAGGTTACAAAAATCTTATACATTCAGAAAGAAATAAGAGAGCAAGTGTACAGGGTGCAGGGAGAGAATAAGGGAGGGATTCTTGGTGGGGTGCATAGGTTAAGGAGTAGGAAGGCAAGGTAGAAGATAAAAGTAAAGCAGAGGAGTGAGGAGGGATAGGAATAGGGTGAGAAGGACAGTGAGGAAAAAATAGGAAAGATGAAAATATACAACAAGTAATTGTAGCTTAGAATGTGAATATGATAAATTTATCTATAAAATGGAAACTGATTACAAATTAAAAATTTGAATTCAATATTAGGTTGCTTTCCAGAAAGACTATAAAAATGAAAGACACATGAACATAAAATAAAGGTCAGAAGTAGAATTTATTGTATTAAAAAGTAGGGGTAGTCATCATGATTTCAGACAAAGTTAAAGCTAAAATACAGTAAATCAAAAAAAGAAAAAAAGAGAAAATACTCTATGAGTCAGTCATATTATTCAAAATTGTTTTAGAGCATTTAAAATAACTAGATGTTTTAAAATATGGGAGAGAATACCTGCCATAACAGACATAGGAACTATACAAATATAAATATAAAACATATTTTTATACAAATATAGTTGGACCTAAATAATTGAAGTAATATTTACTGTTCGTGGGTAGGTAATGCCAATATAATTTTTAAAATGACAGTTTAACCTAACTAATTTATTTATGTAATAGCATCCCAATTAAATCACTAGAAAATTATCTTACTGAATTGGGGGTGGGGAGGTGGGAGTACATTTAGGAAAACAAAACATAAGGAAATTCAAAGAAACCAGGAGGAAAATAGATATAAAGGAAGCAGATATAGTAATATCAGACCTTAAACCTTATTAAAAGGTGAGAACATTGTTGAAGTACAAAATGGATAATTTTTATTATTTTAAATTAAAATTATTTATATAAATAAAAGTAACAGTCAATATTAGAAGAAATGCAGAAAAAATGTGTAGGTAAAATTTTTCATAGATAATCTCTCAGAAAGAATGGGAGTAGGTTGGAATATTGCTGTGGTATAGGATATGAGGTGCTGGTATATTTAGAAAAAAAATGGAATGGCTTTTACTTATGAACAGATGCTATCTTTAGAGATATAGATGACTTTAGAGAAATAGATGACAAATAGAAATAAGCATAATACAGTCTTACATATGTGTTTATGTTTATGTATGTGTATATTTATAAATGTCTATGTATAATTTCCATATATATATATATATATATATATATATAGACACATACACACATATCAAGTTTAATGGAGTCTTTCTTTGGAGGAAGAGGGAGGGAATAAAGTAAAATATTGCATAGCAGAGGAAAAAAAGAAAAAATACAAGGAAGCAAAGAAAAGCTGGACAGCCTTGAAAATAATGTGTAGTATATAGGTTTTCTTGAAATGGAAATATAATATTTTATATTGAATTGTCTCTTATGTTTTGCTGCATACATGACAATGTTTTTTTTCTTCCTTTTTTATTTTGTACCTGAATTTAAAATAAATTTAAAACAAAAAAAAGATAATAATTACTATTAGAAGGATGCAAATAAAAGCAAATCTGAGATAATAACTTACAACTACTTGACTGGAAAAAAAAATGACATAAAATGACAAATAGTGGAGGACCATAAGAAAATATGGTTGAACAATATATCCATTCAGCCATTATGGAAAGTAATTTGGAATTATGCCACATACATTTACTATAGTACACATGACATTTGAACTAGTATTTACTATTATTAGGTACATACTTCCAAAAAAAAGATCAAAGAAATTGTAAATGACTCTTTATGTACAAAAATATTTTTAAATTATACAATTGCATACAATAATATTTATAAAATCTAGTTGACACTATGGTTAGAGCACTGGAGACAGGAAGAACTGAGAAAAAAATCCAGAGAGCCTCCATCTCTATGACCCTTGGCAGATCATTTCTTTCCATTTCCATTCAGTTTCTTCAAGTGAAAAAAATGAGGATAAAAATAAGACTTACCACACAGAGTTGATCAAATAGGAAAATATTTAAACTTTGGTTAGAACAGAGTCTGGCACTTAGTACATACTTAATAAATACTTCTTCCTTTCCCCTTTCTTTCTTTAGAGACACAGAGCTGAAAGTATGATGTCTATCATATAGGGAATACTTTAGCAAATTATGGCATATGAAGGTAATTAAATAATGTGTTGTAAGAAAAAAAAATAGTAATGACTTGAGAGATCTAAGCAGACTTTTATGAACTAACGAAGAATAAAATGAGCAGAAATAGGACAACAATGTCTATTTTAATATCGCTATTTAAAAAATGAGCAATTAAGAACACCTAAAAGCTCTAGTCAAGAAAAGGATCACCTACAATTCCAGAGGATCAATGAAGGCTATAACCTACCTCATCATAAAAGACTATCAGTTTAAATTCAGATTGAGCCATGCATTTTTGAATGTCAAAAATTAGGTGTTTGTTCATTTATTCTTGTTTGACTATGCTCATATGATATAAGGATTTGGTTTCTTTCTTTTAATATTCAATTTGATTTTTGGTTCCAATTTCTCTCCCTCCCCATTCTCCTTCCTCACCCACTGAGAAGACAAGAAAAATAATCCTTCTTGGTTTTTTTATTTCAATGAGTGGGAAGAAAGTAGAATGGAGAAAATTAAATGCTTGATGACTGAATGGAAACATGTCCGTGTGTATGTACATATATACACACATACATATTTGTATATATATATATATATATATATATATATATATATATATATATATATATATTATATGTGTGTATACATTATATATGTATGTGTGTATATATTATATATTTGTATATATATGTGTGTACATATATATATTTGTGCGCGTGTGTGTGTCTACACACACACAAATCTCTTCTCTGAAGTTTAGATTTCTTTTTTTTTTTTTTAATGGTGCCAATTTTAAATAGATTTTATTCTCCAGGACAATTGCATTTTCACTTGTTTAAAGTACTGATAAAGTGCAATGTTGTTCACTTCTCTCCCTCTGAAAACATTCAAGTATTCTGAATGCCCATATTTACACAGTAGCTTAAACTTTTAATCTGCTGCTGCCTTGGCTACAAATTTGAGTCCTTCACTTTTTGGAAAGCTGCGTGGAATGCTCTTTCTTCTGGTGAGTTTAGTCAGCCTCTTCAATGGTGGGTTCAGAGGAAGCACCTCCAGATGGGGCTGCTCCACTCCCTGGGAATCCCCCAGGCATGCCCCCTGGCATGCCCCCTGCACTCTGGTACAGCTTAGTAATGATGGGGTTGCAGACCTTCTCCAGTTCTTTCTGCTGATGCTCAAATTCTTCCTTCTCAGCAGTCTGGTTCTTATCCAGCCAGTTGAATATTTCATTACATTTGTCAAGGAGAATCTTCTGTTTGTCTTCATCACCAATTTTGCCTTGCAGTTTCTCATCCTCTACAGCTGCTTTCATGTTGAAAGCATAAGATTCAAGAGAATCCTTGGAAGACACCTTGTCTCTCTGCTTTTCATCCTCAGCCTTGTATTTCTCAGCCTCCTGGACCATCTATGCTCAATGTCTTCTTTGCTCAGACGTCCTTTATCATTGGTGATGGTGACCTTGTTCTCTTTGCCTGTGCTCTTGTCCATGGCAGAAATGTTGAGGATGCATTTGCATCAATGTCAAATGTTGCCTCAATCTGAGGAACACCCCTGGGTGCTGGGGGGGTTCCTGTGAGCAGGTTGTTATCCTTTGTCATTGCTCTCTCACCTTCATAAGCCTGAATAAGCCCACCAGGCTGGCTGTCTGAACAGGTGGTAAAGGTCTGTGTCTGCTTGGTGGGGATGGTTGTATTAACGTTTGATCAGAACGGTCATAACTCCACCAGCAGTTTCAATTCCGAGGGAAAGCAGAGTGACATCCAACAGCAGCAAGTCCTGCACGTTCTCAGATTTATCTCCAGACAAAATGGCAGCCTAGACAGCTGCACCATAAGCAACAGACTCTTCAGGAATGATATTCTTGTTAAGCTCCTTGCCATTGAAGAAGTCTTGCAGAAGCTTCTGGATTTTGGGGATTCGAGTGGAACCACCCACCAGGACGATGTCATGTATCTGAGACTTATCTAGCTTGGCATCTCGTAAGGCCTTCTCCACAGGGTCCAGCGTGCCACGGAACAGATCAGCATTCAGCTCTTCCAAACGGGCCCAGGTGATTGATGTATAGAAGTTGATACCTTCATAGAGGGAATCAATCTCAATACTGTCCTGGGTACTGGAAGAGAGGGTACGCTTTGCACGTTCACAAGCAGTGCAAAGACGGTGAACAGCCCTCTTGTTCTCACTGATGTCCTTCTTGTGCTTTTGCTTGAATTCAGCAATGAAATGGTTGACCATTTGGTTGTCATAGTCCTCCCCACCCAACTGGGTAATCCCAGCTGTGGACTTGACCTCAAAGATGCCATCTTCAATGGTAAGAATGGACACATTAAAAGTACCATCTACAAGGTCAAAGATCAACACATTTCTCTCGTCACCAACCTTTTTGTCCAAGCCATAAGCAATAGCAGCAGCAGTCGGCTCATTGATGATTTGAAGTACATTGAGACCAGCTATGGTTCCAGCATCTTTGGTGGCCTGACATTGGAAATCATTGAAATAGGGTGGTACTGTGACCACAGCATTTGTGACAGTCTTCCCAAGATAAGCTTCAGCAATCTCTTTCGTCTTAGTCAAGACCATAGAAGAAACTTCCTCTGGATAGAAACTTTTGGTTTCCCCTTTGTACACCACTTGGACCTTAGGCCTCCCTGCGTCATTCACCACTGTAAAAGGCCAATGCTTCATGTCTGACTGTACAAAGGCATCATCAAATCTGCGACCAATCAGACATTTGGCATCAAAAACTGTATCAGCGGGGTTCATTGCAACTTGATTTTTTGCAGCATCACCGATTAAACGTTCTGTGTTGGTGAAGGCAACATAGGTTGGTGTAGTCCTGTTTCCTTAGTCATTAGCAATGATCTCCACTTTCCCATGTTGGAAGTCTCCCACACAGGAGTAAGTGATACCAAGATTAATGCCAACTGCGGTTCCCTTCAACATGGTTGCTGGAGAGTCAGGGGTCGTAGCTGACCACTGTAGAGAAAGAAGGACTGCTGCTGCACTTGAAGTTTGGATTTCATCAAAAAGTCTCACTTAAGGACCTAGAGGACCACATGTGATCTCAAAACTGCAAGTTCTCCACCCCTGACTTAGTCTGATCAAGACATTGATATGAAATAATTCCAAAGTACCTATGTTGAAAAATTCTATCCCCCTCCAGAAAGAGAACTGATGAACTCTGAATACAGACTGAAACATTTACTTTATCTTCCTTTATTTTTCTAGTTTTATTTTTGTTGGTGTTTTCTTTTGCAGTATGAGTAATATTCAAATATATATTTTATGACTTCATAGATATAATTGATAATAAATTGTTTTCCTCCTCAAGGAGGGGAAAGGAGTGGGAAGGAGGGAGATAATCTGGAAGATTTTTTTTAATGATTTTTATTTTTTTTTTACATATAATCGTGAAGGATTTAGAAAAAAATATTAAAAAGTAAAGAAAATGTGAGTTGGATATTAGTCCTCCAGATGGTCAAAACTGATGAGAAAATGGAATTCCTAGGGACAGAGGCCAAAGAAAGAATATTTTCAAATGAATTTGGGGGGGGGCAAATATTTTGAGGGATTTTTTTTTCCTTTCTCTTCTTTTTCTTCCTTTCCTTTTTTCTTTCTTTCTACTTTTTTTTTTTGTCTTTGGTATATCCAAAAACAATTTCAGGTAAATGAACTCTACTATATGAATAGTGATATCTGGAGACCGTAAGTCTAGCATTGAGGCTTTTTTGGATTATTTATTTACTTACTTACTTGTTTGTTTTAGTAGTTTTGGTACTATTAGTTTTAGGAAAGTCCTGTAGTATAGTAAGGAAAAGTAAAATACAGGCTGTTATAAGACCTAGATTATTTTTAGCAGCATATTCATCAAATTTCCCTGGGCTTCATTTTCTTAACATGTTATTTTTATGTTTGTAGATATGTTTTGATGATTAAAGTGTGTAGAAATCTAAAAGTGATATATAAATGTCACCTTAATTCAATTTAAAGAATAAACATCTATTAAATATGTTCTCCAGACAAAGCACTATGTTAGGTGTTATGAATGTTGAGACAAACAAAACATTACCTGCCTTCTTGAAGCAAGCATTCTACTGGAAATACTACATGTACACAGATAAGCAAATAGAATATAATATGAGAGAGGAAAGAGATTATCAACTTATATTGAATCTTAAAGAAACATAAAGATTATAAGGGGCAAAAATGAAATGATTCTCTATAGATAACTAGTTGTAGTAGATAGGGTACTGGACATGGAGTCATGAAGATCTGAGTTCAAATACAGTCTCAGACACCTAGTTGTGTGACTCTAGGTAAGTCACTTAACTTTTGTTTGCTTTAGTTTCCTTATCTGCAAAATGGGGATAATAAAAGGATCTACCTTTCAGAATGTTGTGAGGATTAAAGATAATCGTTGTAAAGTGTTTGGCACATAGTAAGTGCTATATAAATGTTTGTTATTATTATTAATTCTCAGGTATGGGGGATAGCTTGCCTAAACAGAAGCATAAATGGCATATCAAGTTGAATAGTAGTTCAAGTTGAATGGAACATAAAAAGCATGAAGGGGAATAATATCAAATAAGACTGGATATTTTGGGGCAGCTAGGTGGTGCAGGGAATAGAACACTGGTCCTGGAGTCAGGAGGACCTGAGTTCAAATGTGACCTCAGGCACTTGACACACTTATTAGCTGTGTGACCATGGGCAAGTCACTTAGCCCAATTGCCTTGACTTCCACCCTCCCAAAAGAAAAAAAACAACTGGATATTTGACTTATTATGAATAAGTTCCTTGAGAACAGGAACTATATTTGCCTTTGGATTTTCTTTCTCAATATTTATTGCAGTCCTTGACCCACAGCAAGTACTTGATTAATGGGCATTCATTAACTCACTCAAATTATGTCTTCCTCATTAGAACACTGAGGCCATTGCTATGAGGAGAATAATTTTATTAGAATTTTTTAAAAAGTCTACTAACAATTCATAAAATGAAGGACCCTACATTAGAAAAAAGGGGACCTGAAGTAAAATGCAGCTTTATATAAATAAATAGAAACAGAAAGCTTTAGACATAAGAGATATAAACGTAGGATCTAAAGTAGATGACAGATGTGGAGAGGGAGTGGAGCAAAAGCAAGGGACACTTGAAAGAGTATGCTTATTGTTTAAACTTCGAGACAATAATTTTGAATGATAAAATGTTCTTGTAGTCGTTTACCTCACTTAGGCATGCTTTATTACCAGACATACCCCAAACTGTAGGAAATCCATCATATACCAACTATGTGACCCTAGGTAAGTTGGTCTCCCTCTCTACTTCTCATCTGTAAAATGAGGGCTTAGGCCTAAATTACCTACAAAATCACTTCTACTTTTACCATTCTATATTTTCAGATTATGTCACATTCTTTGTTGCAAGATTCCTACTAGCTCTAATATTCTGCATTCTTATAATAATAGTCAACATTTATAAAATACTTACTAAATACCACTCACTGTGCTAAGTATTATACAATTATTATCTCATTTAATCTTCACAACCACCTGGGGAGGTAGTTTCTGTTGTTTATTTTACAAATGAAGACAATGAGGCAAAGATGCATTAAGTGACTTGCCCAGGATCACAATGTTAGTAAACATCCAAGATCAGATTTGAAGACAAGTCTTCTTGAATCAAGGTTATTTTTTTTTT
>CM053585.1:54620694-54660278 GCA_028646515.1 Pseudochirops corinnae
GTTCTCAGCTTCCAGATGCTGGGAGAAAAACTCTTTCTCTCTCTCTGTCTCTCTCTCTCAGCTGGCCTCAGTCTCCAGGATTCTTCCTTCACCAGGGGCAGTGTTCCAATTCTGTCTCTCTGTCTCTCTCTGCCTCAGCCAGCTTGAGTCTCCACAATTCTTCCTTCAGCAGGAGCAGCGTTCAAATTCTGCCTGTCTGTCTCTGGAATTCTTGCTTATGTACACACCTCAGACAATCCCTTTCTTCCACATCAACAGAGGAGTTCATGCCTTCTCAACATTGGGACAGAGTTTGCACTTTCCACGCTTAGCACTTAAGTGCTACGTATCCTGCTAAACTGATTACTATTACAATGCCATTTTATCAGGGATGTTATAGAGTTGATTCCTGTATCTGGGAGGAGTTAGACTGTATGGCTCCTGAAGTCCTGTCCAATTCTAAGGTTCTTTAGTACTGTGAGCCAGAACATTTCCACATTTCCAAAGCTGAAGTGGTAAAAAGGGATCATTTCTCTAAGAAGCATTTTTCCCAAATTATAGAGATGGGTACATCTTATATTCATTTGAAAGCAAGTCCTTACACAAAGTAGAACCAAAGAACTTGAAGTCAGAAGACTTGGAAACCAGCTCTGCCATGTAACAGGGAATTTATGTAATTTCTCTGATTTTCTGTGTTCTCACCTATAATTGAGAATGGTCTTGTAATGCTTACATCATATGGTTATTATACAGAAGATGCTTTGTCAACTGTGATATGTTATATAAATGTGAGCTCATATGATAATAGGGGAGGACAAGGCAGGGAAAGGGGAAGATGAAAGTGGTAATACATCAACAAATTCAAATTTGTTCCCTGGGATTTATATTGATGGGCTAAATTTGGTGGTCACAAAGGTCTTAAGAAAGCACAAATGGTCATGACAGTAATCATTGTCCTGTCATGCTAAATTAGATGTACTTGGATGATTGTTTTTGTAATGTTATGGGGTAAGTAAACAAAGGTAAGAGTACCAGCTCTAGGGTTGAGTTCACACTAGATATGGTAGTGGATGACTCAGCAGTAGCAGCAGCCATAAGAATTATTTAGTTTAGAGGATTTGACAGGTCCTGGAAGTGGGGACAGGTACTGCATGATAAAAATTAATTAACCCATAGTACAGAGAGTATGATAAACTATTCCAACATCATCATCTGTTTTTCAACTAGTACTGAAACTTTTATTCCTGAATTTTGAATCCACCCTCTTTCAAGATACTGAAATCGTGTTTACAAGATGGAGAAGTTGGAGTTTGGTAGAAGCTATAAATGGGATACAGAGATTTGGTGACTTAATGATTTTCAAGTAATATGATTCAACAGTGCTATGTAGTAGCCAAGAATGCTAAGAGAATATTGGACTTCATAAAGAAAATAGATTTTAAAATAGTCTACAGTTCATCTCATTAGACTCTCTGCTAGTCGGATCACATTTATAATGTGTAGTCAATATTAGGTACTTAATTTTTTATTTTTTTAATTTATGGGATAAAACAATCATTTCTGTAACAGTACATTATTGCACATGAAACTACAAATATACTGTGAACAATGTAATATTTCTGTCAAATAATCAATAAAATCATCATGTAAGTTTTTTTCTTATCTCTCCTTCAGCACCTGCCATAGAGATGGGTACAATTACACTACATCTATATCTGACATAGGCATGGATATATAGATATATACACATATATGTGTGTTCATGTGCATATACACATGTGTATATGTATTGTGTACAGTTATACACACAAACATTTAGACATACATACATATGTGTGCTTCTGTAGAATTATTTCAGTCATATTTCTATTTATCAGTTTCTTCTCTAGATGCAGATAGTGTCTTTCTTCTTATGTTCTTTATGCTTAACTTAGATATTTCTAATAGTCAAAATAACTTATTTGCTTCAAGTTGCTCCTACAACAATACTCTATACATTGTTCATTTAGTTCCCCTTATATTACTCTTCATTATTTTCTGTATTTCCATATTTTTAAAAATCATTGAGCTCATCATTTCTTGTAGCACAGTAGTATTCCATCACAATCATATACCACAACTTGTTCATGCAATTCTAAGTACCACACATTAAAAAGAAAATAAATAAACTGCAAAAAGAAAGGAGGATGGCAACAGGAATGGAAAGGAGAATTGAGTCCATGACAATGATATTTGTGTTAATAATAATAATGATGTTAGCTATATAACACTTTCAGATTTGTATAGTAAACTACATAGGTTATTTAATTTTGATCTCTAATGCTTTTGCAAAGTAGATTCTCTTATAATCCCTGTTTTACCATTTGACTTGTCCTAGAGAGCTGCTTATTTCTCTCTACCTTTCTCTCTCTCTGTCTCTGCCTCTGTGTCTGTCTGTCTCTCTCCACAAACATGCATATATATGAATATAAAAATATGTATGTATGTTTGTGTGTGTGTGTGTGTGTGTGTGTGTGTAGGCTTAGAGAAATTAAGTGATTTGCTGAGGATCCATCAGCTAATAAGTATCAGAGGCAAGATTGGAAATCAGGTCCTCCAGACTCCAAATAAAGTTCTCTAATTCTTTTGCCACTGGGGCCTCGTGATTTTTAACCTAGAGAAAAGAAAGCTCTCGGGTGATATGATGGCTATTTTGAAGTACTTGAAAAGGTACAATTTAGAAGACCAGGAAATATTCTAAGAGCTAGTGATTAAAAAAATAAGAACTAGCTAGTTCCTATTCTATGAACTCACCATCCAGTAGAGGAGACAGTTTGTAAATAACTATGTAGAAACAAGATGCATATAGAATAAATGGGAAATAATCAATAGTTGAAAGGCAATAGAATTAAGAGAGATTGAGGAAAGTTTTCTGTAGAAGGTGGTATTTACATTAAAATTTGAAGAAAGCTGGGAAAACCAGAAGGAAGATATAAGAACAGAGACAATTGCAGATATAGGAGATAGAATTGGAAGATGGAGTGCCTTTTGGGAGCAAGAGCAAATAAGTCAATATGACTGGATTAAAGGATATGTTTGCATGCATGTTGGTGGTATGTGTTTTTTATGTATGTGTGTGTTTGCATGTGTGTATATGTGTGTGTCTGAGTTATACTTAGACTGGAAAGGGGGGGGTGATGTAAGATATTAAGGATTTTGAAAGGCAAGCAGAGGATTTTATATTTGATATTAGAAGTGAAACTGAGCTACTGGAATTTAACTGGTAGGAAGGTGATTTGGTTGGACCTCTGCTTTAGAAAAAAAAGATAATTTGATGGCTGAATAGATGATGGACTGGAATGCAGAGAAACTTTTGGCAGGTAGACACTACTATCTGCATGCAGAGAAAGAACTGATTAACAGAAGTATGTGTGTAATTATACATATACATGTGTGCATGTTCATATATAGTGTGTATATACATACACACATATAAATACATATACATCTTTGTGTCAAATGGTAGCCATTTCTAGGGCAGAAGGAGAGGAAAAAATGAAAGTTATATAACTTTATTATATATTTAAAAGGAATAGCAAGTTGTACATAATAATTTCACAGTTTCATGTTTTTTTTTTAAATTCTACTTCATTATGGAATTGTTTATTGCAATAATTATTATTTTTTTTTAAGTTTACTACAAGACGTCCAATTTTAGGTGTCATGGGCAGTTAAAGATATGAGAGTGGAGGACAGCAGGAAGGTTCAGAAAGGGTAAGAGGATTTGAGAATGAGTATAATAGAGATGACCATTGGATCCAAAAGAACTAATAAGAACAACCAGTGAAATATTATAATGCAGTGGTTCTCAATCTTCCTAATGCCACCTATGTGGGCAGACCCACCTGGAGACAGATAGAGGAGCGGTGTCTTGGTTCCTAAGACCATGGGAAATATGTGTCTTAGGCCACCCCTGTGACCCCTGTGAAAGGGTGTTTGACCCCCAAAGGGGTCATGACAGGTTGAGAACCATTGCTATAGAAGATGAAAAGATGATCCAATACAGAACCTCTCAGTAAATTCCATAGTTAGCAAGAATGACCTGGATGAAGATATAGCAAAGAATACAGAGTAGTGGTCATATTGGTAAGAAGAGAGCCAAGAGAAAGTGGTGTTCTGTAAATCTACAGAGGATAGAGTATCAAAGAGAAGAGAATAATTAACAGTGTGAAAGACTACAAAGGATTAAAGAAAGATGAGGATTAAGAAAACCATTAGACTTGGCAACTTAAAGATAATTTTAGGGAAACTTGTTTGTTGTAATTACTCTTGGGTCAGAGCTAAGTAAAATGACAGGAAGTTGCAAAGAGATAAATTTAGACTTAAAATAGAAAATACATCTACATACATACATACATACATACATACATACATACATACACACACACTTATAATCTTAATAGCTATCCTCAAGTGGAATGAAACGCCTTCGGTGACATTGGGGTTTACCTTCTGTAGACATCTCAAAAGAGGGACTTTTTGTCCGAGAGGCCATGGATGATTACTTGCTATGTATGTTGTAGTCAGGATTATTTTTACTCTCTGACTTGTCCTACGTAGCTGCTGAGGTTTTCTGTTCCTTTAACATCCTGTTGTTGTTGTTGTTGAAGTTTTAATCCTATTGAGTTTCTCTGGAATTTACTCAATTTTATCATAATATTTCTACTTCTGTTCTTATTCTATCCCAACAGGTTCCTACTTTAGACCTCCCTATTTCCTAATCATTAGAGCTCTAAATCATGTATCCTTAATGACTCAAACCTCTATCCACTCATGATCAATAGACCATAGAATCCTGTAATTTAGAAGGTTCAGAGGTCAACGAGTGTCAGAAAGATCTTCACTACACCAGTAACATTAGGGGATTAAATAGATTATAGTTAGATAGATAAATAATACATAGATATAGATTTATAGATATAGATATATAGATATGGATATGAATATGGATATGGATATGGATATGGATATGGATATGGATATGGATGTGGATGTGGGTGTGACTTGTGGGTGTGGGTGTGGATGTGGATGTGGATGTGGATATGGATATGGATAGATGTGGATATATCCAACTGGAGACTACTCTTGGTGGTGAACTCACTACTTATAATAGTAACCCATTTACACATGAAATTATAAGGAAGCTCTTATGCTGTGCTAACATCAGTCTCCTGGTTATTTATGGGAATCATAGAATCATAGTTGTATTGAATCTTAGAGTCGAAAGCCCTCATTTTAAAGATTAACAAACTGAGGAGAAGAGAGGTTAATTAAGTCACCCCAGGTCACATAAGGGTGTTAAAGATTGTTTTTGAGACTTATCCTCCAACCCCAAAGTCATTTATCTTTTCATCATACTATGTCACTGCTACTACTCCTGGTTATGACCCCAGAAACATGATACACTCAGCCTATTTCTTCTTTCACCCGGAATAATTAATATTTCATGGATCTATACTTCAAACAGTTTGGATACTTCCTTATTAACATAGATGAGAATGTCTTTATAACATAGTGGATGGTCAGAGATAGTTGCTATGGCTAAAAAATTCATACCCTCAAGGCAACTTGGCAACGAGAATAAGGCTTTCTAAAATTAACTAGGCTAGTCCTCAGAAAACAGACATGCTATCCATCATTAGATCTATGTTTTCCCCTGACAGCCCTTCAAATATCTGAATGCTTTTTCTGATCCATTAAATGAATGAGCAGACCTGGGTGAGTTCCAAAATTCTTTGTTTCCATAAGGTATATTATCTTATATTACACTCTCTCACCTTCCACCTAAAGTCCTCAAGGAGGAGAACTCACAATGTCCTGAGGCAGTTTATTCTACTATTTGAAATCTCTGTTAAAACACTCTCATACTTGGAAGGCCTTTCCTGGTCCCCCAAGTTTCTGGTACCTTCCGCTCTAAATTACCTCCCACCGTACTCTGTATGTATATATAGTATATATCTCAAGGAAAGCAAACAGTCTTTTATTAAGTGCTGATTATATGCCAGGAACCTCACTAAGTAAGGATTGGAGGCACAAAGAAATGCACAAAAAAAATTGTCTTTGTATATCCCAGTCTGATGGAGAAGACAACTTGCAGACAATTGTATACAAACAGAATATAACAAGAAAAAATAGAAATAAGTTCAGAGGAAATATATTTTAATTAAGGGAGATCAGGAAAGACATCTTACATAAAATTGAATTTTAGCTAAGACTTAAAGAAAACTATGGGTTCCAGGAGGCAGAGATAAGGAGGGACGGAATTTGAAGCATGGGGACATCCAATGAAAACACATAAAGTTGAGAAATGGAGCATCTTGTACAAGAATCTGAAAAGATATCAGTGTTACTGGATTGTAGAGTAAGGGTAGCAAACAGTTTACCTATGTCTGCGTGTTGTCTTCTCGACAAAATTTAAATTATTTGATGATAGGGACTATGATTTTGCCTCTTTGTATCCTCAGTACTTAGTGCAATATCTCGTATATAGTCAACATTCAATAAATGGCTGAGGATTTGCTGAGCATTTGAGAATTTTCATTTTTTTTTTAAATTTTAAGGAGGCAAAATGACAATGCCCAACTGAACTCTAATGTATACAGAATATCATCCCACAACCACACAAGATGTGGAATGATCATCTGCTCTTCACTGAAACTACAGGAAACCACATTTCATAGTTTCAGAATAGGAAAGTAACTCAGAGATAATTTAATCCAACCTTGTCATTTTACAGATAAGTAGGTACAAAGAGGCCAACGGTGTGTCTAAGGTAAGCTAGCTAATATATATTGGAGGTGGGTTGATGTTGAATTAGCCTTTCAAAACTGAAATAAAAGCAACTTCTCCCAAATTCACCCCACAGCCTGTGAAGGAACATTTCAAAACAAAACTTTGCCCCTGTTTTCCCAATGTAGGAAGTATTTCAGGTATACAAAAAAGACTTCTATAGTCATAGTTGTGGCTACATTCAGAGGCAGCGAATACACAGACTTGCTCCCTGATACCACCTATACTTGTTCAAGTGCTCCCTATCTTCTCCCAGAAATGAGAATAAAAAACAGGAGAGTCTGAATTCTGGGCATGGTGTGTTATACATACATACACACGCGTATATGTGTATATGAATGTATGCAAGTATGTATATATGTATATGCGTATATATGTATATTTATATTCTTACTTATATTTCTAGTAAATTACTTTTGATTTCAATCTACTTTTCTTATATCTTCCTTATTTAACCTGATTTCATCAACTTCCCATGTAGTTTATCTGAGGCAGTGCATATATTATTTCCCCAAAAAATGGATTACAAATTATTTACTTTATGATTCGAGTCACTGATTTGCGCTCCCAGGTCAGACCATTTCTGGCTTCATTGTAATCAAAGATCTTAGTTTTGGTCTGCTTTCAGTTCCTCTTCCTATTACTGATTCCCAACTGCCTTATTTCAGATGAAATTACTGGTCTATATCATTGCATCCATTGTGTTTTACTTTAAAGAATAGTTATCTCTCTCCAGTGACTGAGCTTCAAAAATATGGCATCAGTATGCTAAATTTTAAAATAAATTGTTACCAAATAGCTCTTAAGATTTTGAACTGAAATGGGCTCATCTAGTTTAATCCCTTCCATTTTACGGAAGGAGAAACTGAGAAGTAAAGAAGTCAAGTGGCCTTCTTAAGGTTAACCAAATAAAATTAAAATGAGCAAGATTTAAACCCAATCTTCAGACCCCAAAAAGTCAGTCCACTTTTCACTACATCATGAAGCCTCACCAAAAACCATGAGGAATTTAAGAACTGATTTGAAAGCTATTTAAGTCTTTCAAATAACATTCAAACATTACTGATTCTTAATGCTTTTGAAAATTTATTGACTCCAGACAAACACTGAGAAACAGCCCTTTGACACTCTGTTATTTGAAAAGAAGCAGCTACTCCTTAAGACATAAAATTTATATGACTTTCAATATGATCCACAGAATTTAGACCTCAGTGTGTAGATGAGGATACAGAGGCCCAGAGAGGTTAAATAACTTCCCTAAAGTCTGACTGGTAGTATTGACTAGAACATGAATTTGCATTTCTTTCCACAAACTTTAGATAAATCTTTCCACTGAAGCCCAAACTGCCTCTGACTTGCTAATGTGAGTTTCACAGAATGTACTTGCACCATGATAGAGACCTTGTATTAGAATACTAAGTCCTGGATTTCAGGCACAACCCTGCTTCTTAATGACCTTGGGCTAAAGTTCCTTCCTCTTTCTGGGTCTAATCTATACAGTAGTTGAATAAGTTTGATGTACTTGTTCATTAAGATTGGTCTAATTCTAAAATATTTTTTAACAAATTTATTTTTAGTTTTCAACATTCATTTCCACAAAATTTTGAATTACAATTTTTTGCCCTGTCTTTCCACTACTCCCACCCCAAAATAGCTAGCCTACTGAATACCCCTTACCTCAATCTGTTCTCTCTTATATCCTCCCCCATCAATGCCCCCCCAACTTTCTAATAGGGCAAGATGTATTTCTATATCCCATTGACTATATCTTATTTCCCAGTTTGCATGCAAAAAAATAAAACAAACTTTTTTCTTTTAAACATTTGTTTTTAAAACTTTGAGTTCCAGGATTTTTCCCTTCTTCCTTCCTCACCCACCCCCCACTGGGAAGATAAACAATTAAATATGGGTTGTACATTCGTGTGTTTCCATAATTGTTATATTATGAAAGACTAACTATATTTCCGTACATCCTGCCCCATTCCCCACTTATTCTAATTTTCTCCTTTGACCCTGTCCCTTTTCAAAAATGTTTGCTTTAACTACCATTTCCCCCAATCTGCCCTCCCTTCTATCATCTCCTCTCTTATCCCTTACCCCCTATCTTCTTGTAGGGTAAGATACCCAATTGGGTGTGTATGTTATTCCCTCCTTAAGCCAAATTCAATGAAAGTAAGGTTGCCCCATTCCCTTTCATCTTCCTGGTCTTCCCCTCCATTGTAACAGTTTTCTTTTGCCCCTTTTATATGAGATGATTTACCCTAATCTATCTTTCCTTTTCTCCTTTTCTCAATAAATTCCTCTCTCACACCTTAATTTTATTTTTTTAGATATCATCCCTTCATATTCAACTCATCCTGTGTCCTCTGTTTATGTATACATGAACATGCATATACCCACTCTCACATATATGTTTATATAAACACATACCCTCCTAAACATACAAGTAAATGTATGTATGCATACATATATATATACACATATATATTCCCTTCAACTATCCTCATACTGAAAAAGTCTTATGTATCACAATTATCATTTTTCCACATAGAAATGTAAATAGTTCAACTTTAATAAGTTCCTTATTATTTCTTTTTCCTGTTGGCCTGCCGGGCTCTCTTCAATGGGAAATTTGTTTCTTTCTGTCACTTTGTGGGTTATAAAGCTTTAAAATTTGTTTAGAGTCATTTTTAACAGGTATTGTAGTTGTTTGGAGCTGGAGGCCATGCCAAATTTGTGTTTCTACTCCACCATCCTGGCTCCACCTGCTCTAGTTCTAAAATATTATGGTCCCCCAACACATATACTAAAGGTGGCCAAAGTAGACTCAAGACCTCAGAGGTTCAATGATCTTTAAAATCTGAGACTTTAATATCCCTTCTAAGGGAAATCAGTTCATCCATACAGAAAAAAAATTGGTTGATAGAGATAGACAGGGTGTATGATTTTCTGTTTGCAGAGGATTGTACTCTTAATGCAGCCTCTGAAGCTGAGGCGCAGCAAAGTACAGATTAGTTCTCTGCTGCTTGTGCTAATTTTGACCTAACAATTAACACCCAGAAAACACAGGTGCACTATCAGCCACCACCACACCATCCATATGTGGAGCTCCAGGTTATAGCAAATGGAGAAGTTTTGAATGATGTCAATAAGTTCACTTACCTTGGTGGTGTACTTTCCAGGGCTGTACACATTAATAATGAAGTTGACACATATTGCCCGAGCTAGTTCAGTGTTTGGGAGAGTCTGAAGGAAAGTATGGGAGAAAAGAGGTATTAGACTAACTAACAAACTGAAGGTCTACAGAACTGTTGTGCTGACCTCGTTGTATATCTGTGAAACTTGGACAGTATGCCAGCACCATGTTGGTATAAATAAAGTATTCAGTATAAACTCAATCACTTCCATTTGAATTCTTTTAGGAAGATTCTGAGGATCACCTGACAGGATAAGGTACCAGATACTGAGGTCCTTAGTCAAACTAAACTGCCAAGCATTGAAACTATGCTTCAGAGAGTAGAACTCCAATGGGCTGGTCACTTTGCTCAAATGCAAAAAATATGCTTGCCAAAAAGGTTATTTTATGGAATACTCACTCAGGGCAAGCATTCGCATGGCAGTCAGAAGAAGTGATATAAGGATCCTCTCAAGGTCTCTCTCAAGAACTATGGAATTGATTGTGTGACATGGGAGACACTAGCACAGGACCACCCAGCATGGTGTCATGCTCTATGAGCAAAGCAGAATTGAAATAGCTCAAAGGAGGCACAGGATATAGAAATTTAGAGAGTACACACCAAATGTTCACAAGGACTATTTGTATATGACCTGTGTTGGAGCATTCTGAGCTTATATTGGCCTGATCAGTCATAGTTGGACACATTGAAACTTGACTCTGTAATGCCATGCACCAGCAGATTCCCAAAAGAATGCTGCTGTGAACAGCTTTTAGAGTTCAGATTACAAAATATAGTGAACATTCTGTTTATGCCATTACAAATCAAGACAAACATTCAAAACATTACATCTTATCACAGAAAATGGCCACACAGTTTTCATACAGTGGCCACAATATTCAGAATAAGGAACAATAGAATCAAACTTCCACTCATGGGACAACTCAATACTTAATCATTCAATCAATTCACAATAGAATAATCAAACTTCCACTCATGGGGCAACCATTAACTTAATCAGTCACTAATCTAGGTTTACAATTACTAAATATCTTGATCACAAACACAGTCATTAGAAAAACCATACAAACCCTCCACCCCTCAGTGTCCAGAAAACCTCAATTTCATCCAAGGGGAGGCCTTTACTTCATCTTGACCAGTGGTCTCTCTGATTCCCTGGATCCTCTTCCAAGGTCCCAGCTCCTACTTGAATCCACCAAACAGTCACCTGGATTCAGAGGCAAACAGCTCCAAGGTCCTTGTCCAATCCTCAGAAGTAGAGAGCTCCCAGGTCCTTCTCCAATCCTCAGAAGTAGACAGCTCCCAGGTCCTTCTCCAGTCCTCAGGGCAGTCCTTGCCACACACTGAAGTTCATAGGATCCAGCACATCTCAAACTCTTCACCACTTCTCTTGCCTGGAACTCAAGAATCATCCAGGCCACGAACAAAGTCTTATCCTGGTCATGCTTCTTCAGGCAAGCCCTCTCAGCCTTCCAGGCAAGCCCTCTCAGCCTTCCAGGCAAGCACTCTCAGCCTTCCAGGCAAGCCCTCTCAGGCTTCCAGGCAGCCCTCACCAGATTCTGGTCTCAGGAAAACTCCAACTCAGTTCTCCGTCAGTTCTCAGCTTCCAGATGCTGGGAGAGAAACTCTCTCTTTCAGCCGGCTTCAGTCTCCACAATTCTTCCTTCACCAGGGGCAACATTTCAATACTGTCTCTCTGTCTCTGAAATTCTTGCTTATATACACCTCAGACAATCCCCTTCTTCCACATCAACAAGGGCTCAGCCAATCCCCTTCTGCCACATCAACAGGGGAGTTCATGCCTTCTCAACAGTGGGACAGAGTTTGCACCTTCCACACTTAGCCCCAAGGTACTAAGTGCTAAGTATCTTGCTAAACTCATTACTATTACAGACTCTGGCATAGAGATATCATTTTGGTCCTCTTAGACAATGGAGGACCACAAGCAATCATAGTCAGTAGTCTCTTCTACAAATGTAAATGATTGCATGACTGAAAAAAATTTGCCTACATATGGGTATTCACCCTTTAGTCCTGTGTGACTGACACAGAATGTTCAGGAATCTCACTGCTCTCCAGGAGTAAAGGAGTAATCTGTCACTTATGTGGTTAATGTGATCAACTGAAACTGTGAGAAGGCTTATCTAGATAAATCAGCCCCACCTCCCCCAATGCAATTTTTCTGCCCACACTGATCAAATTAAATAAATTTTTCAATACGGTTTCCCTTAGAGCTACATAGATGTGACTTGGAACAGAAAGCAAATTCATTAGAAAGCATCTTTCTGATAGGGTTTCTATCTAAAAATGACATATTCCCAGGTCTCTGACAAATATCCAATTGTAGACTCTTGCAACTCTCGTTCAAGGAGATAATTTTGGCAGTAATGACATTGAGGGCTGTGCTGTTGCAGGACCATAATGGATTGAAAGTCAAGAGAACAGGAAATCAGCTTCTTCCACAAAAAAAGAAGCATGATTTTCGGAAAACCATGCCTTCTGACTGAACTTTATAGTACTCTTCAGGTAACTCTTGAAATTAGGAGGTTGTACCAAATGATCACTAAGGTTTGTTGCAGTTTCTTGCAGTTCTACAATGTCAGGGTTCTAGAGTTTCTTATACAACTTTAAGAAACTATGTTCTAAAATTCTCTACTTAAAAGATCCTTTCAGTTTTAATATACTCTAATTATATGATGTTATGTATGAAGGGGAGTTATACTCATTGCAAATCCTTTTAGCCTCTATTGATATACTTCTTCCTAAGTCAGACCAGGAGAGATGGGCAGAGGAAGAAAAAGTTTCTACCTTGGTAGAGACTTTGTGTTGTGTGTTTACTCCTTTGCTTTTGAAGAGGACCGTGACATCAGGGAAATTATGATATGACTTGCAGTTGACTTGGATTTGAGTGAGAGAAGGTTGTGCAAGGTCATCAATCTCACTTTCTCCTCCAGAGCCATCTGGGTCCAGTGGCCAGATATTCATCAGGATTACTGGAGATGGCCCAGGATGAAATCAGACAGAAACCCCAGCCATTTTAGGCTAAGACAGCAGTTCTCAACCTGTAGGTCGCGACCCCTTTGGGGGTCGAACAACCCTTTCACAGGGGTCACAGGGGTCGCCTAAGACCATTTGAAAACACATATTTCTCACGCTCTTCAGAACCAAGACACCCTCCTCTATCCATCTCCAGGCGGGTCTGCCCACATGCAGATATACCCACATACAAGTGTTAAAGGGTCTGGCATTAGGAAGGTTGAGAACCACTGGGCTAAGATCTTTTCATGTTCTAACTTGGAGTGGTAATGCTCACTCAGGGTGCCTTGTAACTGTAGAATATCTTGAGTCCTGTCCTCCTATCTCAAACCATATGGTTCTTCTGACAAGCAACTTAAATATTACTTTGAACATAGCCTAATCAAAGCATCACACCATTTCATTGTCTCATACTTTACCTATTTGACCTCATTTTTGTCTGTTGTACTAACCACTTGGCAATGGTCCCTCTTTACCATTTTCTCTATGTTGTCTCATTTGTTGCTGTATAATGAGGTCCCAGCTGACATAAGATAACATATATTTGTAACTAACCCAGATGGCACAATGGGTGGCTTTTTCTCACAGAGTTCAGCAGCACATGTGTAAGGGCAGATGGTCAGCACAAACTAGATTTGGTGTTTGTCCAGTTATGCCTGTCTAAAGAAAAAGTCAATTGGGTAAATGATTTACAAGGAAGGATACAGAAACTGGAAACCATATTAAGGATGAAAAGTTTGATAAGAAGAAATGAACCAAAAAAAATTGAAGAGGAGGTTGTTGATCCAAGAAAGAATTTTCATAGTTCAGAATCATGGAGGTGGCACAATTGTTGGTGATTATGATATTAAGGATATAATAATCTCTGTGGTTGGATGATATGTATTACATAAGAAGGAAATGAAATTTTGGATGAGTGATTAATTAGAAGGGCAGAATATTAAAGAGATTACTGATGAGTAGATTAAAATCCCTAAGCCCAGAGGTAGAACTTGGTGTATAGATGACCATTGAAAGCCAGTGAATTCTTTAATAAAAGAGGGAGAATGCCCTGGAATTTTGTAGATAGTAGTCATTTTGAGAGTGAAATGGTAGCTGATTAAATGAGACCAAATGATAAGAATGGATGAACTCAGCTCAAAAAAAGAGGTTTTTTGACAGATGGTAGCAAAAGGATAGCATGGAATTAACAGAAGTAAGGAGCCAAGAATAAACCTGATCTTCATGGACACTCCCTTACTACTTTTGGGGCTACATGGCTACATCGCTAACTGTATTACTTAGAGTGATGAGCAGATCACTGGACCTGAAGTCAGGAACATAATTTCAAATGTAACCTTAGACACTTAGTAGCTGTGTGACCTTGGGCAAATCACTTAACTTAACCACTGTCTCAGATTTTATCACCCTAAATTCAGCGTAATAATAGTACCTACTTCTCAGAGTAGTTGGCAGGATCAAATAAGATAAATTTTGTGAAGAGCTTAAAGGAGTGGGGAACCTGTGGCCTTGGGGCCACATGTGGCCCTCTAGGTCCTCAAGTGTGCCTCTGACTGAATCTGAACTTCAAAGAACAAGGCCTTAGCACAATCCCTGGCACAAAGTAGTAGATGCTAAATAAAATTTTGGTTCCTCCTTCCCTCAATGTCTCCTTTCCTTTCCTCCCTCTTTTCCCCCTCCTACCTTCCTGTTCTCCCTTTGTTCTTTTCCTCTCTCCTTTTTTCCTCCCTTTTTCCCTCTTTTTGTACTTTCCTTCCTCCTTTCCCTCCTTCTCTTCTTCTCTTTCCTCCCTTCTCCCTCCTTTTGTCTCTTTTTTCCTTTTTCTCTCCTTTCCTCCTCTTCCTTCTCTTCTTCCTTCTTCTTTTCTTCTTCCTTCCCTCTTCCCTACCTCCCTTAACTTTTTGAGTTTTCCAAGAAAACAATATGCCACTATCTGACTATTCTAGTCACCTAAAATATGGGCAGCATAAGGAGCTTAGCATTTGGAATCTGAGACATTCAATTTCTTAGGCCAATATACTGTGTAAACATGGATGAGTAAAAAGACAGTGCTCTTTATTACAAAAAATGAAGTGAATTCTACTGCCCTCAAATTTACACAAATACTCTCAGTCACTGAAGGACTCTTCTAGCTCCATATTTTACCTTTCTTCTCCCAGTATGGAAAGATTTTCAGGTAGCTGAAAAAAGGTTTCTGTACCCATAGATATGGCTACATTAGAGAGGTAGAAAACACAGAAAATCTCACAAATATTCCTCAACTTATCTCACTTCTCTATGCTAGAAAAGAAAAAGTCCTTCCTCTGAATCTAGAGCACTTGCCTTCAAATCTTAACTTTAAAACTACCCTCTGTGACCATAGGCAAATGACTTAATTTCCCCAGGTCTCAGATTCCTCCTATATAAAATTAGGGGCTCAGACTATATGTCCTCTGAATTCCCTTCTTATTCTTTGTCTGTGGTCTGATTTTAACGTCTTTCAATCTCATCTATAAAATAATGAAAAAATATGTGCACTTACTCTCCCACAGGGTTTTTGCAAGAAAAAAATAGTATGTTGGTTACCTTTAAGTGCTACTTAAATATGACTGGTAATGATGTTAATTAATATCATCATGGTGTATCATTTTATAATACTTGCTGATTTGACATCTTTTGTTCTCCACTCACTGGCGAAATTATTGGAATAAACCTTGGTTAATGCTAGTCAACTCTAAATTCAATATACAGGGAAAAACAGACTTTTCCACTAATTGAACAAGTTGAGCTAGTGAAATACATTATCTTAAGAAGAAAATATGGCTGAGAGAAGACACACAAAAAAAGAGAGGAAGAAAGAATAAAGGTCACAACTGTTTACATGTACATTCTCCTTTAAAGTAGAATCTGTTTTGAGCTTATATCTTTTTTTGGCCATATTTAGTCAATAGGCAAATCTTAAGATTTTGCACTTGGCATAATTAATTCAATAATCAGCCTAATAAGATGTATTGTTTGATTAAATGTCTAGAATAGAAGGTGAAAACATTTGCTTTTGTTTGTGTGTGTGTGTTATATCTTGTACAAAAACTAAAATGTTGTATTAACAAATAGCAGGTATCAAAAATCTTTGCTGACTGTTATGCATCAGTTATTGAATGTGCCAGTGGACAGAATTAACCTGAGCCAGAAACAGAGCAACACATTTTACCCTAAATACTACTTCATACTTCATTCTCAAACTTCCTTTCTATAATTTTAAGAAAGAAAGAAAAAAAAAGATGAACTATTCAGAACAAAGATCTTAATCTGCCTTTGATCTTCAATTCTCCCTTCAGTATGATAGTGTGATAGAGACCTCTTGGTCTCTCAGTTTCCCTTCCTTCCTTCCTTCCTTCATTCCTTCCTTCCTTCCTTCCTTCCTTCCTCCCTTCCTTCCTTTCTTTTTTCTTTCCTTTCTCTCTCCAAAAAGGTACTTTTTTTTTGATGGGGGAAGACAGGGTAATAGAGGTTAAGTGACTTATCCAAGGTCATAATGCTTGTAAGTGTATAATGTGTCCTCATGAGATTGAATTTGAACTGAGGTTGTCTTGACTCCAGGGCCATTCACTGCACCACCTAGCTGCCCCTAAAAAGGTACTGTTAAAAGAAATCTAGGAAAACTATTAGTACCTGGTCCTCACAAAAGCCAGTTTGTCTGTTTTATATCACTCATTTGGACTTCTTGGACAGTCTTTAACATGTCCTTGTCATCTTTTAAACCCACGGAAAATTGTCATGGCAATTAATTCAGATATTCAATTTGACAACCAGTTATTTAAGGTGCTACTATATGCAAGTAATTAATCTAGGCACTAGAAATCCAAAAAACAAAACTGGGAGAATATTTTTTTTTTTCTCTTAGAGCAGTAGCTGGGAATCCTCACACTTGGCAAGAATAAGCTCCACCTGGATGGAGCAGCTCAGAGTGGAGTGCTACCTCATGTTGAAGAGGCAGAAGCCCTAAAATATCCATTGACAAAGACTGTTGTTGGGCAGGAAGAGAGCAGAGTAAGGCTGACAAAGGATACTCCCCTTTAACCTTCATTGTTTTCTGTCCACAGATCTTTGTACCACAAAACCCTATTCTGATGCTGCATTCTTATGTAGACCCATCTCTTTGTTTGTGAAGGCCTTGGCAGTGGACTGCAAACCTTGACAAGTTTTGTCAGGTGTTTTGAGGAAGAGCCAGAGAAAAGTACCGTGTCTTCTTTCCTAGAACAAGGCAAAATAAGGATTTTGCTGTTATTTAGTCACTTCAGTTGTGCCTGACCCTTTGTTGCCCCATTAGTCTGTTTTGTTTTTTGTTTTTCGGTGGCAAATATACTGCAGCATTTTGCTATTATATTCTCTAGCTTTTTCAGAGAAGGAAAGTGAGGTCAACAGGATTAAATAACTTGCCCAGGGTCACACATCTAATAAGTGTCTGAGGCCAGATTTAAACTCAGGAATATGAGTCTTCCTGACTCCAGGCCCTACACTCTGCAGCACCACCTAGTCACTCATGAATTAACTCTAGAGATAGTTATTATCAAAGGGTTTTCCATTTGGCAAGGCATTCTTTAGCTATGAAAACACATGAACAGAGAAAAATGACAAATTGCTCATAATCCTGTGTGTATCTTTGGGTTTTTACAGTGACAGTGGCAGAATAGCGGAAATGGGGAAGAAGAATAAACATCATAATACTACATTTTTTTCTTATTCGGTGCAACCTTTTTGTTAAAATTTGTCAAGTTTTTTTGGAATCCTGACTCTGTTATCCAGTGTGTTAGTTATTCTTTCTGATTGTCATTTAACAACATGAAAAGTATGCCTTTAGACAAGTCATTTAAAGTGTTTAATTACACAGAGCCAAGGACAAAAACCCAGGACTCTACTGGAGATTTCCACCAACATTATATTGAATCATTGATGATCATTCTTTGAATATTACAGTTTAAATACAGTTATGTATGAATATCCAAATATACTGGTATGTGAGTAATATGCTTACTTCTATTACATTCAAAGAAATCTGATCTAAATATCCATGAAGATAGTGGAGAGGTGATAAGGAAGTAGACAAAAGATGCCTATTTTCCAGATTATATTATACATTTGGAAGGACAGTATAGTGAGCCTGTCCATCTGTATATAAGTTTTGGTAAAATGCTGTGAATGGACCACCAGTTGGGTCTCATATTGAACTGGAGGAGAAGAGCAAATTGGATTTCCTTTGTTGTCATTTGATTCTGAAGTCAGTGGACATTTTATCTTACTGCCTATATAAGCTCATGTGAGCAATGTGTGGACTAATTCTGTTGTAATAAAAATCTGCAATAAAGAGAAACTGAGAAACAGAGTTATGAGCATAACTAGTTTATTAGCAAGACTGGCAGTTGCCAATATATGGGATCTAAGGCTCCTCAGAAGCCAAGGCTATTCATAACCATTCAGAATACAGGACTTTTTTTATAATCTAAAAAGAAGAATTAATCAAAATACATAGTCATGAAATTAATATATATTCATAACATTGATATATATTCATAGGACTTAAAGGAATAAAGAAATATAACAGCAATAGGGAAGCATGTAACTGTAAAATTGAGCAGCTGGATATGTCAGGGGTGTGTCAGTCAGAAAACTGTAAAATCTGATTGGTTATAGCATTACTAAAGATATGACAAGTGAGATAGTTGACGTGGAATTCTGTGTCATATAAGGGGACTGAATAGGAATAATTGAAAAAGAAACTGGAAAATTGTACAATTCTTAAGGAGTAAACAGATGTTCTTGATGATTTGCTGAGGTATGGGTACTGATTAGTGGAATATTTTACATCAACAAATTACTTACAGCATCAGATAGAAATAGAGAGTTTCCAAAAGTTATTGTTATTGCTCAGTAGTGTGTGACTCTTTGAGAATTCATATGGGATTTTTTTGGCAAAATTATTGGGGTGATTTTTTATTTACTTCTTTCATTTACTTCTCTAGCTTATTTTATGGATAAGGAAACTGAGACCAACAGGGTTACATGACTTTCCCAGTGTGACAAAGCTAGTAAGTGTCTAATGCCAGATCTGAACTCACAAAGATGAATTTTCTTGACTTTAGACTCCGCACTCTATCCAGTATCACTTAGCTGCCCCTAAAAGGCTTCTGACAAACAAAAACAGGGAGGACTCCTGCTGGGTAACTTTTCTGTCTTCCAATTGCCTTCAGCAAACACTTCTTTTATATCATGTGGTTTTTGTAGAATAGCAAAGCCCAGAATACAAAGCAAGGATTAATCCTGATATAAAATGGAGTTGGTTGATTGATTAATTTCACAATGCTATGAGCACATGTAGTTCTGCTTTATTATTATGCTATTGCAGGAATGGCTGAAAGATTTAACCATAACTTGCTTTGTTAAAAAGAATAAACATTAGTTGAATTAGAAAAAAACCCAATAATAAAATATTCCTTCAGGAGCTTAATGTATTTTCATGTTGCTCATTAAAATCAAATATTTTGAATTCTAGCACTATCACTTGTTCAAAATTCATAGTCACAGAATGTTAGGTTAGAGTTTTCTAACTTGTATCTATATCATTAAAATATAAAAATTTTGAAAGGTACATGCACCAAAAATAGGCATAAACTTAATTTTTATGATGTGATGGGCCTTGATGATTCTTGAAACTAATCCATTCGTTTTATAGTTGAGAAAATCAAAGCCCCAATAGGGGAACTGGCTTACCTATGGTCACATAGAAGGAACAGAACTATTTTAATGTCACATTATTTTAATACTTTAACGTTTTAAAGCACTAAAACAGTTTTTTATCACAAACCTGCGAAGTGAGAAGCGTGAATAGTAATGTTCTCTTTTTTGCAGATTTGGAAACTGATGTTCAGAAAGGTCTCATAAATTGCTTGTTATCATAGAGCAACAGAGCCAAGAAAAAAAACTAACATCATCTCAATTCAAGTTGCTGTACTGTATTGACTCTCCAAAGCATAGTTCAAATGACAGATTAAAAGAAATTATCCTGTTTCAGTTTTGTCAAAAATATATCGGATTGATATAGAACGGAGTCAGTGAATGAAATTTCTGAGGTGTGTGTGTGTGTGTGTGTGTGTTTGTGTGCATGTGCTCATGCACATGTATATATATTTATACTCTGTACTATAGTAAATCATTTTTGCTGTTCACACTGGAACAATTAAAGACATTTTTTTGTTTTTGTGCAACTGAGCAAAGATGACAAAGAAGCTTTATTCACCATTTGAAATTTTGGTATGCTCTATCACCCAGGAGAACAAAATTAAAGCAATCTCTATAATACATAAAGCTCTTGTGTGTTTAGCTGGACATCATCATGTCTCAAATCCACCTTCCTCTTCTAATGGTCTCTTCTATGGCTCTCCAGATTGTCATCCCAGACTGACAAAAATTATATATGTATGCTATCCTGTTTTTCTACCTTTTGTAACTCAGATTTTTTTTTTTTTGTGAAGAAAAGGAAACTGCTTAATTAACTCCCTCTTTCAGACATTAAAATAAGCTAAGATAAATCTTACTGACAGTATATGCTTTCCCAAGCTGGTACTATATGGATTTTATTTCTCAGTTGAGACAATTGAATGGCTTGTTTAAAGAAAGGAAGCAAAAGAAAAGCCAACTAAAAATCTTCCCTTGAGTGGAGCAGAGCTACACAATTCTAAATGAGAATGATCTTGGTAGATACATGTAAAGAGTTCCAGAGTGCATGTCTAATTTAAGTCATGATGTTATTTTCAAATGTTTGCTAAAAGAAAAAAAATCATTTATAACTCTGAGCACTGAGAATAATAGATGTTTATTAATGTACCACAGGATGATACTCTTCTTGGTTTCAATGAATAGAAATATGAGAAATGCAAAAGGCTTTCAACTGATGCTTACATTGATATTTCAACTAATGTTTGGATAATCTTTGAATTGATGTTTGGTTATGCAAGTGCTATTGTTATAGGTTTACAAATGTGAAAACTGAGACTCAAGAGTGGGGAAGCAATTTCGCTAAGGCTAGCTACTATGGAAAGGAGTCAGGATTTGAAAGTAGAAATTCTGATTGACAGGTCAACTGTCTTCCACCAACATCATCCTTGCTATAAAAACACTTCTTAATGTCTGTGTTAAAATGATAAAACTGATAATAATAATATGATTGGAATTTATATAATATATATGTCATGCAATTTGACAAAATGGAGATAAAGTAATAATAATGTTAATCAGTGCAATTTGTTAATACCAATGTTTCTAGAATGCTTCAAACATATTTATCTTGTTGAATTCTTAAAACATTATAAGAAATGTATTGGATATGTCATGAGTCTCATTTTACCAATGAGGAAAATGAAGATCAGGGAAGTTAAACAATTTGCCCCAGAGACACACAAGTAAGCATAGGCAGGATATGAATCCATTTTGAATGCATGAAACATCGAGACACTAATATATTTTGATCACTGATGACATCACCAAGGTAATTGCAATACAAATAGGAAAAAAAATAGTTCCTGCTCAGAAAATGAAAGTAAAGGGTTGTAAGGGTGAAATGCCCAAATCTGGGAGTGGGGCATGTTGGTGAAGTCAGAGAAATCCTCAAGTGGTGCATCCAGGTGGGAAATAAGAAATATCTGTCCTGAGATCCTTACTTTAATGGAAGCTTTGGACATCATGACTACAATCTCCAATTAGAGGAACAAATGGTAGTGATGAGATATGAGTACTAAGTCTGATTTAATCTTACAAGATGATGATGTTTTCCAATGATAAAGTTTCTGGCGAATAGTAAAATAGACAAAGAAATTCCAAAGTAGTGTAGTAAGTTGAAAATGTTATTGTGATATTATATAATTGTATATGTTATTAAAATTATTTCTCTATAAGTATAATAAAAACTTGCAGATGTCAGTTTAGCAGAGTTGATTAAATCTCAATTTGCAGTAAAGAAGACCACAGTTTAAATGCTTCCATTGACACTCATAGCTATTCAATTAATGACAAAATTTTAGCCTCTATGAAAGAAAATTTTGAAAATTAGAAATCAGTTAAGGATAGGTTTGATCTGGTAAAGGAAGATCTCACACATCAATGGAATCACAGGTCTTTAATATAATGACTAATAAGTAAACTTGGCTTAGTATGGGAACATAATTTACCCAAGGTTACATAAGAAAAATTGACAGACTTCTAATGTAAGATTTTTTTTTTCAAATTTAGTGCTCTTTCCACAGTACTATGTTATTAAAATCATGCATATCAACCCATTTTAGAAGTTTTAGGATTTATTTCCTCAATTTCTTCTTCCTTTGTCACCTTTTACTTTGTGCACCCATTTCGGCATTCTGTGTTCTTTACCTTTTCTAGGTCTACAGGACGAGGTTATTGAATTTCTTGAACTAATTCATCTCACTAAAACACACACACACATACACACACACATTTCTAAACTGTAACCTATCTAGTTTTCATTTTACTAAACTTTTACTAAAAACTTACATTGCCCTGATCACCAGGGGTTTCTTTAAGTGGCTATTGCTGTATTGAAAGAAAAAAAGCAAAGCTATTATAGCAGTAAAAATCTGATTTTAAAAGTATACTTTCCCTCATCTAGGAACTTGAGAAATCTTTTTCTCTCTTTCCTCTAGACCTGTAAGAACAAAGTAGATCATGGCAGAGTGAAATCCTTCTGATACATGCTCTTTAAATATCCATTTTACTCATTAATTTATTAGTTCATAATATTAATAGCATGCATGTACATAATATATAATATGTGAAGAACTGTACTTCAGATTATATTTATCTGAGGAATATTCTAGGAAGTCTTCCCACTGCCCATTCAGATACAAACATTTTCTCTCTGTAACCTTTTGGAGAGTTTCCAGATTTCTCTTTGGTCATAGAGAAGTCAGTTGGCTGACCCATCATAATGGAACATATATTAATTAACTTGATCTTCAAGCTGACCTCAAAGTATTTTTGCTTTATTGGAGTAGAAACAGGGAGGTAAAGCAAGGTGTCAGCAAGTATGCAAGGTGTAATGGAAATAATACTAGAGGAGGGGGGGAAAGCCTAGGACTTCTTTCCTTCTCTTTATCTTATCGCCACTGGGACTTTGGATAATTAATTTACCCTCTCTGGTTCTCCTTCTTCATCTGCCATGTGAGCAATTTTGACTTGATATTCTTTATTATGTCTGTTAAATACAACTCTATAGTTCTCTAACAAAACTGCTAATAAAATTCCACACTTCTCTATTGATAGCTAATATTTATCGAATTCTTTCAGGTTTATGAAGCATTTAATGCAAAACAAAGCTGTAAGTCAAGTTGTACTTTATTAATGTTTTCAATTTATAAATGAAAAAATTGAGCCACAGAGAAGTTAATGTGATTACCCAAAGTCACAAAACTTGTAAGAGTCAGATATAGAAGCCAAATTTAGACTTTATTTTCATTTTTAATGTAATTTTTTGAGATTGATTTTATCTTACACAGGCTAAAAAACAGACAGTCATTGGCCCAAACCTACCACTGATCAGAACAGTACCTTTGACTTACTCCATTTCTGAACTTGATGAGTTCCCCTTTCCTTAGGCAGCATAGGGGGCCCTCCACTCCTTGGGATGTACAATTTTGGTGCTAGAATTAGTCTAGCAACTGACTTAGTCTGTGGCTTCTCAGAACTCTCAAGTTCAAGTCATCTACTTGCCTCAGCCTCACTCAGTAGCACAGGTTACAGGCATAATCCACCATCCTCAGTTGAATTTATGTCTTCCATCTCAAAGTGTTCATAATATCTTTCTATAAAGTTTGAAGCAGTATCTCAACAGAGGCAGTATTAACAGGATAATGAGACCACTGGCTCTAAATTTGGGATACTTGGATTCAAGTCCTTAGTGTTTCAATACCTATGTGACATGCACAAATTAACTAATGTCTCTTGTCTTCAGATACACATCTTTAAAAGGAGGATATTGGAAAAGACAACATATAAGGTTCCCCCTGCCTTCCAGACCTAAGCTCTAAATGCATTATGTGATGATCCTATGCACTATTGCTTCTTTCTTTAATGTTGCTGAGTCAGTTTAGACCAAACATATACTGACATTCTGACACTAATGGTGGACTTTCAAGTCTGACACTTTTGTGGCTATGTTTAAATCCTCACATGGAAAGAGACTGAAGTCCTCTTCTCTTATTCCATCAACATGCTATTAAATAACCTTGGTAGAATAGCACAATTTAATTAAAAATGCTAGATTTGGAATTAGAAATATACCACTTCCTCTAAAATGGTGTCAGAAAGACCTAGAGCCACAAATTGTTGGGATTTGGTGTTTTTGTTTTAGTCTTAAGGCAAAGTCATATTTAATCTTTTGGGTTTGGGGATAAGAGTAGGAGGGAAGAATCCACTAGAAGAGCATAAGGAACACTACAGAATACACTCTGGAGCTCTTCCTCCATTAGGCAAGAGTGTATAACAATGTGACAGAGATTATAGAAAGTGTAGAACAGGGTTGAAGGATAAGGTCAAGTGGAACATGTAGAGACGTTGTTATTTGAAGCAGAAAGAGATGAGAATTATTATTTTTTTCTTTCTAGGTCATAGGGAAGGGGTAAGATAAAGAGAAGGAAAGAATATCTGAAGGAGATGGGCAAAAGGATATAGATTGTTTTGGTGAATCCTCAGTGATTATATGTCAAACCATTCCTATTTCCCACCCCCTGACTGACTGTGTCTTTCACTTTTTTTCTAAGCATGTTGCATTATTTTGTTACAAACTTTGTTTAATGGGACTAAAATTATTCTTCATATACTCTTATGGATAATAAAGGAGTGGGCATTTCCTTGGGTCCATTGATTTGCAGAATAAGTGTTTGCAGATAGCTTTAGCTATCAGAAAAAAAAAAATGATAACGACAATTTTCCATAGTTCAAGACTAGGAATCCAACCCCAATACAATCTCTCTCTCTCTCTCCCCCTCTCCTTTTCTCACTCTTTCTTTCTCTTTCAGAATTAGGGGCATCATCATAAGCTATTCATTTGTTTTAACAATGGCACCAAGAGCAGAGTTTATATGAACTCTGACATTTCACTCTGTCCCATTAAATTTTGAGCCTTATCTGGTGTGTGTGTGTATGTGTGTGTGTCTATGTGTCTGTGTGTCTGTGTGTTTTGCCATATAAGTCAGTTGATTCACAAAGAGCAGCAAAGGCTTTAGGCTGCATTATAAGAGCTAATGTTAGCTTAGATGTCAATTTGTTCTTTCTGCCAATTACTGGTTCTACGCCTTTACAAGAGTCATGGCCAACCGTGAAAATCCCTCTTCTTGTCTATGTTTTCATATCCACACACAACCCTAACAAACATTACCTCAGCTTACTTTAACATGTCCCATCATATAGTTTACACTCTGACTTTCAAATGTGTATCTGAAAAGTCAAAGCATAATGGATTCACATGTTACATGAATGTATTGAAAGCATTATGCTTTATAAGGAGCATAGACTGGAGCTTTCTAATCACTTTTTTTCTATAACCCATCCCCACTCTATTTTTCTAGCTTTATATCCTCCCATTCTACACACATACAGACACACACACACATGCACACTCTTATAACATGGAGGAACACATAGGATCTATCTAAAGTAAATTTTAGCTTAATTTGGTCAAAATGTAAGACACGTGCTGTTGAATCATGGGGAAAAGTATAGAAAAAAGACTGGGAATGAGTTATAGACAATAATAAATGTCATTAGGAGGGTGCTAGCCTGTGTTCCTTCTGAAACATAGTGTTGTCAACACTTTGAGGCAATATTTGGATCCACTGAGCTTTGTATTTTCACAGACACATCTGAAAGTCAGAGGGTACTCCATATGACAGGACAGGCTAGAATAGGTTGAAATAATTTTGTTAGGATTTTATTTAGATATGAAAATTTTGCTTTATTGCAGAAATTAAATATGGAACAATACGGTTGGCTACCATAGGCTTGTCCACTGGAAATATTTGTTTTGTTCCCTAGTCTGCAGATAACATTTTCAGTCATGTCTGCTTCAGCTGAAAATTCGTTTTACCAGCATTCAGGCATGATATGTATCAAAGTAGCTAACAAATAGCAGGGAAATCTTTTCCATTTCTGTCAGATCCTACTTGTTTTTAACACCTACATCAAATAGATAGAAGGTAGTACCTAAAATCAAAGTTAGTTTCTCTGAATTACAAAAAAAAAGAAAAATAAGCAACTGCTGAATGGATGTCATCTGTCTAATTTTCAAACAACCCTCACTATATAGAGAGCTGCTTCTGGCATAGGTATGTAAAAGGGTTTATGGCCAATTGCAGTAGCAGGGCACCCTTTATTATCACAACCAGGATGGAAGAATGGCAATTGGTATGTAGATGAGGAAAGCAACAGATGTTACTAGTAACCTTGCTAGGTAGCTACCTTTCTCCTCTGAGGTTGTAACCAGCTTAAAAAAAAAAAAAAAGTTTTCTCAGGCTCCTGAAACATTATTCCTAAGATGGCTTTAATACTTTAAATCAGAAGTTCTCAGAAGGGAGAGTCACGAAGTTGGTTGGCAGAGCAATGCAGTTATGAACAATCTGATTGCCTAGTGACTTTTCCTGGACGTCTGTTTCATTAACAATGTACCTGCTAAGAGAATCTTTGTAGAGTAGAATGGACTCTGGAGTTGCTACAGGTTGTAAGGCACAATTTATAGCAAAGAGTCAGGCACTGATTAACATATGACAATTACTATGTCAGCTATATTCTTGACAACACATTCAGAAAACATCAATGTTCTCTCACATACTGTCAGAGATAATGAAATTCTGACAATTTGTGGCAATTGAAAAGTGAAGCCTGGAACTGGACAGAGTAAGACTATACCTTATAAGGACATATAAGAAATTCAAAAGCGGGGTAAATAGTAGAAGGCTAAGACTTAGAAATAGCCCAAAAGACATGATGAAACAAGAGCAAGTAAGAAAAAATGAAGATTAAGGAAAGGCCTATGAAACAGAAAATCAGGAAGTCACAAAAGGAAAGAGACAAAGTTACCAAGAACACGTGTCGCTAGGTGAATTTTGCCAGTTATATAGATGATAGTGATGATATACTGTTGTTATTTTTTAAAATCATTACCAGCTGGGGTTTATTGAGTATCCACAGGAACAAATTTCCTCAAGAAAAAGGAGAAAAGCATTCTACCTTTTCTGCACTGCCCTCCAATTTCTAGATTACTCCCCTTTGAGGTTACCTGCCCTCTACCTCATATGGGTGTTCACAGAGTTCTAGCACCTCTAGTGTGAAGGTTGCAGAGACTTTTTCAAGGTTGCTTATCCAACTTTCATGTGTACCTGTACCCCAATTATTACCTATAACATGCACAGCAGCCACACCCTGGTAAAACCATCTTGGCAGACAAGCTAAACTAGGTTGAGGGTAACTGATGGGCCTAAAACCTGTCAGTGAGATAGGAGATGTCTACTGTAAGCAGGAAAAGACTTCCCCTAAAAACAATTTGTTCTTTTAAATTTTTAATTATTAGTTACTTAATTAAATTTTAGTTTTCAACATATATTTCCACAAGATTTTGATTTCCAAATTTTCTCCTGATCTCATCCTTCCAACCCACCCTGAGATGGCATGCAATCTGATTACCACTTTCTATCCATCCTCCCTTCTATCCTCCTCCAATATCCCCTTCCTGCTTACTTTCTTATAGGGCAAGATAGATTTCTATACCTCATTGCCTGTATATCATATTTCCCACTTGTTTGAAAAAAAAAACATTTTATTAATATTTGTTTCTAAAACTTTGAAGTCCAAATTCTTTCCCTTCTTCCCTCCACACCACCCCTTATTGAAAAGGTAAGCAATTCAGTATAGGTTATATATGTGTAGTTGTACAAAACTCTTGCATAATAGTGATGTTGTAAAAGACTAACTATATTTCCCTCCATCTTATCCCCACCCCACACTTATTCTATTTTCTCCTTTGACCCTGTAGCTTTTCAAAAGTGTTTTCTTCTGACTACCCCCTCCCCCAATTTGCCCTCCTACCTATCATTCCCCCCCCCCTTACTTTTCGCCTGCCCCTTTACTTTTCTGTAGGGTAAGATATTGAGTGTGTATTTTATTCCCTCCTTAATCCAAATCAGATGAGAGTAAGGTTCATTCATTCTCTCTCACCTCTTCCCTCTTCCCCTCCATTGTGAAAACTTTTATCTTGTCCCTTTTATGTGAGATAATTCATGCCGTTCTATCTCTCCCTTTCTCCTTCTCCCAAGGAGAATATATTCCTCTCTCACCCTTTAATTTTATTTTTAGATACCATCTTTTCATATTCAACTCACTATGTGCAGTTTATCTATCTATCTATCTATCTATCTATCTATCTATCTATCTTTAGTTCCTCCAACTTATTGGCATGCTGAAAAATAATACTGAGAAAGGTATTGTGATTTACAAATATTATCTTTCAATGTAGGAATGTAAACAGTTCAACTTTAATAAGTCCTTTATGATTTCTTTTCTGTTTGCCTTTTAATGCTTCTCTTGATTCTTGTATTTTATTTGAAAGTGAAATTTTCTATTCAGCTCTTGTCTTTTCATCAGGAATGCTTGAAAGTTATTTGTTCATTGAACACTCATTTTTCCCCTGAAGTATTATATTCATTTTTGCTGGGTAGGTGATTCTTGGTTTTAATCCTAGCTCCTCTGACCTCCAGAATATCATATTCCAACTCATATGATCCCTTAATGTAGAAGCTGCTAGGTCTTGTGTTATCTTGATTGTATTTCCACAATACTCAAATTGTTTCTTTTTGACTTCTCGCAATATTCTCTCCTTGAATTGGGAACTCTGGAATTTGGCTACAATATTCCTAGGAGTTTTCCTTTTGTGATCTCTTTAAAGAGGTGATTGGTAGATTCCTTCAATTTCTATTTTACCATCAAGTGCTAGAAAATCAGGTCAGGTTTTCTTGAAAGATGATGTCTAGGCTCTTTTTTTGATCATGGCTTTTGGATAGCCTCAACATTTTTTAATGACCTCTCCAGGATCTGTTTTCTAGGTCAGTGGTTTTTCAAATGAGATCTTTTATATTGTTTTCTATGTTTTCAATATTTTAGTTCTGTTTTATAACTCCTTGATTTATCATTAAGTCATTAGCTTTCATTTGTTTTATCCTAATTTTTAAGGAATTATTTTCTTCAGTGAGGTTTTGGATCTCCTTTTCCATTTGTCCCATTTTGCTTTTTATGGTATTCTTCTCATTGATTTTTGAAGCTTTTTGCCATTTTTGGTTTATCTATTTTTAAGGTGTTATTTTCTTCAACATTTTTTGGGTCTCTATGAAAGCAAATGCTTGTCTTTTTAATACCTACATTCTACCAATATTGTGACATACTGAGGTGTATATTATACCAGTCACTGAAGAATTAAAAATGAATATTATCCAAAGGACAATAGGAAAACACATCAGGGATTTGAATAGCCTTCAACATATAACCAATGAAAAACTAAGAAGAAGACAAGGAGTGTTCATGTTTGTGGGGAAGACATGTAATTATGTATATACATACATACATACATACACACATACTGTATATGTATACACATCTATGTATGTATACATATCTATATGCACATGTGTATACATGCATATACACACAAACACATGTGTATAAATTCATACATACATGCATACATATACACTATTCATCATGGTCATCTTTAAGCAGAAAGCAATAGAAGATAAGGGTGGAGACAGCAGGGATTGAAATGGGAGGGCTCCTGTAGAAGGTAGTTTTGAGTAGAATATTTAAATAAATTAGGGGAATTAAGTAGCATATGTGAGGGATCAGAGTGATCCAGACCTGAAAGGCAGCCAGTGCAAAGCCGTTGAGCCTGGAGGTAGAAGGCATGGTTTAAGGGAGTTCAAGTAGACCCATATAGCCAGCAGCCTATACAGCATGGTGTGGTAAGGGGGGGTTGTGTATGTGTGTGTGAAGCTATTAAGGAAGAAGTTTGGAAAGGTAAAAAGGGGTAAGGTTATTAAAAAAAAAAAACTTTAGTTGCCAAATGGAATTGTTGACATTTCATCTTGAAGGTAATAAGGAGTCACTGATGGGGAACATATTTGAGCCATATGTGTATGCATATTCAGAGTTCTAATACAGAAATAGCACAGGCATTTGTGTAAGTGAGAATGCAGGTCAAGTCTAAGCAAGGATATGCTCAATCTGGTGTAGAAAAGAAAGCTTTTACATTTTCAATGTGAATATTTAAACTTAAGAGAAAGAATCCCTACCCTCAGAAAGCTTACCTAATATCACAGGAGATGACATGTACATATGTAAGTAAATACAAATATAGTGAGAGGGACTAGACCTCTGATTCTACTGGCATCACAACTTTTGCAAAAAGAAAATTGTTTTCTCTGAAATCTATAGTTCTAGAGATCTAGATAGACAGACAGCAAACAAATGTGCATGTATAAATACGCATATGCATGTACCTGTGCACATATGTTCATGCATACAATGGGTAGGTGCATATATGTGTGCGTGCATGCACATATGTGCACATATATCTGTGAATACCCATAAAATGATTATATTATGCAAATGCATGCATATATGTATATATGTGCATGAATATATATGACTGTGCATGTACATGTGTATACAAACATATATTCATTTATTTAATATGAACATTTATATATGTACTATATATTGCATATGGGCCATATATTGTATATGGACTTTATATATTTGTGTTTATATTTATTTACATGCATATACTTTATCAAATAATATATTATACATGTAAATATATACTCCAATTACATATTTTAAATATATATAAACACTATAGACTTCAAATATATGCCATATATACATATATGCATATAATATTGTACATAAACACACATATATACAAAATATATGCAGATTAACTCCAAGGTGTTTTTGTTTGTTGTCTGGGAAGAGACAGATAGCACCTTTCTGTAGAAAAACGAATCAGTTAAGCACTTGTCTGTTTTATCTTTGCTGTTTTGTAGGTATAGATCATGGAATACCAAATTATCATATGAATCATTAATTCTTTTTTTCCCCAAAACACTTTAGACAGGCACATACTGGAGCATAGGCAGGTTGCAAAATTTTCCACATAACATTTCTTATAAAAGGCATAATTTATAATATGCATATTTGGAAAAACTAAGTGAGTTTGTCATGAAGGCTAGAATTTGAAAGAAATACTAGACAGTCTTGAGTCCTTTACTGGTAACTGAAATGCATTAGAAACAAGGGAAGGCCTTTAGAAGTCTGTGGAGTATTTGTGGAAAGAAAAATACAAGAATTACACATAATGAGAAGGCTTGATGAAAAAAGAGTTTGTCATGTGTACTGTTGCTATATAGTGATGTCCACCAACCTGCTAAAATCATGGAATAATAGACTCAGACATTCTCAGAGTTAGAAGGGATAAGAGAATATTTAATCTAAATTATCTCAGAAGTGGTCATTCAAATTTCCAATGAATTTATCTAGTGAAAGTGATGATTAGGGGTCTGGGGAGCCCTCTACCTATAAGGGAAGAATATTGAACAATTTCACTTTTGAATGGTTCTAAGTTTATGGAATGTTTTGTTGTTATTGTGGTCACTCCAAATATACATCTCCTTTCCTCCAACTTCCGTTAATTGTTCTTAGTTTTAAACTTTGTTTAAAAATAGAACAAATCTAATTCCTCACACACATGAAAGCCTTTCAAATTTGTGAAGGCAGCACTCACCTCCACTTAATTTGCTCTGCTCCAAGCAATTTAATCTTAAATTCCAACATTTCCAACATGCTCACAGAGACACTTTTATCCCTCTGAAGGTACCTTTTACTGATCCCTGCCCATCAATGCATCAATAGGACCTGGAACAATGAGATGACTAAGAGGAATCTTCTAGACTCACCTACACTACCCCAACCCTGAGTTTTCCCTCCACCCAAATACACATACATAAACAATTCCTTTTCAGGGACTTGGAGTTCCTCAATCATTAGACTGTCTGCTGCTTTAAATACCTACTTTCCAACTAGCTCATTGTATTAATAATAGGCAAAGAGACGTATCCAATTCATTCAGTCATTTACAAGACATGTCTTATGTAGCATCACCGATTTTCATCTATTGATTAAAGCACTGAACTCTTCCCAAATTGATTAAGCATTAACTTCCCCCTAGTTTACTCCTTTGACTGAGCGTTCTCTTCAATGTTTGGGGGTTTTTTGGTGGTATTAAGTTGGACTGGTGTAGAAACACAATATTTAGTAATATAGTACATTTATCTGAGTCTCTATAGTCATCATCCTGTCTCACAACCTGAGAATAAGAATGATAATATATTTTTTTTCATTCTCTAATAGATTGGTAGTTTCTTCAGCATGCATCCTACACTTATTCTTAAATCTTTCATAATGATTTGTGTGTTCCAAAGTGTGAAGGCCTTCTTTGCATCTTTTTTATAATTGAAGGGTACTGCTATAGCACTTAGGCAAATCGACTTCTGTCTCTCCATCTGATTACATGACCTGTCTACTTCCCTTTCTTGCTGAACGTGTCCTTGAAGATGCATTTTATTCTACTTCTCACACATAACCATCATTGCCCATATGTTCCAGCTTGCTTATGTGCACTGTACATCTTTCCATTCCCCTTCAGCTTACTTGTAAATGTCATTATTTTGAGATCATGTTGTTCTGTGATTTGCAGAGATAGCATAACATTGGAGGAAAACTGGCATTAAAGTGATGGGCATTTGCAACATCTAACAGCTTGGGTAACACACAAAAAAGTGTCTTGCAATTTCCAGAATACCATTCATACTAATCCCCTTCATTCATCACGGATATATAAGCACCTACTATGTGACAAGGACTTTGCTACCTTTTACATTCTTGGCATGAAAAACAAAATTCAAGATTGAATGCAATATGTCAAAAAATTACCCATATATACAAATACATCAATACAGAATTTATATAAAACATATATATGTATATATGTATATATGTGTGTGTATGTGTATATATATATATATATGTGTATGTACATATATATATAAATGAACTACACTAATTTCAACTTGTCACTCAATTTTGTTTTTTAGCTCAGTTCTCTTTCTTTTCAGTTATCAGTATAGTTAAATTTCTGTCTTCTGAGAAAACTTCATTCAACTTTGGGAACTGTGAGAGGACTTTATTACATTGTTTGAACCTAGACTTACATGACTAGAAAGCTGAACCTGCTTCTTAGAGACCCTTAAATAAGGACCTAGGTTATGTTGATCAGAAATCCAGTCATTGACTGGGGCAGGGCCAAGATGGTGGTGTAAAAGCAGAAATCCAGTCATATTGAAGGATTGATAACAAGGACTTTTCTCACAATCATGCATCTAAGACAGCCTATGTGTCTTATCTGAAGTCTGGCCCTACATTGAACAATTATTATCTCCATGTACCTTTGATTGAATATAGAAACTTGGGAGGGTGGAAGTAGAACGCCTCTTGTTTCTGATTTCAGGGAATTGCACTTGTTTTTTCTCCCCCTCCAAACTTGGAAAGTACTCCAATTAGAAAGCAGATAACCTAATTTTGTATCCTGGTTAATTGTTTTCTTTAAATTAACTAGATTTATTTGATTAATTATTTTAACGCATAAAAAATCTTTCTTCCCCTGTATTCGGAGTCCAGAACTAAAGTGAGGAGGGCTAGTCCTGATTTCTTATGCAATTGGCATGCATTGCTTAATAAATCAAAATACTTGGAAGCTTGAAACTCTTTTATTTTTCTTAGCAATTCTTTTTTCACCCATCACAATTGCAACACAGAAGAAAATTTCCCTGAAGATTTATGTAGTCTGTAGGTTTAAAAGTCCTCTGATTCTGGATTACTTAAATATTCAGTGAGAGGGGAAGTTAATTGGTACAGTGGTTAGAGCACTGGTTCTGGACTCAGGAGGATTGAAATTCAAATCCAGCCTCAAATACTTGACATTTACAAGTTGTGCAGTCTGGGGCAATTCATTTAGCCCCAATTGCGTCACCAAAAGTAATGGATGAACAAATGAATGAACAAATGAATGAATGAATGAATATATAAATATATGGAGAGAATTTACACTAACAGTCATTGATTGATATTTGCTAGTTGTATTAATACCAAGAACAATCTTTCTCCCATATTTATATCTCTCATGAAGATACCTCTCCCAACTGTCCTATTCCTTCTATTTTACCAGTTTCTTCAATCCTTTTGAAACTTGTTTTATACTTACAATGTTGACTTTGGAAATTATTTCTACCTCACAAGCCTTTAGGTTTGTCATATCACATTAATAAGTATGTATTTTGAAAAATCCTGATTAAGAAAATAATGATCTCTATAGCCTACAAATCCCTTTCTTCACAATAGCCCTATGGGATAAGTAGCGCAACATTATTTCATGTTCCGTATGTTTATATGTGTGCATATACAAGCAATGTAAACATATGTATGTACCTATAAATACATATACATATATTTTATTAAAAACGCAGAAATATTTTATATTTAAGCTTTTAAGTGATTTATATGAATATGCATATCTGCCTCAGTTTCCTTACTTGTAAAAATATGGGTCATGATATAAGAGCACCAATTGCACACAAATGTTGTGAAGATCAAAGGAGATAATATTTATAAAGTACTTAGCATGATACCTGGCATGAACAGATATAGACAGATAGACAGATAGATAGATAGATAGGTAGATAGACAGAGATATAGATATCTATGCATGTTTTACTGTGCGTATGCACACTTCCTGGAGCCATAATGGAGTAAGCCGTAAATTGCTGTCACTCTCCCTCATTGATCTGAAAAACAAAAACAAACAAATAAACAAAAAAACCAGAAAATATAGTCACAGGAAAAACCCTAAAACAGCTGAGACAGTGGAAAAATGGGGTAGAATAGTCTTTTAGCCTGAGAAACTTGGAGGATCAGCACAAAAGGTCTGTTGGTAGAAGGAAAGCACATTCCAGGACAGAAAGCATCCCAGTAAAATAACAAACCACACCTCAGCAAACCACCAAAATATGCAGATCTCCAGGGTGGTGAATCAAGCAAATACCAACCCTAGGACTTCCACATGCTTTAGAATAGGCAATGGAACTGCAAGATTCCAACTTAGAGAACTACCACGTGCACCAACACAACATGCAGGCAAATATCCTCCAGCACATAGACTTCCCTGTGACAAGCATTCCCTAGTGGCTAGACCTTCAGTATAGCCTTTGGGGAAGGCAGAAAAATCCCACCCAATCTCACACACACAAATTGCCACCACTAGTGCCCCAGTTCAGCATTAGGTAAGTTGCCAGACACCTACAACTTCAAGATGCTAGCATCTGAGGCCCCATCACACAAAATCAGTGAATAAGCCCTTGGCCCTCAGCACAAGAAGGTTGGGACAATGCTCCCTGTGGCCCAGAAAAAATAATAGCTCAACTTCAAAAGCCAGGAGATAGGCAAACATAATGATCAAAAAGCAAAAATTAACATATACCATGAACATTTTCTATGGGGACCGAGAAAATCAACATACAAACTCATAAGAGGAGAACATTGTCAATATACCTACATCCAAAACCCCAAAAGTATGCAAGAGAGGACCAACAGCTTGGAAAAGGTAGGACAAAAATTGACTGAAGAAAACAATTTCTTAAAAAATACAGTGGACCATATAGAAAAGAAAAAAAAAAAATGTTTACTGAAGAAAAGAACTCTATAAACAGTAAAAGTGGTCAAATGGAAAGTGAGATAAAAAAATTCACTGGAGAGTCCTCTTTAAAAACTAAAATTGATCTAATGGGAAAAGGTTAAGAAAGCTAACTGAAGAAAATAATTCCTTAAAAATTAGAATTAGGAAAGTAGAAATAAATTATTCTATGAAGCATCAAGAATCAGTCAAACAAAATCAAAAGAATAAATGTAAAATACATCACTGGAAAAATAACTGATCAGAAAATAGATTCAGGAGAGATAACTTGAGCTTAATTGGTCTACCTTAAAGCCATGGGGAAAAAAAAGAGCCTGGACATCATCTTTCAATAAGTTATCAAAGAAAACTGCCCCGAGGTCCTAGAACCAGAGGACAAAATAGTTATAGAAAAAATTTACACATCACCACTTGAAAGAGATTTTAAAAATGAAAATGTCAAAGAATGTTGTAACTAAATTTTTAGCATTATCAGCTCAAGCATAAAATAATGTATGCATCCAGAAAAAAAAATAAATATTTTGGAACCACAGTTAGGACTATGCAGGACCTAGTGGCTTTTATATTAAGGTCTCAGAGGAGTTGGAATATGATATTCTAAAAAAAAAAAAAATAAAGAGCTTGGGATTACATGCAAGTATCAACTACCCAGAAAAATTGAGCATAATCTTTCAGGGGAGGAGATGGACATTCAGTTAAATAGGGAACTTCCGAACTTTCCTAATGAAAAAAATAGAGCTTATCAGAAGACTTGATCTTGAAATACAAGCCTCAATAAAAGCATAAAAAGGTAAACAGAAAAAAAAATGTTACTCATTAAGTTTAAAATTTTACATCCCTACATGTGAAGATTGTACTTGTAACTTTGAGAACTGTATCTTTATTAAAACATTTAGAAGGGGTGTGCTTAGAGGTAATTAGCATAGGCAAAGAAGAAACAAAGCAACCATTCTTTGCAGATGACATGATAGTTTACTTAAAGAATCCTAGAGAATCAACTGAAAAACCTCTTAAAATAATTAAGAAATTGAGCAAAGTTGCAGGATATAAAATAAACCCACATAAATCATCAGCATTTCTCCATATTACCAACAAATCTCAGTAGGAAGAGAGAGAGAGAAAAGAAATTTCATTTAAAGTTAACTCTAGACAACATTAGATACTTGGGAGTCTATCTGCCAAGACAAACTCAGGAACTATATGAACATAATTATAAAACACTTTTCACAAAAAAGTGAAAAATATCAGTTGCTCATGGGTAGGTTGACCAAATACAATAAAAGTGACAGTGCTACCTAAATTAACTTACTTATTCAGTGCCATACCAATCAAATTATAAAATATATATATATTTTATAGAACTAGAAAAAATATTTTAAAATTCATCTAGAAAAATGAAAGGTCTAAAATATAAAGGAAATTAATTAAAATAAATGAAAAGGAAGGTAGCCTAGCTATATCAGATATTATAATGTATTAATCATCAAAACTACTTGGTATTGGCTAAGAAACAGAGTGAAAGATCAGTAGAATAGATTAGGTACACAAGACACAGTAGTGAATGACTTGAGTAATCTTCTGTTTGGTAAACAAAAAATTCACCTTCTGGGATAAGAACTCCCTATTTGATAATAACAATTGGGAAAACTAGAAAACAGTATGACAGAAACTAGGCATAGACCAACATCTTACAACATATGCCAAGATAATGTCAAAATGGGTATATAATTTAGGTATAAAAGGTGGTACTATAAGCAAATCAGGAGAGGAAGGAATAGCTTACTTGTCAGATCTACAGAGAATGGAATATTTTGTGACGAGGTAAAGAACATTAGGAAATGCAAAAGGGATAATTTTGATTACATTAAATTTAAAAAAGGTGTTTCTTTTTTTAATGCACAAAGCCAATACAAAGATTAGAATAAAAGCAAAAAAATGAGAAATATTTTTTACAACCAATGTCTTTAATAAAGACATCATTTCCAATATATATATAGAGAACTGAGTCAATTTTATTTTATTTTATTTTTGGAGGGGGGAAGGCAAGGCAATTAGCATTAAGTGACTTGCCTAAGGTCACACAGCTAGTAAGTGTGTCAAATGTCTGAGGCCAGATTTGGACTCAGGTCCCCCTGACTCCAGAGCCAGTGCTCTATTCACTGCACTCCCTAGCTGCCCCTACTGAGTCAATTTTGTAAGAAAACAAATGATTCCCCTATTGAGAAATAGTCAATGGATTTGAAGAGTCACTTTTTTAGATGAAGAAATTAAAGCTATCTATAGTCATTTGAAAAAAAATAAATCACTATTGATTAGAGAAATAAAAATTAAAACAGCTTTGAGGTACCACATCACACCTATAAGATTAAGAATCATGAAAAAACAGGAAAATAATAAATGTTTAGAGATGATGTGGGAAAATTGGAAAACTAACACATTGCTAATGGAGTTGTGAACTGATCCAACAATTCTGAAGATTAATTTGAAACTATGCCCAAATGGCTATAAAAATTTGTATAACCTTTGATCAGCAATACCACTACCAGATATGTATCCCAAAGCCTTCATAAAAAAGGAAAAGGACCCAAACATGCAAAAATATTTATAGCAGCTTTCTTGTGGTGGCCAAGAATTAGAAATTGAGGGGAAGCCCATCAGTTGGGAAATGGTTGAACAAGTTGTGTTATATGAATGCAATGGAATACTATTTTTCCGTAAGAAATGATGAGCAAGTAGATTTCAGAAAAATCTAGAAAGACTTTCATGAACTGATGCTGAGTAAAGTGAACAGTACCAGCAGAACACCATACACACTAACAGGAAAATTGTGTGATGACTGACTATGAGAGACTTAGCTCTTCTCAGCAATTCATTGATATGAGTTAATTTGGAAAGACTCATGATGGAAAATGTTATTCACATCTAGAGAAAGAACTATGAAGTCTAAATGTAGATCAAAGCATACCATTTTCTCTTTTTTCTTTCTTGTTTTTTTTTCTTTTGTTCTGATTTTTTCTTTACAACATGACTGATAAGGATATATATTTTATATGATTGTACATGTATATCCTATATCAGACTACATACTGTCTTAGGGAGGAGGAAGGAGAAAGATGGGGGAAATTTAGAACTCAAAATCTGATAAAAGTTAATGTTGAAAACAAAAAAAAAATAAATGTGTTTATGCATGCATATGTATGTATGTATCTGTACATTTATACATATATAAAGAATTTAAACACAGATAAATATATAGATATAGATATATAGATATAGATATATAGATATAGATGCAATATGTATCTAGTCACCATAAAATCTGATCATCATCATTAAGAGTTGTAATAGTAATTAGTTTAGCAGGATACTTAGCACTTAAGTACTAAGTGCTAAGTGTGGAAGGTGCAAACTCTGTCCCACTGTTGAGAAGGCATGAACTCCCCTGTTGATGTGGAAGAAGGGGACTGGCTGAGCCCCTGTTGATGTGGAAGAAGGGGATTGGCTGAGGTGTGTACATAAGCAAGAATTCCAGAGACAGACAGACAGAATTGGAATTTTGCTCCCCTTGAAGGAAGAATTCTGGAGACTGAAGCCAGCTGAGGCAGAGAGCATCTGAGAGACAGAATTTGAACTCTGCTCCTGCTGAAGCGACAGAG
>CM053585.1:54660778-54711874 GCA_028646515.1 Pseudochirops corinnae
AGCAACTCATAGTGGGTTAACAAATCATACTTTAATCAAATGCATATCATTTACCTAGTTTAAGGGGAAAAGTTAGCACTCTGAACTTCAGAGAGTACAAACAGAATACAAACACAAGTTACAAGCAGAAGTTACAAGCAGACAAAGAAACAGATCAGCAGATGGGCTTCCAGCCATCTGACCATTACATCCATACCTAGTCAGTTACCAGAGAGAGAGAGAGAGGGAAGCAGCAACATCTGGGTTTTCAAACCCCAGAGGGCTCAATGACTTACCAGAGTCTCATCTGGCCAAATCACAGAACACTGAGCTCCAAAGCAAAACCTCAAATCAGAGTATATATAGCCTTCTCCTGGATCAGAAAATATCACAGCCCTCTTGACCCACTGCCCAATCACAAAGTAATAAGTCATGGGCATTCCTGAAGAACAAGCCTCCTGCCACAGGCTCAGTGTGACCACATTCAGCCTATTAGGGGGCAGAGTATACTTTCAAATCAGGGAACGTTCTCAGAGCCACTTAAGCCTATCAAAGAGCCTAGGGGCAGTGAAGATCTTCAGATTAACTCAGTTATGAGTTATTTCAGCAGCAGTTACTGATTAAGAGGTACTGGGACTGGAGTCAGGAAGACCTGAATCCAAATCCACCCCCAGACACTTTCTATTTGTGTGACCCTGAGAAAGTCATTGGATTCTGATTTCTTGACAAAATGTATCCACTGGAGAAGGAAATTGCAAGCCAGTCCAGTATCATTGTTAAGAAAAACCCAAATGGGGTCACAAAGAGTCAGATATGACTAAAACAACTAAAGAACAACAGTTCATTAAGATCCATATGCTAAGGAATTAAAAGATTTGCTCTCTCCCTCCAAAGAAGGTATATTCATACTGGTCAAACTCAGATCACTGAAATGTTATTGTAATGGTAATGGAATTTGAAGCCCCTGTATTGGCTTTGTTTTTGGGTTGAGTGTTAAAACCCAGAGCTTGTGAATCTTACTTGTGGGATGGAATTGTTGATGTGAAGAGAGAGTGCTGAACTGGGAGGAGCTGTGAATTAAGACCAACCCTAGAGAAGGCCAGAAGGACTTTGGAGAGAGCAGTATACAGTATCATGGAGCCTGAGTTGCTGAGAGAAAGACTGCTGAGAGCCTATTGGAGCTGCCCAGGACTTCTGAGAAATGCCACCCGGAGCTGCCAAGAACTGAGGAGGCATGGCTGTGATGCCGGTATTTTGTCTGTCTGTTTTGATGTTGTTTTGCCAGATTCACCTGCTGGTGAAGGACAGGGCTGTTGTTGTAGAGGTCCTGGAACCTTGCTGTTGGTTCAGAAGCCCTGAAGGAGGATTTTCTTGTGGTAGTTTCACAGAAATCCTGGAAGAGGGCCTTGCTGATGTTTTCAGGGGTTCTGGGACTGTTCTACAGGCAGAGAGTGACTTAATGAGGACACTGGCTATGGCTTTCTTGAGCCTTGTCTCCCCAGGAGCTGAGATTGCTCAGGGCTTGCCTGGAGTGAATATAAAAGAAGGACCTTTCCTTGGGTATTCAATGTTGAGATGATATCTTAACCTTGTTGTAACTTAAGGGTGGATGGCCTTTTGTGCTCTCTTGCCCCTTTTGAGTTTCAAGGGTGGGAAGCCTTTGAGTTTTTTGTGCTCTGTGATTGACCAAATGAATGTAGTTTGTTTATGATTGGAGACTAATCTCCATTTGAGAGGAGAAACTTTATTGACTGACTAAATGTACTGCCCAGGAGTGGGCTACTTTGACTAAGGAACTGGCCAGGGGTGGGATACTTGGACCTTGATACTTTGCAACTAAATTGAGAACTTACTTCCTTAAATGAACAAGTTATACTGTATTTTGACTTTCTCTCTTCTGTGAAAGTTTGCTGAATAAATGGAGTTTGCTATGCTAGTAATCTAAACCTTAGAAGGTGCCTTTGCTTGGCCTTACACTTACCAACCTCATTGTTGTTTGACTTGACCCAAATAGCCAGATAGTAGGTGACAGACATGGGACCCAAACCCCACTTTTCTGACAAGAAGTAGAAATGTTCTTTCAAAATAAAACATGGGCATTTATTGGAAAAGAAAACAAAATTTATTAAAAACTTATTATGTTCTGGTGTATGTGCTAGGTGCTTCAAAAATACTATCTCATTTGACCCTTACAAAAGCCCAGTGAAATATGTTCTATATGATCTACCCTTAATAGCTGAAGAAACTGAGGGAGATAGTTATGTTCAGACTGATCAATGATGATATTAAATATGAAATCATTTTTTTGTACCAGCTATTTAAAACTGAAGATTCACATCCATGAATATAATTAATATTTTAAATAACACACTTGGTTCGTAATATAGGTGATCTACATGAAGAGTGAAATTTTAAATTACTCAACAGATGCTACTTTATATATATATATATATATATATCTAGCACCATTATAAAGATATACTAAAGAATGAATAATGGAAAGATCCTATCTATGTGCCCAATACTAGGGAATTTTTTTTTAATTTCAGTAATTTAAGACATCTAATCACTATCATTAGGAGAATTAGAATTCATTATATAAAGCAAAGGAGGGAACATTCCTAGAGCAGTACAGCATGGGAATGGAGGCCCATCTAGAACTTAAATCTGCAGGCACCTCTTATATGAACAACATTTCCTTGAGAGTTTTGTGATCTGTAAAAACTCCACATTTTAATGCTGCTCTTTGGTATTGGAAGTGGTCCATCTTTGATCACATAGCAAAATGTGAAAGGAGGAAACAGAAGAAAGGGAGGCTTTTTTTCATCTTTTTTTTTTTCTTTTTTACCTGCAGTTTCCAGGCAAGACCTTGTTTTGGGTTGTCATTTTTTTTATTGGAAAAGGTGGGGTACTGACCTCCAAAGGCCCATCAGAAAAGCTCTTAATCCAACTCTGTAACTCTTTAAGATTTATATGGTGCTTTGAGAACATTAAATCAATTAATTTTAATAACAAATCTGTGGAAAATGCAGATCTCCAATGATCATACCCATTTTACAAATTAAGGAGGGAAACTGGAAGTCAGAGAAATGAAATTACTTGACTAGGCAAGCAGATTGGTAAAAAGTATTTATTCAGCAGTTTCTATGAGACAAATACTATGCTTAGACCTGGGACAGAAATAGAAACACAAAAAGAAAGCCAGTTCTTGCCCTTAAGGAGTTACAGAAATAGAAACACAAAAAGAAAGCCAGCTCTTGCCCTTAAGGAGTTTGAGTTCTAATGGTGGGGAAGATTCCTTACTTAATGGGGCTGAAAAAATCTAGAGTGAAAAGGTATGTCTGAATGGATATGAGAGCAAATTCTGAAGAGTCATAGACCTACAGCTCAGATAGCAATGAAAGATGGCTGGCTTGGGTTCATGCACTGAATGAAAGTCAGAGAGTGGAGAAGAGGGCTAGAGATTAGGAAAATTCCAAGACAGGAAGAGAATAACCATTTATCAAGCATTTGCCATGTGTCAAATACTGCTCTAAGTGTTTTGTTATTGTTTTTAATATTATTCTCCTTTGAGAACTGAGGGAACTTCTGGGTTGAAGAAGCAACTGAAGTATGATGAAAAAATTTTGAAAGCCAGAATTTCAAACATAAGTCATATAACTAATTATGCAGTGATATTTCTCTGATCCCATGATAGGAAAGAAAGAAAAAAAAATATTCATTATCCTTTAGCCTAGAATAAGGTTACTTTGCAACTCTATTTAGTAAAATAAAAAGCTTGAGACTCAGGATATTAGAGCATAGAGAAAAGAGCACTTGGTTTGAAGACTTGAATTCAGATCAGGATTCTTGACATTCAATATCCTCATAAGCTTTAGCAATTCAATTAACTCTTTTTTGTTAAATACTCAGTTTCATTGACTGAGCAATGCATAAAATACAACAGATCATAGAAGCTCATATACATACATTTTTTTCCCCCAAGGGAGATCAAAGGCCATCTACTTCAATCCATACCTGAATTAGAATTCTTTCTGTAGCATCTGAAATATCCCTACCATACTTCATAGCTTTATTATTCCCATTTGTACTATGGGCTTGAACTATGGATGTTTATAGAGGGTCCAAGGAGTCAATGCACATAAAGAGAGTTTCTTAATGGATATGACTCTATAAAGTGTACTAAATTGCATTTTCCAGGAGCCATGTACGCCTCTAGCACAGACTTAGTTCTCACATATGCTCACCCTTTACTTTTACTATATGATTCAATGCTTACAAAAACCCTATATGGAAAATGCTATTATTATCCCTATTTTAAAGATATAAAAATGAATCTGAAAGGAGCTAAGTGGTGTGCTAAAATGAGTCTGAGGCAGGATTTGAATTTAAATCTTCCTGACATGCTGGGAAAGAGAGCCTGTACTTTCATAGTTGCAATGTAACCCTGGCAAGTCACTTATCTCTTGGAACTTCTGTTTTCTTTTTTGTTAAATGGAAATAATTACTAGTATCTCCCTTACAGGGTTGATGTAAGGATCAAATAAGAGCACATACTTAACGTGGTGCTCAAATCTGAACGTACTAAATCACTGTAATTTGTTGCTGATGTGATTGTTGTTAATTAGATAACTGGAAGAGCATTCATTTCTGTCCTGCTGAAGCAAGAAATATCAGGGTGAAATCACAAGTCAAAAAAAAAGAAAGAAAGAAAAAATGGAAGCCGGGGAGGGTTCATGGAAATGAATATAGAATCCAAAAAACAGAGCTTGACAGGACTTCAAAGACTATATAGCCTTTATATCTGTACCTCTGCTTTGTTCGGACTTCATGAACCATGATTCCTCCAGGGCCATTGAACACTTTGTCAGTTCTCAGAAGCTTGACTATAATAGCTTTTCCCTTTACAAGAGGAAAACATTGTATCCAGGTTTCCAGCTTCTTTTGGAACACAGAAGAGTCAAAACAATTAATCTTCAGCACTGGACGTTAATTCTATTTTCAACCTCAACTTCTTAATTACAAAGGTAAAGTCTTCTAAACTTCTATCTCTTATCATTTGACTAAAACTTAAAACATCTTCTAAAACTCACATTGAATATTTAATTGACAAAAATATGCCATTTTAAAACATCTTTAGGGGCTATACTTTAATAAGTGATAAAGCGATGTGAGTTTGAACTGCACCCCACCCCTATTTTTCCCTTTCTAAGCCTGGGATTATTTTTAGTGTTCTGTGCAAATGAAGAAAATGACAAAAGGCAAAATAATAAGAACTCTATTTATAATCACTTCAAGAGATTACCCATAAAGCTCTATTTAAAATTTTGTTTCAAATTCCTGCCTTTATTTTATATATATATATATATATATATATATATATATATATATATATATATATATATATATAGGGTCAATACCAAGCTTCTTCAAGCTTTGAGGTTATGTACAAGCTTGCACTGTTATTATTGCTGTTTTATAGAAGAAGGACAGGATCAGAGAGCTGATGTGACCTTCCCATTATCATATCTCTAGTGAGAGTTATTATGAACAGTAGCTTCACAGTAGGAAGAGACCTTTGAGGTCACTGAATTCAACTCTGTCATGTTATAGAGGAGGAACCTGAGTGTCAATGAAAATAAGCTTTGGGGAGAAGTGACAGAATGTGGCAGAGACTAGGATTTGCATATAACTTTTTTTTTTCCCCCAAGATATTTAAGAATTGCTCATAACATTTTTTTTCAACTAAGTTTCTGATACTGTAAAAATATTTACAAAAGAATCACTCCAAATTTTAATCTCACCTGTGCCAATGTTTCTTCTGATCCCTATTTGTAGCATTAATCCTTGTTCTTCCTATTTGTATACATATACTTCAACTGAACTAAATCTTGGTTTAATTTTTATTTATGCTCCATTGGACTTATATGTTTATTACATTTTTTTTTAAAATCAAGGTCAGCTTCCAGTTCTAAATAAACACTAATTAGAGATCTGACAGTAGTTGCTCATTCTAATATAAAGTTACATCAGCTATATATAATATTAATAAATGATCATTTTACCCTACTTGTCAGAGTTACAACATGACTTCCTTATTATGCCAAAATGACCATTAGCAACAATATATTTTCTTTCTTGACTAGATGAATACATCTGAATATCATTAGATTTAACTCAAGGGATTAGAAAGAAAAAGAGAAAGAATAGTGAATAAATGGATTTATAAAAATTAGGATTTATTTGAAAGTTTCTTACAATTTCCTACCAGGTTCACCCTTTGGAGAGGATTTCATCATGGCATCACCAGGAAACATATCATCGTTTGAGACTACATTAGTGTTGGTACTCACAAGTCATCAGTACCCTCTGACCCTTTGATTGGAGAACTAGAAAGTAAAACAAGGAAATCGCAATGCCTCCTTTCAAAGAAGACTCTTAGGCCAGCCATCTTATCATTTTCCATCAGTGGTATACCTTTGTACTAGATTCCATCATGATCCTTTATTTAATTATCTCTTCAATTTTCAGCTTGCTTTTTGTGTGTTGTTTTACTCCATTATTCTATTGTAAGCTCTTTGAGACCAGAGACTGTCTTTTCAATTTTATATTGGGTGCCCAGCTCTTAATTCAGTAGGCATTTATTGACAGACTTAGAAGCAAAGCTAAAGAATAAGGGGGAAGAATATCTGAACTGCAAAAACAACTCTAGTTGAGAGAGTAGGTGAAAGCCAAAGGAAGTTAAACATTTTAAATAGAAGCATGAGAAGAAATAGAAAAGAAGCAGAAGGTATAAGAGGTTTAGAGGAATAAATTTAGTCAGAGAAGGAAATGGGAACAAAGTATGACTATAATTGAACTATCAAAGAAAGAAAAATGAATGAAATGAAAAAAAGAAACAGAATGGTGTGGAGATAGAATACTCCACTACAAGTAAGGGGACCAGAAGTCAAAATCTGACTGAGGTCACTACTATGATATGACTACAGATAAAAGCTGTAACCTCTGTAAGCCTCAGTGATCAATCTGAAAATTAAGGATAATAATAGCTATAGAATCTTTGTCAAAGGATTATTATGAAACTTAAATCAGATAGCTTGATAAGCACATGTATGTATGTATACATAAGAGTGTACATATATGCACACTATGCACATATGTGTGTTTTGAGTGATCTCAAAGAAATCTACATTTATGTGTATATGGATGAAGAACTTAGTGACATTTAAAGTTTTATGTAAATAGCAGTTATCGGTTATTGTTCAAAATGTGTTTTGACGAGAAGAATGCAACAGAAGACTTGACTAGATGAGCTACCAGAAAGGAAAACAAAGGATTTGAGGTTTTTATTCTAGTCAGTTTGGAAGGCGGAGAAGATTTTTTTTCATTAAGATTCACAAAGCTCATCATGTCTACACTCATGTCATGGCCAAGTAAGTGATATCTGTGCTCAATATTCTCAGTAGATTTTCAAAGAAAAATAAGGGAAATTGAAGAATGATTTCCCAGGCCTCAGATCCTCAGATTATCAAGGATAATAAAAGATTCTTTTAAAAGAAAAGGAAGAAGTCTTTGTAAAAACAAAAAGAGATCAAGGAAATATACATATATACATATATATATATGTATATATATACACATATATATTTTATATATGTGTATATATGTGTGTATGTATATATATATATATATATATATGCATTGTGCTCTAAGAGATGATAATTTGGCTACAATAGTGCCATCAGCTGAGATATCATGTAGATATGGGCAAAGGAAGAAAAATACTGAGATTTAAATTATGAATCAAAACTTAAAATCATGAAATGACATACTCATAGGCAGGGATGGAGTGTATCTTACAAGAGCTAATATATGTGTCATTTCCTAGAATCTTACAATTCAATAGAAAGAGTTTTAAATTGTAAAACTAGAGAGAAAATGAAATCTTCTTTATTACATGTTGGATAAGTTAGTTATGAGATAGAAGCTATAATCCAGTATAAAATATAACAATTGAGATGGATGAAGGTTGACAGGAGGAAAAAAAAAAAAAAAAGCTTATGACCTTGTATGTCTATCCACAGAAGGATAAAGTACGGATTCAAATGCAATGCCAGTACCCAAGCCCATTGGTACGGAACTCTCTGAATTCTCTTGGTGATTAACATCCTGCCTTTTGTAAAAGGTGGAATATTTAGTAAGGAGCAACTAGGCAGTGAAGTGAATAGAATATAGGAAGACCTAAGTTTAAATTTGCCCTAAACTCTTACTAGCTATTTCACTCTGAGCAAATCACTTAGTCTTGTTTGCCTCAGTTATCTCATACATAAAATGACCTAAGAAAGGAAATGACAAACCACTCCATATCTTTGCCAACAAAACCCCAAATGGGAACAAAAAGGGTCAGACATAATTGAAACAACTGAACAGCAAGAGTTAGTGTGAATAGGAGAGTTCAAGCTTTCTTGAGTTTTCTTTGCCTTCTCTGCAAGTTTCAAGTTATCTTGAGCATGACTGTCACGGGTACTTCTGACTCAAAGCTTCAAGAAGAAAGATGGATGAGAACAATGCCACTTTAGGTTGTTGAAGGAAAAGACTCTAAAAGACATGAAAGACAAACTTGAAGAAGATTCAAGAATGCTTTAGCTCTCCCTACTCTCTTGAACTTTGTTTACCCTTCATTTGAGGAAGAGCATCGATCTTGACCTATAAGAAGAGAGTCCCATATGAATGAACTTTGGGCTTACACTAGGAAAGGTCAATCCAAAGATCATAAAGTAACAGAGTGTGTTTTATCTAAGAATTCTCTTTAATACATGGTGGGATCATAACCATAACAGGAAAATGGCTTTGGATAGGTATAGTTCATTCTAGAGGAATAGTAGGTCAAGGTCAGGGGCGGTATTTCCTAGTACTTTAAAAAGATATACCAATGCAAGGCAATTCAGGAAGCAAATTAAAGGTAAGGAACTATCTATGACAACACTGGATAATGATTAATAAAGTAACAAAGAGATTTTGACACCAGAATATAATATAATATATATCACCTTTAGATAAATAGCAAATATAAAGTTGAGAAAGGAAGTAAACAATAACAGTCTGAAACAAAGACTAGATGAAATGATGGATGAGGTAAATGATCTGGATATGTGGAGTTGATCTGCCTATCAAATCAGAATAGCTCCTAATTGTGTGTCTTAACTTAATGGTAATTTTATCCCTCTAAGACTGAAGAACACACATAAATTTTGGAACTGATCACAAGAATCGAAAAGATGGCTGCTCTAGAAAGGTTGGAAACTGTAGGGGGAAGTGGTGGCACCATCATGTAATTTATGTGAAGGAAGAATAGAAAATCTGGGCAGATTCTGAACTTACACCCTTGAAAATAGACTTGGCAAAATATGTAAATACAAAAAAGTTGAATCAGATGGTCAATATGTAGGGATCTATGGTTAAAATAATAAAAAGGGAATAATTTCAGGAGAGACAGAGAGAGATGGAGAGAAAGAGAGAGAGAGAGAGAGAGAGAGAGATATGGTGAATTTTCAAGAATGAAATTCTGAAGACATAAGGAAATAATTCTGATGAGAAAAAAAATAGAAGATATATTAAGATACTAATGTGGATAATGTGATTTATTTATCAACTCAGAATTTAGTAATCATATATAGAAAATCATAATAAAGACAGATTGCAGAGAATTAATATGAAATGTTGACGTAACATTATTTAAAGGAAAAAAAAAGAGTGAGTGGTATTAAATTTAAAATTACCTGAAGCTCATAAAGAAAGCTAAAGACAAGAAGTGTGCTTTTTTTTTCCTCGCTTGCTTGTTTTTCTTTTTTGTGTTGCTGGAGGTTAGAGGAAGATCAGAAAAGATATAGTTCTTCTGTGCTCTTTGAGTTCATATAACAATGTATATGGTTGATAGAAGGAAGTGAGTGGAGCTCCTCAAGTTTTATTTTGCTTTGCTTTTCTCAGCAAAAAAGAGAACAGATCCTGAATTTGAAGAAAAGGGACAAAAAAGGCCAATAAGAATTGAAATACAAGATAGTAGGGTTATATTAAAAGATCATTTCATTTCTGCTGTTGAGTTCAAGTCATAGGCCCAGATCAGCTCAATCTCTGAACTTCACACAAATAGAAATGCTAAGCCATTTTGAGTTTCTTAGAAGGACAGTGGAAATTGAGAGAAGTATCATGATGCCCAGAAAGGCCAAATAACTTAATGTTTGTTTTGTTTTTAACTAAGAGAAAGTAGTCTACCAATTCTTAACCAAATCAACCAATTAGTTAACAAACATTTATCAAGCACTCATTATAGGTGAGGATCCAAGCTTGTGCTGATCATGCAATGAAAAAAGTAAAAGAAAAAAAAAAACAGTCCCTACCCTCAAAGCACTTACATTTTAATGTGGGTGAAAATATGGATGTACATGGTTATATACAGCTATCTGAAGTAGATGGAAGACATCTTGCATGAGAAAGACATTATTAGCTGTGGGAATCAGCAAATAATTTGTGAAGAAGCAAGTACTTGAGTTATTTCTTGAAGGAAGCCAAGGATTCTAAGAGACAGTGGAAGGGAAAAAAAACATTCCAGGAATGGGGAAAATTCAGGGCAAAGGTATGGAGTATTGTGTTCAAAGAAAGGGGGACTACAGATAAACCATTCTAGAACATATTAAAAAGATAATTAGTGAACATGTAGAAAATGAAAGTAGTTGTTCACAAAGACAGAATTGTTAAGACCAGATCATGCCAGGCAGACTTACCTCATTTCCTTTTGTGACAGCATTACTACTTCTATAAATGATGTAAATATGTGTAAGTTATAGTTTATTTCAATTATTGTGAAACGTTTGACAAATTCTTATGCTATTTTTCAGGACAGAAAGATGTTTTAAAATAGAAAATTGTATAGTTGAGTGGTTTTGAAATTAAAATGGCCAGAAAGAATGAAGAATCATTAATGATTTGATGTCAAGTTGCATGGTGGTATGTTAAAGGGGAAAAAAAGCACTAGTTTGGATGTCATAGGACCTGGATAGAATTCTGCCTTTTTTGTGTCCTTTGGAAAGTCATTTAAACAATCTGGCTACAATTTTCTCATCTGTAAAATGAAAGATGGTATTACTTATTCTCTCAGGCCTCTTTTAGATCTAAATCTGCTATACCAAGTAGACAAAAGTATTTAATGCTGTACCAGGGGGATCTGCTCTTGGTCTTGTTCAATTTAACTATTTTTCTTTTAAATCAATGAGTCAAATAAAGACAGAGATATTCAAGTTATCAAATTTAGAGTTAACAAAAATTGAGAATGACTTAATAATACCCTGCTAAGAAGATACCAGATTCTAACAGATATTGACTGGCTAGAATTTTGAACTGCAACTTAGAATAGGGGAAAATATAAATGCTAACTTTGGTCCAAAAATTAACATAGCAAGTCAAAGATGGAAGAGGTATGGCAAGACAACTTATCAATTCACCTTATTATATTTTTTTTTTCCTTTTATTTTTTTGGGGGAGGTAAATGGGAATGCAGGGCAATTGGGGTTAAGTGACTTGCCCAAGGTCACACGGCAAGTAAGTGTTAATTGTCTGAGGCCGGATTTGAATTCAGGTCCTCCTGACTCCAGGGCCGGTGCTCTATTCACTGCACCACCTAGGCACCCTTAATCTTAAAAAAAGATATGGGGAAATTCAAGTCCATTTAAGGTCAACAGTGCGATAAAACTAGGTAGTAATGGGGAAAAAGCCATTAAGTTTCACTAAGACAAAGATTGTGTGTAGGACTGTGCCTTGGTCAAACCCGAACTGTGAAACACCTTTCAGTTATGGTTCTATATTTAGAAAAGACATTACAAAACCAGAGATATTTCAATAGACTGTGGCTATGATGGTGAAAAGGCTCTCATATGACCCTTTACTATATGTTAACTGATGGAAGAAACTGGCATGCTTAGGCTGGGCAAAGGAGTCCGTGGTGGCTGTGACAGCTATTTTCAAGTAATATAGGGGAGTTTAGTAGAATAATTAGCCTGTATTTCTAGATTCCCTTTACAAGTGGATCTCATCTCTATCATTAGCAAGGAAATATTAGCCAAACAATTAAAATGATTTATTTCCATATACCAAATTTTCTAATTGCCACTTTATTGAGCCCTTTTATACCAGGCAGCACCTTCTGCTGGCCCTGAACTCTATCACTTTTATACCTCTTTTCTATTCTTTTTTCTGCTAAAGTTGATTCAATTTAAACATTTTTTTAAAATACTTTGGACAAAGCGTTGGTGTCCATAGCAATATGAACAGTAATATGATCTGTGATTTCAAGGCCTGATGAACTAGTATGTGGGATAAAATAATTCATTCCATAACTACTTTTTATGTACCTACTATGTGCAAATCTTTTTAAATAAATAAAAGTCAGCCCTATCTATTTCTCTTATTAAGGTTTCTGTCATTCTAAGCACATTATTGTCTTTGAGACTGTTCTCTACAATGGAATTTTAAAAGAATCAATTTCCTCCCATTTGTTTTGGGTGACCAGGGACAACCCCAATGAAAGCTCCAAGCATCATGTACAAATAAATGTGTGCCTTCCTCTTTTCTATACTCATCACTTTGGTCCAATGAATATTCCTGGACATTAAATCACACAGTGCTTTCTTTTCTAAAAGGAAAACTCAACTTTTGGCATCAACAGAAGTCATGCTAGCTAAAGAAGCATGAATTATTCCCCTCATCCAGACTATGCAGTCCAGGCTGGACATTTCTATTAATGAAAGATAAACAGGGTGAAAAGCAATATGGAAATGAGTCTTGCCTGATTTATGAGCTTCTATAATTGGTAGTCAGTAGTTACAGAAGTGATTTTCAACAATCCACATGTAATTACCAAAGAGGTAGCCTGTACCTATTGGACCAAATGTCCTCTGTTTCTTGTAAAAGATGAGTGAATGAAAGAAGGGATGAATGAATACATAAATAAAAATAAAAATGTCAGAGTCACAGTGTGATTTAAAAAAAAAAATTACCTTCTGCTTTATTTGATCAGGGTCACCTTTTATGCAGTCATCCCCTTGCTGCCAATTGAAAATGACCTGTATTCTTTACCCTGATCTCATTTTACAACTTTCTAAACTGACTGCAAGGCAAGTAGGTCTTGCAGTGAAATAGTATCCAGCTAGGAGTAAGAAAGACTCATTTTCCTGAGTTCAAATCTTATCTCAGACACTTACTAACTGTTTGACCCTGGTAAAGTCAATTACTTTACCCTATTTGCTTCAGTTTTAACATATATAAAATGAGCTGGAGAAGGAAATTTCAAACCATTCCAATATCTTTTCCAAGAAAACCCGGAATGAGATTATGAAGAGTCAGCCATGACTTAAAAATAATGACTGAACAACAAAAATTGACTAGATTGGTGGGAGTCATTTGAAAGTACCCATTCTGACTAAATGTATCACTTAGAAAGTAAATACATTTTGTTTGTGTGATGATCACTGGGTAGATTTTTTCTTTGGGCCATTCAAGGGAAGACCTGATAAAACAACAGTCCTAGAGCCCACAGGTACACAGAGAAGGAAATTCAGCTGGTCATTTGTAGAGTAGACATTATCAAATCCGATTGGAATTCTGTTGCCTCAGTGGAATTCTTGGACTTGTAGAGTAAGTTGAGAATTTGACTTGAGATGTCAAAATGTTACTTTAACCATTAAAAGTTTCCTCTCTCTCTCTCTCTCTCTCTCTCTCTCTCTCTCTCTCTCTCTCTCTCTTTCTCTCTCTCTGTCTCTTTCCCCTCTCTCTCCCTCCCTCTCCCTCTCCTCATTTTTCCTTTCTTTCGTTATCTTTAAGCTCAATTTACACTGATTTATTTTAAATTTTAGTTCTGGTAATTAAAATGCTATAAATCTTTAGTTGTATTTTAGATTAAAAAAGTGTGTCATCCATTTCTCTACATTTCTCTAGCCACAAAAGGATAGATGATGGGTTATAGGAAAGACAAATACACACATACATACATACACAAATGCACATATATGCATAAATACATAGGTATATTGGTCTTAAGAGAGGTTTAGAGGTTTATATGTGCAAATATACATATATATATAATGTTGTATTGCATAAACACTATTATATTTATTTATCTTGACTTAAACCCTTTAGAAGCAGTATGTGTGTATATGATAGTACCTTGTCATATATTAAATATGTATTATTTTTATTTTTGCATTATAAATACACAATACAAATACATTTGTATGCATAGGTATATGTATTATATTATGATTATAGATATATGTCGAAGTGTATCCATATATAAATATGTTGCTATTATAAATGCATGTGTATGTGTTTTTGTATGTGCATGTATTTTGGGCACATAGCAATATGTACATACATACACATGCTATACACACGTATATGTATATAAATATATATCTTTGTGTGTACATTTATACACATATGTATACTTAGATAATATATTTACATTTATAATTGTGAAATATCTGCATAAATATGTATATATTCATTAATATACATATACATTTATATACATATAAAATTTATGCAAGGATAAAATCACATGTATTTATTCAATGGGCAGACAGAAGACAAGGCTGTATAACTTGTGGCAAAAAGCCACCACTATAATTAAAATGCAAATAACATTGCAGACAGCCAAGGAAAGAGTAGTTAGCTGGCATATAGTAAGAAAACTAACCTTGTTTTCCTATTCCCTTTGTCCAAGAAACATCAGTGCTAATGTAAATGGGCCATTCATGTGTAATTAGTGATCAATCAGGCATATTTCCAGATTCATTAACTAAGATGATCTCAAGTATAACAAGACTATTTCAAACCCTGACAGATAGAGGCTGTTTCATTAAGGTTTTATATATTGAGATCTGTTTGTGTATTTATTAAAAGTTAGCCCAATGCACATTGAAAGATGGTAGAGATTAGGAATATTAATAAACAAATCAGGTGTAAATCAAATTATACTGTGTCATTTTATTATCTAAAGAGAAAGGAAACTCATAAAGTTTCTTACTTCTGAAAGTACTCTACAACTTAGTAATAGAGTTCCCCTGGAAAAGAAAGTGATTTTATGTCAAGTAACTCAAAGAAAGCTATGTATTGCATATGCTATCAGTGTTTAGATGGTGAAGACATGTTTATTTCTGTAGCCAAAGGGAAAATTTAAGCCTTGCCTCAGCAGTCAGTCAACATTTCCCAAGAGAGCACTGACTATTCACAGAACATAGTACAAAGCACTATGAGAGAATATAAAAAGGTATAAAACAGCAGACAAAAGAGAACCAGACTAGGAAGCAGAGAACCTGGATTTTAGCCCCGGTTTTGCTACTAACCAGCTACGTTACTTTGGGCTACAAATTAGCAATCATTTCTCAAGTACCTACTGTGTTCCATCTACTGAGAGGGATAATTCAAGACATAGAAATTTAAAGTGAAAATGGACCTTAGAAATCAAACCGAAAACATTCTATCACAGAAGAAACAGGACTTAACTTGAAATCAAAAGACTTGATTTCAGGTTTCTATCCTTACATGTTTTGTCATCTCTTTCCTGTATGTCTTCATCTCTCCTATAAATCATTTGCTATTTTCATCTTTCATCTTCAAAGGGGACCAATGACATCACAAGATTATTTTAGTGAAGCAGAGTTGCACAAAGTCATAAGCCTCACTCTATCTTCCAACATCAAATTCCAGTGGCAAGACAAATAAAACTATTTAAGAACGGTTTAAAAGATTATTTATTTTATATAAATAAGGTGCAAGAGGAATAACTGATACAGAGGAATTAGTTGGGGGAGGAAGGGTTTTTTTTTTTTTTCTGGTAACCTACTTTCACTGGAATCAGATATAAGAGGAAACATTACATATATATTTAGAAGAGTATAAAAGTCTTCTAAATTCAGAAGAATAAAATGGTAGGAGCATAGGGAGGAGGGAGAGGACAAGGTAGGGACCTTTAGAAGGAAGGGTAAGGGAATAGGTAAATAGGGGTATGGATGGCTGTTTAAATTTATGGAAATGGAAGCATAGGGATGGGACCCTTGAAGGAGTGTTGGTAAATCATACATGGGCAAGGTAGTAGCTAAAAATAGAGAATGCAGGAGGGATAGGAAATAAGAAATATACACACACTTTAAAACAAAAATCAGAAGAATAGATTTGGGAAAGTATTCATCTATATATGTATGTATGTATGTATATGTGTGTATACCAGTGCGTAAACTGTATTAAAAAACAGAAGCCATCAAAACTACTTGGTAGGGACTGAGAAACACAGTGGTGCATCAGTGGAATAGATTAGGTATACAGCATACAGCAGTCAATGACTGTAGTAATCTACTTTTTTTATAAATCCAAAGATTCTAGCTTCTGCAATAAGAGCTCATTATTTGACCAAAACTGCTGAGAAAACTAGAAAATATTATGGGAGAAAGTGGGCATAGTCCAATATCTTACACCATATAACAAAATAAAGTCATAATGGGCTCACAATTTAGATATAATGAATGATGCTATAAGCAATCATTTACTTGTCAGATTTATAGAAGAGGGAGTATTTATGATCAAACAAGAGATAGCATTAAAAATGTGAAATAGATAGTTTTACTGCATTAAATTAAAAAAGTTTTTGTACAAACAAAGCCAATGTAACCAAGATGAGGAAAGAAGCAGAAAATTAGGAAAGAATTTTTACAGCGAATCTGATAAAGATCTCATTTATAAAATATACAGAGAACTGAGAACTAAGCCAAATTTACAAGAATACAAAGCATTCCCCAATTGATAAATGGCCAAAGGATATGAACAGGCAATTTTCAGAGGAAGAAATTAAAGATGTCTATAATCATATTAAATGCCTATTGATTAAAGAAATGAACATCAAAACAATTCTTAGGGACCACACCTAACCTGTCAGGTTGGCTAAAATGACAAAAACTGGAAAATGATAAATGCTGGAGATGTGGGAAAATTGGATCACTAAAACATTATTGGTTGAGTTGTAAACTGATCCAACCATTCTGGAGAGCAATTTGGAACTATACTCAAAGAGTTATAAAAACATGCATACCCTTTAACCCAGCAATACCACTTCTAGGGCTGTATCCCAAAGAGATCATACAAGTGTGATAATAGCTTAATTATTTGTAATCACCTCTAGCCCTGGCTATGGGAAATGGTGCCTCTTCCTATAGATCTTCACTTCCCCACTCCAGCCTGGTATTAAAGCCAAACATCCAGCCTCCTGTAAGGGCCCACAGCAATGAGCGTTCTGCCCCACTGCATCTGTAGTCACCACACATATGCCAGTTCCTTCTCATCCCAGCTGCTCTCTATAGCATAGTTGGGGCAGGCATTCCTTATGAGCATAGGTTCCCTCAATCTTCCTCATTCTTAGTGATTTTTTGAGCCAGGCTTCTCTGCTACACTCAAGGATAAATCAGAATTTTCAGGCTCTCAAATCAGATTTTCATGAGGATAGATTGATTAGATACAATGATAAGAGTATCCACGAAGGTGGCTCCTGTCTTTATTCTAGATACTGGAAACCTGTAAGTCAGGGGTCTTTAATTTTTTTTTTTTTAATCTTGGGCCTCTTTGACAGTCTGGTGAAGCTTTTGCACCTCTTTACAGAATAAAATTTGTTGCCTATGTTGATAGATGGAGTAATTGCACAATTTCAGCTAGAGATAATGAAAATAAAGTAGATGGAGATGGGGAACTATATCTTTATATATGTGTACATGCATATATCTTTATGTGTGTATGTAGATACTAATATATACATGTAAAAAAGTGGATAGATAGATAGATAGATATAGGCAAAACAAGATAAATAGATAGATTTACCTCCATGTTCACTAACGCCTTTGTAACCTAAAGAAAGACGTATTGAGGTTTCCATGGACCTTGATTTGAGAACTCCTTCTCTAAATGGAAGACAAAGGCCCTTTATACATTGTTAACTTACTCTGGTTTATGTTATTGATATAAAAATTCATATCAGTTATTTTCTCCAAGCTGCTTGAAGACAGATAGGTTGAGTGTCGTCTACTCCATGAAGACAGCCAGATGCAAGAGCAAATATAATGAGCATTTTTAAATGCCTATTGTGTATGAAGAGTGTTGAGAGTGGTACAATATTAAGACATTATCATTGTTCCCAAAAAACTTAAAATCTAATATTAAAGTTGCTTTCTTTAAGACAAGTATGTGAAACAAGTCATGTGTAAGTGTTGTTATTTGTATTTTGCATATAAAGGACCTTCACCAGGGGAGTCCTACTTGGATGCCTTTTCAAGATGCCACGGAGTTGAAAATTTAGTTAGTTCACTCTAAGAACAGCCATAACCATTAGAAGCTTATCTAAGTGAATTCTTCAGGCTCAGGCAATTAATCAATGTACTCAACTTCCTAGTGTTCAGATGCAATGCCAGTTGGCTACCAGTTTGGGGATTCCAAAATGGAAAATCTTCACGTACAAGCACAAACTCTCTTCCAAAGACCACCCTTCCTAAGAAACTAGAGACTCTTCAATAAATGACAGATAATATGGTAATGTTTTATTCTGTGTTTTGTTTTACTTTGTAGTTGTGCCCAACTCATGAAGCTCATTTGCTAGACCATAGAGGTGTAGGTGTAAGTGCTTATAATGAAGAAACTTTATCATGTAGCACTGAAACCCAGTTAGGAAAATGCAGGCACAGGAAACAGAAGTAGTAGCCCTGATCACATTTTGTTCCCCAACTGCATATGATTTTTTTAAGGGGATCAATGAATCAGACTCTGACTGCATTTCAAGATTTTCTAGATACTGAGAATTAACATTTACTCAACCCCCTTGAAAATATAGGAAAAAAGATTACAGTAGACAAACTGTCCTCTTACTTGAGTTGTGAGTTTGGAATTTGAAGAAATACCTGAAAATAATGAAGGTACAGGAGAATTGACCTAGATATGTCATTTTTATCCAAGAAATCGTTTTGATCTTTATCCCCCCCCTTATTGTCCTCAATGTGCCATTGCTAAACTCAGTTTTAGTACTGTCTGCACAAGCTTATTTTTAAAGCTATTTTTATTGAAAAATTTGTATTCCAGTTGTCTTTAGTTTCACCTCCTTGATCTTTTCCACAGAGGAGATATAAGCTTATCAGCAATGCAATTTATTTTTCAAAATCAAAAGTACACTGTTTAAAAAAAATGATCTTCATGTCTTGTCGAGTGGAAAGAAATGCTCCCAATGTCTCCTAAAGCTATCAAAATACCAGTTCTTATTCTTAGAGAGACAGCACAATATAGTTGAAAAAGAAATGAACTTGGAGTTAAGAGCAAAAAAGAAACTAGGTTATGCTCTATGCTCTAATGTGTCCTGTCTGTGTGATCTCAAAAGTCACCTACTTAATTGATGGGAATCATATTCTTAATCTGAAAAGTAGAGCCAATACCTGCATGAGCAAAGCACTCTAATTTTCCACATGATGTCATTATCGTTATTGAATTGCACACAACTATTCAGTCATCAGTCCAGATAACTATAAAATCTAGCTGCACGATGTCTAGAAACACTTAGTCATTGAAGAACCAGGTTATGAGTTTTCCAATTAACCACAAATTGTAATCTGGACAACAGGCTTATGAGATGATAATTATAGATGTCCTTCAGATCACTTTTTAAGGTAGCAAGACTACCTTATCTAGAGCTACATCTATCTGCAGATACATTTCTATATATACATCTATGGATCTATCAATCAGTCTATCAACTGGTAAATCTATCATTTTAAATATCATTTTCTCTTTCATGTACCATAATAATTAAGTCTTCAGTTCTTTTAAATTTCTATCACCTCCAATACAGCTATCTTTCATACGTATTTTGTCTGCTCTTTATTTATGCCATCACCTTCCCAAGCAGGACAACTATTCTTCTTGTCTTCTTTGCTAATGTCATTTCTACTTCCTCTGAGGCATGTCCAGGATTTGATGAGTCCACATGATGTGCATCCACCATCATGGATAATAAAAAGAGTTTGTTTGTTTTCATAAAAATTCTGACAAATTATTTCTACATATCAATTCTACTATTTTTCTTCAGCTTCATGCTAACATGCTCTTAGAATAATATGGCTCAATTATGACTTACCCCAAACTTTTTACAAATTCATATATTTTTTACAACTCTGAAGGTATATGAAGTGACAACAATGATCCTGCCCACAAAATTTTCAATATTCCAGGTGATTTATATATTTGTTTTCATTGCTGTTTTCTTGGCTGAGCCAAATTTGGGGATTCCTTTGAATTTTTTTTGGTGGTTGGTTTTCATTTCTTATATCATTTTTGTAGGAATGGCATATACACATGCAACCCTATGAACTATTGCCATATATACATATACATAAATTTTTGTGTATATATATATATATATATGTATATATACACATATGTGTGCATGTACACACATATACAGAAACACATAATATACATACATTTTTGTCTGTGTGTTTACAACACACATTATATGCATCTCATATGTATATAATGCACATAATACATAAACACATAGGTGCATACTATACACATGTGTATTGTATGTGTATATGTGCATGCATGCATATGCGTGCCTCTCTCTTTATGATTGGCTTTTTTTAATAGTTCAAGTTCAAACTGTTATAGTAATTACATGCCTGCAAGAAACTTTTTTAGTATTTATTTTTCCTTCCAATTCCATTAAAAAGAAAAATTTTTACTCTAAAAAAAGAAATGCAGCAACACACACATACCTGACCTGATTAGGAAAATAGTATGTACCTCAGTAATTATTTTCCATCTGTTAGAATATATTACATTTCATTCTGTGGTGATGATTTTGGCATTGCTATGTTAAGTACTTTCTTCCCATTGGGCAACAGTTCATTAATCTTCTTTCTTTGACTTTTCAATAAAATTTTGAACTCACCAAACTCTAAGATCATTTAGCTTATCTTTCTCAGTTTCATCCACAAGCACATTATTAAAATAAATTCTTCCTACCCTAGTCTATCGTTTTGGTGTAGCACTCTGACTATGAAGATGCAAAGACCACTATTACTTTTTCCACAAATACTGCAGCTTTTACAATATTACATTATCATTTGTCTTTAACATATTTTAATATAACATAGAATTTCAGAATTGGAAGTCATATTAGAAGCAATTTAATCCAAACTGTACTCTTCAAAAATTCTCCTAAAATATAACCAATAAAATATCTCACCTCTAATCTTTAAGACTACAAGGGAGATAAAATCCACCCCTTCCTCAGAGAGATCATAACACCTTTACAGGATTTTAATTTTTTGGGAAGATTGTATGATTTCCACCTTAACATAAAGTCTGAATTCACCTCTTTGGATCTGTCATCCATGACTCTTAGTTCTGTCCTCTGGAGGCAAACAAAACCAATATAATCTTTCTTGCACATGATAGCATTTCAAAAACTTAAATGCAGCTATCATTTTCTCTGAAATGAAAGCTTTCTCTTCTCAAGGCTAAACAGCCACCTAGCTAGGAAGAACTGAGATCAAGTTTTGGAGAATTAACACTTTCAGGCCCCAGAATCCCACCCAGGGGATGATCTGCTGTCCTGATTAATGTTCTGACTAACTCATGTGGTCCACTATATTTAGGTGAGATCAAGCAAAAATTATTGGTACTATCAAGTCATGTTCTAATGGCCACTTTAGTGGTCCATGAATTATTGTCCCTCACATTCTTTCCATATGGTTCTTCATGAAAAAAACTACACTCCCATTGTTAACTACAAGATGTCAATTGATTTACCTAACTTTCCAAATTAAAATATCTTTCCCTGGTCACAGCTTCCCAAAGGTGTCGTCCAATCCATTAGAATGTAAGCATTTTTGTCATTTGTTTTGAAATAATAGTATTTCATTGCATTCAAATACTATAATTTATTCAGACATTCCCAATAATGGAAACAAGCTTTGTTTGACTATTCTAATTAGATACATAAGAGGTATTTTTTTTTATTTTTTTGTTTATTTTTCAGTGGAGGCAAAGATGGAAGGGAGAAATGTGAGCTCAGTGATGGGAGCAGATGCCAGATGTCTTCTCTTTTTAATTTGTCTCTTTACCATTTATTATATACTAAGCACTTAATTAATACTTTTTCATTCACTCATCAATTCACAGGTCCTAAATCCAAACCCTTCTCCTGGTACATATAAGCTACATGAGATTAGCCACTTAAATTCTCCAGACTTTGGTCATTTATTAGAAAAATAATAATATTATTTGCAAAGTGGACCTCATGGGGTTATTGTGATGGAATCATTTCATAAATCATAAAATGCTTAAGAAATGGGAATTTGATAGACTGTATTTCTGATAAAGTTTTTCATAAGGGCTTAACTTAATTGGTATCTTTATTAATTTTGTTTTCTTCAAAGGACACTTGAGTTTTAGGGGGTTTTCTTCAGGGTCTCAGGAACGTTTGTACAACACCAATATAAGCAGGGTATATCTGCTAAACTTGATTTCCTAAGGACATCTGTTCCCTTCCATATATTCTTCTGAGAAGTTGAGTGGTCCTAGGACATTCATTTAAGTTGGTACTTTCAACATGCTCAACTATAAATTCTTTTTAGGAAATCTCACCAGTTAAAAAAAAATATTTCTGAAATAGCTCAATTCATTTCACACTTCTTTACATTACCTGGAAAAAAGTAGATTAAGTGATTTCAGATACTATTTACTTTAACATATAGATTGAATGAATGAAACTTTGAATCAGACAAAGTGTGTGTCTTATTCAGTGAAAGGAAATAGATGTGGAAATACTGAAATTAAATTCCAATGAAATTCTTTATTCTAAAATACAATATAGTTCCATCAATAATTCCCAAATGCTAGGGGTGGCTAGGTGGCATAGTGAATAGAGCTCTGGCCCTGGAGTCAGGAGGACTTGAGTTCAAATCTGCCTTCAGACTCTTGACACACTTACTATCCATGTGACTTTGGGAAAGTCACTTAACCCCAACTGCTCTCGAAAAAAAAGCAAAAAAAAAAGTAATTCCCAAATGCTAAAATTGTCCTGGTTCTGAATAAGATTATGACCCTAATTATTATTATTATTATTATTATTATTATTAAAATATTTAAATAATTAAATTATTATTTCTCAGCGTCATTTTTTAATCAAAATTATAACTATCAAGACAAGCCTCTTCTAGGTTGAAAGAGCTATATCACCCAAACATTGGCTACTGAGTGACAAAAGTTTTTAGAAATACCTCTATATCTACTGGAAAAATTAGTGATTGTAGAAATACTGAAGTCTACCCACCTAAAGTATGATCTAATAAGTAAATGGGAGGAACATTGTCTTGGACTTGATTATTGGCTTTGACACTAAATAATCATGTGACCTCCACCAAGGTCACATGCACTTTGGGAGAAAAATATGCATAATAAATAATGTTTGTACTACCCAATTCACATTTACATGAAACAAATAAAGAAACATGCACTATTTTACAAATTGTAAAGCACTGTACAAAATAAGGTATTATTATCCTTTTTTGACAGTCATAATAATGATAATAATAATAGAACAGAACCATCAACTTAAGCAGACAATCAGTCCCCAAGAAAGCAGTTTGAAAAATCAAGCTTTCAATTATAGCTCCAAGGTCTGACACTATATAGTTTTTCCCAAAGAAAAGTAAAAATTCCTTGAAGTTGCAAAATGCTTACTCAGCAGGTGAAATTAGTGGTTGCTTACAAAAACAGATTCTATTTTAGGCCTCTACTTTTAAAAGTTTTGGCTATAAAGGGAGACTAGTTTCACCTTAGTGAAAATATCTGCATACATATTTGAATGGGAATGTACATACGAGAATAAAAAAAAAAACTTAAATACAGTATGATTTAGTGTTATATTACCAAGGTTCAATCTGTGTGATGAAAGATGATTTATGATATACATGTCAATATTTACAATGTGGTTATTGTTCATTTGGTCATGTTTAATTTACAGTTCAGTATTCAGAACCAAATTTGGAAGGGAAAAAACCTACCAGAAATTAGGAATTAAGGATTTTCAAGTAAAATCAAACAAAAATAAAAGCAATAAAAACCTTTTTATTTACCTCATTGTCTCCACCCAGATAATCGGGGAATGCAGAATTTGACACAGTACAGTCCAAGGGTATATTCTCCAACTCCCCTTATATTGGTCACATGGTTACATATAGCTGATTGCTTGGACTGTTTAGTTAGAAATTAAAGAAAATCTTGACAACTCTTGTTAATACTCATGGAAAATAGCAATACCTACCACAGAGGAATGCTCTCCACACTGCCCTGTATCATCTCAGACAAATTCAATATTGTCCTGCAAGTGTAAGAATCCAGGAGGAAGACTCCAAAAATTGATTCTCCATACCAGTATTCCTTCCCATATCTCTTCATTTCTCTGGTAGACATCGGCATTCACTGATTCTTGGCATGGTCCCTTTCAATATAGTGTTTAACATTCCTGTGTCTGAATCCATCCTCAAGCAACAATGGTTAGCATTTAGAACCCTTCCTTCTATCTCCATTACTTAAGAGGCATGCAGTTAGTTGGTGCTATACCTGAAGTCAGGAAGACTCAATTTCAAATCTAGCCCCAGATACTACTTACTAAATGCACATAACACACACACACAGACACACACACACAAGTATATATGTGTATATATACCTATGCATAAATACAAGCCCAACTAACATATCACATGTTTATATAAAATACTTTGTAAACTTAATTTTTAAAAATAAATTCTAGATTTTAATAGTTCTTTTCTCCATTATTTTTCTCCCTGAAGTTCTAAGAAGCTTCTAATAGATGTTTTTTTTTTTTCCTTTTCTAGTTCACCAGCTCTATACCATGACCTAACTGGCATAGAAGGAAAGATAACTCCAGAGGCTATGTCTTTATCAATTTTCTCACAACATAACCTCCTCCAGACCAGTGTCCTTTTTTTCCTGAGGTCTTCTGTATATCTTTGTTCCCATTAGCTATAAAATTCTCCCACATTTAGTTGAATTACCTACTATTCCTGTTACAAATATGTCTACCTTCCCAATTCCATTTCAGGTCATGGTAACATTATAGCTTATAACCTCTAACTCCTAATACAAAGGACATGTAACTCTCATTAAGTGAACAGTCTTCCAACCAGTGTTCCTGCTCATTTACAGGTTCTCAACCCACAGTGATTTCTCTCTGGACCGGTCAACCTATTAAAATTTAACTCAGTTCAATTCAATGAACATTTACTAAGTAATTACATGTTCAATTTTTTATAATAGGGACAAGTAAAATAGCCCTTGCCCTCAAAGGAATTACATTTTAATTATAGGTAGTCATTGAAGTAAATGCATACAGAAAAGGATATTGTAAGTAAAATTGAGCAAAACTGCTAACATAATTGGCAGGTGAGAGACCAATTACAGAAGGTTTCACAAAAGAGACACCACCTGAGTTCATTTTTAGGTCTATATAGGTTAATTGGGAGCAATATACAGTTAAATCACAGACCAAATCTTAAGGAGTGTTTTGATCAAAATGTTTCATGAGAAAGTGAGAAAACATGGGTTCTAGTTGTGTGAACAAAAAGGTTAAATAGTCAGCATGTTGTTTTATAGTATAACGTGGAATACTGAATAAAATGAATCAAATCTGCCTTGAAACATTTTCTAATAATGAACCTTTTTGATGAGGGTACCTCTGTTCTAATGGGAGGGGGTGGGGAGAGATGGGGATAGAAATGACTAGAAAGGAAAATTTCCCTACTAAATAGCATAACTAACAACAATAAAACAATGAATGTGACAATAAACAACTCACATTCCCTAGTGCTTTATATTTTGAAATACATTTTCTACCATTAATTCAGTGATACACGTATATTTAGATTATTGGACTCTAACACCATGCACAAGCAGCTTCCCAAAAGAATGCTATTGTGAACAGCTTTTAAGATTCTGATTACACAGTATAGTGAACACTCCATTTGTTCCATTACAAATCAAGGCAAACATTCACAACAAATCACAATATAATATTCAGAACATTATATCTTATCACAGAAAATCACAATATAGTGTTCACAACAGCTTAACATTAGAATGGCCACATATTTTTCACCAAAGTGGCCACAGTATTTGGAAAAAAGAACAAAAGAATAATCATCTGGTTTCCCCAAGAAGGAAACCCTCCTTACTTAATCATTCAATCATTTCACAATACAAATCAGTCTTCCACTCATGGGGCAATCATAAGTTAACTTAATCAGTCACTTCTCCAGATTCACAGTTACTAAGTATCATTAATCACTAAATACAATCATTAGAAAATTACACAAACCCTCCACCCCTCAGTGTCTAGTAAACTTCAATTTCATCATGCCTTCAATATCCAAGGAGAAGCCTTTTCTTCATCTTGACTCAGGGTGGTCTCTCAATTCCCTGGGTCCCCTTCCATGGTCCCAGATCCTACCTGAATTCCCCAAACAGTCACTTGGATTCAGGGGCAGACAGCTCCTAGGTTCTTGTCTAGTCCCCCAGGAAGTTCTTGCTATGCATTCAAGTTCACAGAATCCAGTACATCTCAAAACCTTTACCATTTCTCTTGCAGGGAACTCAAGGATCTACCAAGCCACAAACAAACAAAGTCTTATCCTGCTCATGCTTCTTTAGTCCTGTAGAAGTTCAGCTGGTCCTAGGACCCAGAAGAAATCTCAGCCTTCCATACAGCAGCCACTTTGGCCTTCCAGAAAGCTCCAGCCTTAAACAGATCTCTCAGCAGAACAGCTTCTTCCACCAGGAGTAAAAAAATTCTTGGTTCTGTCTGTCTCTCCTCTGGAGCTCTTCTTAAATACACACGCACAGGCACACACACATTGACTTCCTGTCTCAGACAACCACTTCCTGTTATGTCAGCAAGAGGAGACAGAGTTCATACCTTCTGTTTCTTTCACAGATGTATTTAGCCCTTAGTTACTAAAGCCTAAGTACCAGCAAAATTAATTACCATTACATAGACCTTTTTTTCATTGAGAAAACTAAGACACAGGGAGATGATGTTATTATCTCAAATAGCAAGTTATGGCTTAAGAAATAAAAGTTTCAGACTCAGATGTTTAATTTGAAACTCAACCCTTTGTATCCATGATATATTGCCTCTTTTAGACCCATATCTATCTCTTCTGTATTTTTATAACCTCAGCAACTAGTACAGGACTTGTTCTTCCTAGAGAAGATGCTTTATTCAAAATAACCACAGAATAATTCGAAATATTTTCACATATCGACTTAACCATAACTCAGACTTATCTACTTACAATATACCATGATGAAAATTGAACATATTTAAAATGGAGAAACTGAGTAACAGAACTGAATTAACTCTCAGGACATCATCTTAATAAATGGAATAACTAACTCTGGAGTGCTCCCTTAACTTTACCATACAGCAAAACTCAGAAAAGTAATATCTCTGTTTCTGTCACTTACAAGCGTTTATTTACTGACATATAAATGCAAACTAAATTATTTTTTTCCCTTTACAATAAATGCTGACCCCAATAGTAAAGGAATATTAGGGTCATCATCTACAAAATAAAATGGTCATCACAAATGCCATCTGACATTCAAAGACACATGAATGGGAATAAAAGCAAACAAACATTCATTTGTAAGTGCTGCATTTTTGAAAGACTTTTTTGAGAAATAAAAATAAAACACATCCAGAGCCACAAACCCTGAGCAGGGAGCAGACTGAAAATCATGTCATATATGAGTCCATTTAATCTTAAAATTATAGACTATTTGAAGTAGAAGGAGACTAAGAGATTATCTAGTCCAATATTTCCCCTAATTGGAATTTCTACTACAAGAATCATTGAAAAGTAGAAATCCAACCTAAATCTAAAGGTCAACATTGAGGAATCTGCTAAAGCAGTCAACTCCCATTTTGTGTTTTTCTAAATGTTAAAAAATCTTTGCCTTATATTTCAATACATTTAAAAAATCAGAATGGATATTCACATATGTATGTATATATACACTTATGTATATGTGTATATATAGATGGCATAACTGATATATGCACCCATGCATATACATATATGTGTATATATTCACATGTGTATATGTATGTATGTATGTATATAAATATATATTTACACACATACATATATGTCATATAATCACAATATACCAAATGAGTCATTTTCCATGGCACTCAATATCTCTTGATTCAACCTATCTAACTTCCATATTCACATGGTACATATAATTGTCAGTCATCTTTGTTTGCTTGCTTTATTTTATTTCCTTCCATCAACCAAACTTGTATTGTCTCAATATTATCCTTCATAGCTCCTCTGCGGTCAATACAAACAAGCCTAATGCCAAAAGAGAATTAATTGTTAAGATTAGACTGAACTACTCTGATTATTTGGAAATGCTTAAGAAATGGTATTAAGCCCAAGTCCCAGCAAAGATAAGTAGAAAGTTTATATATCAGGGCAGGTAGATGGTGCAGTGAATAGAGCATCAGCATTGGAGTCAGGAAGATCTGAGTTCAAACCCAGCCTCAGACACTTAACATGTACTAGCCATGTGACCTTGGGCAAATCACTTAACTCCAATTACCCTGCCTTTCCCCTCTCAGAAAAGCAAAAAAAAAAAAAAAGGAAGTTTATATATCAGAACCTAGGTGTGCAGGGATATAGCTTAAGTTCTTTCTTGTAGGAGGAGGAAGAATATGAGAGTATAAAAAGGAGAGCTTGTAAATAGAGAAATGGCATTCCGGCAAAATATGATTCTCATATCAGGGTCTATGATCCCAGAATCAGAGTCCAAGTTCTGTTGGTAAGAGATTGACCAGAGTACAAGGGAGTCAATATATCTTTTATCTCATTCAGACTATATATCTTCAAGAACACAGAATAAATTTTAGGACAAAAAAAATCTGCCTTTCAATCTCTAGGTAGTCAAAAACTACCAATATTTCTTCTTTTTTTGTCCCTTTACATGATCTCTTCCCTGGCAATCCCAGTGGATCCATGACATCATTCTTTAGACAAATAGACAAATCTCTTTCTGAGACAATCCTGCTTCCTCATCTTTAGTATTTATTATTTAGCTCCGAGTGTTATACAGTCATTCTTTTTAACAGTCTTATATGAATTACAATCAGATTGCCTCACTCCACACACCCCAAAACTTCCTGCAAAGTCACTGATTTCTTTCTGCCACTTGAGCTCTTTTGAGAGACAGGGTGGTATACAAGTCAATTAGTACTTTAAGTGTAAAGAGACCTATTTTCAAATTTCAAGGGGCAGTCTGATTTCATTATTTTATTCTATGTCTTGTCTTGTTATGAATTTTCCTCCATATTTTCCTCATTCTTCTATATATTTTTGTGGGATATTTTTTTGCCTTTTGGAGGGGGGAATGTGAGGCAATTGGGGTTAAGTGACTGGCCCAACATCACATGGCTACTAAGTGTTAAGTGTCTGAGGCCAGATTTGAACTCAGGTCCTCCTGACGCCAAGGCCAGCGCTCTATTTACTGCACCACCTAGCCACTCCATTCTATGTATTTTTAAATGTGATTTTTCAAATATTTCGATCTTTTACCTCCTTGGAACTGATTTTGGAATATAGTATAAAATAAATATCTAAACCTCTTCATTTCTAAAACCATTTCTCAATTTGATAAATAAGGAATTCCCTTTGCAGTAGTTTGTAAATTTGTTTACTTTTAGTAGAGAGAATGCTTCAGGAGAAAGCTAAATAACTGAAGTGTCCAGTCAGTAAGTCTCTGCCATTGTGTCACCTTTGTGATTGGGTTCTGGAATTTACTATCCAGTTCTATAAATAGCTATAGATGCCAATTATATTTTGACTTCTTGTGCTACCCCAGAGTTGTATAATGTTCTTCCTTATTTATTTATGAATTTTCTAATAGGAAATTAGTCTTAATCTGTTTTATCTTGGGACATGGGATAATCAACTAAACAACCAATGTGCATTTATTAAGTGCCTACTATATAGCAGGGACAATGTTAGGGGAAATGATAAAAATGAAATAGCCATTGCCATGAAGGAGGTTATATCCTACTGGGCAATACATGATTTGAATAAGTTTATATTAAAATTCACCCAAAATGAAAACAAAGTAGTATATGAAAGGGAGTGGAATCATTAGTTTGGGGTATGGGGGGGATAAAGAACGATTTCATATAGTAGATTATATTCAAGCTGAGTGTTAAGGAAATTACTTATTTTCCGTGGAGGTGAGGATAGACTACATTTTAGGTAGACAAGACAGCCTAAGCAAAGGACTTGAGTTAGGATATAGTACATAAGGAATAGAATAGCCAGAAAAAAAGTTTAGTTGGCATTCAAAATATGTGAAAGAGATGAATGTTTAAGACTTAAAGAGTAGCTTGGAGTCATATTGTGGAGAGTTTTAAATGACAAGCAGAGCAGGTTGTCTTTGATCCAAAAGGAAGCCAAAGCAGTTAAGTGACAAAGGCAGTGACATGGTCAGATCTGTGGTTTAGAAATCCAATCTGTTTGGAGTATGATTTGGATAAAGGATAAAAAGAGAACTGAAGTACACAATCCACTGAAGAAGCTATTGTAGTAACTCAGGTGAGAATTGTTGAGGGACTGAATTTGGATTTTGCCTCAGTGAGTTAGTAGAATGAGGCAGATATAAGAGATGTTATTAAATTCAATAAATTGGCCTTGCCACTTTTTAATATGGGTAGTGAGAAAGAAGAGTCAGTAATAACACTCTCAACTTGAGATAACGAAAGGATAATGATAGACAAAGAAAACAAAAAGTTGGAAAGTTTATAATGGGGGCAATTCTGAAGGGAGGGATGACTTCTGTTACAGAAATGATGAGTTTAATCCTCTCATACCTAAGAAATACACAGTTTAGAACTTGAGGTACCAAGTGTGTGGTACTGGAACTGAAGAGAGAAGAGGATAGAACTGAAAATTATAAATGTTGGTGTAATTTTCTAGAAGCTATGGAAAATGTAAGGTGAAAATCCTCACAACAAAATATAAAAATGATTGGAGTAATGAAGACAATGGACTGTTAAAGAAAATAAAAATGTTGGTAATATTGATGATGACAAAAACAATTATGAGAACAAACAGTCTTAGACTTTCCTTTATGTTAAAAAAAAAATTCAGTCTTGCATTTCTGATTTCTTTTGGTAATTAGACAATCCACTAATGTAGTCTTTTTTTATACACTTGGGGGAAAAAAATCACTTTCATTCATAAGGAATTTAAAATACATAGAGTCATTTTAATTATACCAGTAGAAAACAGAGTTGTGCCTCAGGCAAATTAATAATTTAAAAATATTCAAAATTCTTTTCCGTATGTTGTACAGATGCTTAAAAGAATATATATGTGGTTATACTCATTTTTGTGTTTATGTAGGTGTATGCATTCTCTCTCTCTCTCTCTCTCTCTCTCTCTCTCTCTCTCTCTCTCTCTTTCTGTCTCTCTCACTCTCTCTCTCTCTCTCTGTTGTGTGTATGAATTATCTAACAGCTAATTAGTGCTTAGATTGACAAAGGCTCTTCTTACCAACTCAGCAAAAGATCTCATGTGGAACATCTTACAACCATTTCTAATTCTTGATATAGTATAGTCTGTGATTGAAGCTGAAAATATCCTTCAAAAACACATATAAAATGATACTGTAAAATGCATATTAAATATATTTTAGATGCAGTTTCCCATTTAAACTAAACTGAAACTGGAAAAATAAATTTAAAATGACAATTATTGCTCTTGAACTTTTGAAAATTGTGCAGGAAATTGTCAGTTCATATGAATATAAACCTAACAAGCTCTAAAGATGTATTTCTTTTTTTCAGTTTCCAGGTTTTTATTCAATATTTCTTATCCATCCTGAAATGCAATGTAATTATTTTAGACAGAGTGATGATCCAATGTGATTTAAGTTTGAAGAAGAAGAAGAAGAAGAAGAAGAAGAAGAAGAAGAAGAAGAAAAAGAAAAGAAGTTACCAACGTAAAAGGCAATACTTATTAGAGTGGAAGTCAAGAGATCTGGGTTCAACTGCTGCTGATCATCTATTCAAGTAGAAAACAAAAAAGTTGTTCAAAGTTCCTGGCCCAGAATTCCCTAAGTAATGATCCACTTCAAATTACTTTATGTTGTCTTCCAGCTCCATTCTAAGGTTTCTTCCAAATTGGTATGTTTTGGCTCTTCATTTCCACTTAAAAATTTATATTATGAAGCTTCCCTAAACTCTGCCATCCTCTGTTCTGGATAATTGTTGAGAATCATGAATTAAGCACCAATTATGTACCCATCTTGGTGTGTAACGGCAAGCACAGAAGTGGTTCACACCTTGGATCAGCAATTGAATTAACACCTTGTTTCAATTCAATCTTCTTTTGAACCTTGTATCAAGACTATTAAGAAACAGAACATGTGACCCCAAAACTTGTGAACCCTAGAACTTGTGAACTCCTGGGAGGAGCTAATGACTGTATAAAGAGAGCCCCAGGGCTAGAGACAGGAAGAATTGAGAAGAGGACTCTTGTGGCAGAGTCAAGAAGGAGAAAACTCGTGGTATCCAAGCACTCTGTTTGTCTGCTCTGTGTTGATGTTTGTTTGTGATACTTTGTACAGAAGCTCTGGGACCTTACTGGAAGCCCTAAAAGAGGATTTTCTGGTTGTATGTTTACAGAAATTATGGAGCAGAGTTTTGGAGGTGCAACAATTAAAATTAAAGAAGACCTAGCAGCAGAAAAATTAAAAGACTTCGATTTCCTCCTCTGAACATATCAAAGCGCAAAAGAAGTGGGTCTCCAGCCAAAAATATCATACCTATGTGTGAGGTGAAAGAGTTCAGAGTCTGAATCTGAAGTCAGAAAAGGTCTTTATTCTTTCTCATGAGAAAGGACTCTGCCCCTGCTGCCCACATGGTGGCAGGAAGAGAGCAACAGGTAGAAGCCAGTCCATGGTTATATAATCTTATAATACAGAAACCCAGCACCCCCAACTGGCCTTCACTCTTACTCGTAGAGGGGCTGACTGCAAGGGAATCTCTCTGAGACACAGGACCTGGAAACATGCGTGTTGATTGAAAGCAGCCTTAACCTTATTTGACACTTGTGCTTATTTGGCAATGGGGGAGGTTCTCCATTCCTCTTAATCCCAGATTGCTAGGTCAGATGACCTAGGCCTAGTGAATACTGAAGCCATTCTAGATTTGATTTTTCAGAATGGGGAAACTTCACTATAAATTATTCCTCACACCCAGAAAAGTTAACTATTATCTTGAATGAAAAAAAAAAAATTTGAACACAATAAATTCTCATATTTTTCAAGACTTTGATAAAAAAAACCTGAACTTAATAGACTATTTGACATACAAGAAATAATATAAATATAATGTACCTAACAAAGACTGATCATGAGGGTTTCATAAGGACAGATTGTTTACTTTTTATATATTTAAAATATAAATTTTTGTCCAAGATTGTTATCAATAATTGGTTAATTCATAAGAAAGATTGGGGAAAACCTTAGCATGATATGAATTTAAAATTGAAACCATTTAAGAACATCTAAAAAGAATAATTATTTTATGCAAATGAGGTGTAAGAGGAAAAATAGATACATAGGAATCAGATGGGGAGGAGTACTGGTAGTTCTGGAAACCTACTTTCATCAGGAATGAGTATAAGAGAGAACAATACATACATATATATTTAAGAGAGTATAGAAGTCTTTTAAATTCAGAAGAAATAAAATGATAGGGACAGAGGCGGGGGAGAGGGTAAGAGAAGGATCTTTTAGGCTAGGGTGAGAGAATAGCTAAATAGGGGTATAGGAATGTGTTTAGATTTATGGGAATGGGAGAATAGGGGAGGGATCTGTGGAAGGGGGTAGGCAAGTTATAGGAGGGCAAGGTAGTGGGTAGAAGTAAAGTAGTGGAGGCAGGAGGCATAGGAAATGAGATATAATGATACATAAAAAAAATTAGGAGTAGAATAGGTCTGGGAAAGTATATGTCTATGTATGTATGTATATATGTATATGTTTATGTGTATATAGCTACAGAGAAATATATCTAAACTTTATTTTAGCCTTCTGGGGAGAGGTTGGGAAGAGGGAAAAAAGAACAAAGTAAAAAAGTGCACAACAGAGAACAAAAGAAAACCCACAAAGAAGCAAAGAAAAAATGGACAATTCTCAACAAAGCAAGTATTACTTATCCTATAGGCTTTATGGAAATGAAAATTTATTGTTACATATTTTTAACTCTCTTTTGTTCTGTGATACACAGAGAATGTCCATTTTTTCTTTATAACTTCATATTTAAGTTCCAATATTTAAGTTTATGATTTGTTTTTGTTTCTTTTCTCTAATCTGTATTTGTGTTCTGGCATTTGAATCTAAAATAAAATTTTGGAAAAAAATATTTTATTTTTCTTTTTTGGTCTGCATTTTCTTTCACAACTAGATTATTATGGGCATGTTTTTCCTTACTGTCCATGCATGTATACTCTATATCACATTGCTTGCCTTCTCAAGTAGGGAGGCATGGAGGTTGGAAGAGAGATAATTTGGGATTCCAAATTTTTCAAAACGATCTTAATTTTTAATTTTTTTTTTTAGACTCAAACACCAGAATACAAATACAGAATAGAGAAAAGAAAGAAAAATTTATCATAAACTTAAATGTTAGAATTTAAATACAATGTAAGAAAGAGAAAAAAATATCATGTGCATATCAGAACATAAGAGGATTCAAAATATATAAAAATAAATGCTCATTTCAATAAATTCTGTATAATAAATAATACACTTTATGGTGAGAACTGTAAATCTTTTGTTTACTTCCTTGTAGGTTTTCCTTTGTTCTCTGCTGAGCAATTTTTCATTTGTTCTATTTTTCCCTGTTCCCTCCTCCCAGAAGGCTACAATTAAGTTTGGATATATTTCTCTACAGCCATAGATATATAAGTAGACATATATAGACATGTACTTTCCCAAAAGAATTCTACTCCTGATCTTTGTTTTAATGTTTGTGCATATCTCCTCTTTCCTAACCCTCCTGCCTCCTCTACTTTATTTCTACCCACTACCTTGTCCTCTTATTACTTGCCTACCCTCTTTAAGGTTCTCTCCCCTATCCTCCCATTCCATAAATCTAAACAACCTTCTATACCCACTTTTACCTATTCCCTCGCTTTCCCCTCTAAGATCCCTCCTTTGCCCTCTCCCTATGTTTTATCCTTTTATTTCTTTTGAATTTAGAAGATTTTTATAATCTTCTAAATATATATGTATTGTTCCCTCTTACACCCATTCCCAATGAAAGCAGATTGCCAGAAATACAACCCTTTCTCCCCTTTTTAGTTCCTCTATATTGATTCTTCCGCTTGCACCTGATTTATATGAAAAAATTATTCTTTTTTTGCTGTTCTGAATTGGTTTTATTTTTTAAATTCATATTATACTCTTATTCGTCCCAATCTTTCTTAAGAGCTACCCAATTATTAAAAATCTGAGACATCCGTTTTACATATATTAAAGTAAATTATCTGTCCTTATGAAGTCCCTTATAATTAATCTTTGGTATGTGTCTCATATTTCTCTTGACTCTTGTATATCAGATCTTCTATTAAGTTCAGTGTATGTTTGTTAGTTTTTTTTAAAAATCTTGAAAATCTGACAATTAATCAAATATCCATTTTTTTTTCAATCAGTATTATGCTTAACTTTGCTGGATATGACATTTTTGACATGATCCCCAGTACTTTTACTCTTCAATACAGAGTGTTTGAAGACATGGTTCTTAAATGTCTCCATTGCTAGGTCTTCAGTGATTCTAATTGTGGCACCATTATATTCACATTGTTTTATTTTTGTTGCTTTTAATATTTTATCCTTGAGCTGGGGGTTTCAGAATTTGACTATAATGTTTCTATGAGTTTTACTCATATATTTTAAGTGGTTATCAATGGATTTTTTTCTATTTCTACTTTTCCCCTTGTTCTTATGTTTCAGGACAATTTTCGTTAATTATTTCTTGTATTATTTTATCAAGAATCTTTTTATCGTAACTTCCAGTCAGTTCAATTATTTTTTATGTTATCTCTTCTTGAATTATTTTCCAAATCTATTGTTTTTCTTAAAAGATGTTTCACTTTCTCTTCCATTTTTCTTTATTCATGTTTGTATAATTATTCGTTGATCTCTTATACTTGTGCTTGCTTCCCCTTGGCCAATTCTAATTTTCTTCCTTAAAATTCTGTTTTTCCTTTTCTGATTGGTTGATTTTCATAACTTTTTGTTTTTCTTGGATTATTTTTATTCTTTTTCCCCCTCTGTTTTAGTTTTCCTCCATCTCTGTCATTTGATTTTTATGGGCTTTTAAAGATCTTTTATGATTTTTTTTTGAGACAATTGACCATTTTCACGTTAGTCTTTGGGAGTTTCTTCAATATTCTCCTCTGAACACAAAGCCCAGTGCTTACTATTCCCATAATAGCTTTCTATGGTTGGACTCTTTCTCCTTTACCTGTGCATTCTTAGTGATAATAATTTAATTTTTATAATCACCCCTATCCCTGGGGTATGGGGTATGTTGCCTCTTGCTGCATATCTTCAATTCTCCCCATAACCTGCAACCAAAATCAAACCTCCAATCTCATGTAAATGTCCACCATGAGGGGCTTTCTGCCTCTCTGCTTCTGCATTTACTGAACATGTGCTGGTTTATTATCAGCCTGTCTGCTGTTTGAAGCACAGCTGGCCCTGGCCTTCCTGGTCAGCAGACCTTCCCTCATTCTTCCTGGACTCAGACACACCTGTCCAGGGGGTTAAAGGTCCTGTGTCTGGAAACTGAGGCAGCCTTTCAAACCAGCTAACCCCAGGGCTTGCCACTTGTTGTTAAAGCTAACCCTAACTTGGAAGTGTTTACTCTTCCCAGGGACCAAATCTTCTCCTGGAAATTCTTCTTCTCATTGTCTTGAATTGTCCCAGGAAGACCCTTCTTGTGCCCCTATTTTTATTTACTTTTGCCCACACTTTTTTTGCCTTAAAGTGCTATTTTATCTCTTTTATTGGGGAAAATCTTGAGAGCTTGGAATGTTTTGACCTAGTATACCATCTTCCCAGAATCCTCCCTGTTTTGTTTTGTTTTGTTTTTTTACATTTAGTTGAGAAGAATGTAACATATTAAATTTAAAAATATAAAAACATTATGACCAAGACTGGTGAAAAAATATTTCCAGTTTCATTCAGTTCAGCAAATATCTGTTCCCTACTAGGTGCAAGGAATTGGGTAAGTGCAATGGAAAAGGCATTGGACAATTGCTTATAATCCAATTTTGATGGTGTTCTCAATCTTAGTCTTAAGTGAAGGATTATAGTGACATCAACAGAACTTTCAATTGAAGAGAAGAAAATTTATTTTCAAGTTTTGTCTTGACAATGTATTATTCTGTGACTTACTACTATTACTTAACCTCCCTGAGTTCCCATGTACTAGTTTCAGTTCTCAAAATATCAATTCAATTTGCACAAAATATTTTTTAAAACATTCTCTTTATTATCAATGCAGGGGACTGTGACCATCATAGATTTGTTTCACCAGCCTAATTAACCATACAAAAAATTTAGGAAGTCATGATTCCTTCCTTCAAGGAGTTTATATTTTTGTGATGGTGTAAAAAAAAAAAAAAAAAACAACACCTCACTTCTATAATTCTTAAAGAAAGCTCTGATTTCATCCAAACAGGTCTTCTTCTTTCAGATGGATAGCAAAACTTTTGGTAAAATAATGGATATAGTGCTACACTGGAAGTCAAGAAGTTATGAATTAATCCCTGCCTCAAAAAATCACTTTGTAGGCTCTGGGTAAATTACTGTTACTTTGTGCATGGGACATTTCAATATGTATCAACTCACGTAAGTCTAGTTTTTTTCTGAGAGTATCCTGCTCATTATTTTTTTATAACACATTAATATTCCATGAAACTCACATGCCACAATTCATTCAACCATTCGCCAATTGGTGGGTATTACCTCAATTTTCAATTTCTACACACCAGAAAAGAGCTTCTATAAATATTTTTTGTATAAATAGTTCCTTTTCCATTTTTTAAAAATCTCTTTTGATATACAGAACTAGCATTGATATTGCTAGGTGAAAGGGAATGTATGGTTTCATAACCCTTTAGGCAGAGTTCCAAATTGCTTTTCAAAAAGATAGAATCAGTTTACAACTCCACCAACAATGAATAAATGTCTCATTTTCCCAAAATCCCCTCCAACATTTGTCATTTTCCTTTTCTGTCCTCTTAGCTAATCTAATAGCTATGAGGTAGTGATTCACATTTGTTTCAATTTAGAGAATTTGTTTTTATTATGACTATAGAAAGATTTGATTACTTCATCTCAAAACTATTTAAATCTATTCATCGTTTGTCAATCAGGAATCGTTCTTATTTTTATAAACTTGTCTTAGTTCTCTATACATTTGAGAAATGAGGCCTTTATCAGAGAACTTGTTTCAATTTTTTTTTTCATAGTTACTATTGGTAACTGCATTTCCTTCCATCCTATCTTCCTACCCCATTTATTGCATTCTCTCTTTCATTTTATCCTGTCCTTCTTCAAAAGGTTTTTGCTTCTGATTAACTCCTCCCCCAATCTGGCCTCCTTTCTATTACCCTCTTTGTCTTATCCCTTTCCACTTCTATTTTCCTGTAGTGTAAGATAGATTTTTATCCCCAGTTGAGTGTGTATGTTATACCTTCTTTGAGCCATTCTAATGAGAGTAAGGTTCATTCACTATACCCTTCACTTCTCCTTTTTTTACTTCCATAGTAAAATATTTTTCTGATGTCTCTTATGTGAGAGAATTCATCCCATTCTCCCTCTTGCTTTCTCCCAGTGCATTCTTCTCTCACCCTTTAATTTTATTTTACTTATTTTTATTTTATAGATATCATCCCTTCATATTCAATTCACACCTGTACCCTCTATCTATATATAAACCTGTTATCTGCCATAATAATAAGAAAGTTCTTAGGACTTTCATGTATCATTTTGTCATGTAGGAATATAGACAGTTCAAACTTATTAAGTATCTTATGATTTCCCTTTCTTGTTTATTGCTTCTCTTGAATCCTGTATTTGAAAGTCAAATTTTCTATTCATCTCTGTTCTTTTCATTTAGTATTCTTTAAAGTGCTCTATTTTGTTAAATGCCCATTTCCCAAAAAAAATTAAACTCAGTTTTTCTAGATATGTGATTCTTGGCTGTAATCCTAGCTCCTTTACCTCAGGAATATATTCCAAGTTCTCTGATTCCTTAATGTAGAAGCTGCTATTTTTTGTTCTTGTTGTTATTCCGACTTTACATGATTCTTGAATTATTTCTTTGTGGCTGATTGCAATATTTTCTCCTTGACCTGGGAAATCTAGAATTTGGCTATTATATTCCTGGGAATTTTCATTTTGGCATCTCTTTCAGGAGGTGATCTGTAGATTCTTTCTATTCAATTTTGCCCTCTGGTTCTATAATATAATATAGTTTTTTGATAAATTCTTGAAAGAAGCTGTCTAGGTTTTGTTTGTTTTTGTTTTTGTTTTTATCATGGTTTTCAGATAGTCCAATAATTTTCAAATTATCTCTCTTGGATCTTTTTTCCAGGTCAATTTTTTTTTTCTCCCAATAAGATATTTGACATTGTCTTCTATCTCTTCCCTCATCTTTTGGTTTAGTTTTATCATTTGTTGATTTCTCATAAAGTCATCAGTTTCCATTTACTCAATTCTAAATTTCTTAAGTGAGCTTTTACACTTCCTTTCCCATTTGGCTAATTCTATTCTTAAGGAGTATTTCTCTTCAGTGAATTTTTGTACCTCTTTTTCCATTTGGCTGATGCTAATTTTTAAGGCATTCTCCTCCTTATTGATTTGTTATACTTTTTTTCTTTTTTTATCATTTGACCTAGTCTGTTTTTAAGGTGTTATTTTCTTCAGTATATTTGTGTGTCTCTTTTTACCAAACTGTTGATTCATATATTCGTGTTTTTCTTGTATTACTCTCATTTCTCTTTCTAATTTTTCCTCTACCTCTCTTACTTAATTTTCAAGATCTTTTATGAGCTCTTCCACTGTCTGTGATCAATTCATATTTCTCTTGGAAGTTTTGGATGTATGAGCCTTGACTTTGTTGTCCTTTTCTGAGAGTATGTTTTGTTCTTCCTTGTCACCATAGTAACTTTCTGTATTCAGAGTTTTATTTTTCTGTTGTTTGCTCATTTTTCCAGCCTATTAGTTCATTTTTAACTCTGTTAAGGTAAGGCTTTACTTCCATCATGGAAGGTTCATCATTCCAGTCTTCTGGGGTTTTGTGCAAATATTTTCAGAGATACTTCTAGTAACCAGAAAGGTTTAATTCTTCTAAGGTGGAATATTCTGAGGAGAGGTTTTTACCCCTCTTCTATCCTGTGTTCTGGCCTTTGATTGACGGCAAGTACTCTTTTCTGCCCTGGAACTATGAGGAGAGTCCTGTTCCACTGTGACTGCAAGCTTTGGTATGCTTCTGTTCCTCTTTACCTTGGGGCTGCCACCCAGGACTGTGACCTGGGTCCAAGAATGGGCAAAGCCACAGTGTCCTGCCTCAGTGCTACAGAAGAGCCCCTTATAATCGCCTTCTGAGCAGTTGTTCAAACCTCTTACTCTCTGTAGACTGAGAGCTACAGAATCAACTACCGCTGATGATTCAGTGGCTCCCATGGCCTGCTCCTGATTTACTGGTGTTGGGTCTGTGCTGGCATGGCCTATGCTGGACTATGCTCCACTCTCATCAAGGTGAGAGTTCTGGTGACCTTCTAAGTTGTCTTTGGCATCAGTGGGCTCAGAGGTCTATAAAATTCTACTACTGCCACTTACTTAGTTACCCCAAGGCCTGCTCTTGATTTACTGGGACCAGATTTGTACTGGACTGTGTTCCTCTATCACACTGGTGCAAATGAACTTTCCTGATGTCCTTTCAATTCTTCTTAGGCTGGAAAATAGTTTCACTCCTTTTTATGGGTTCTGCTGTTCTAAAATATTTTAGAGTCATTATTTAAAAGTTTTTTGGGGATTTGGGGGGATATTTCAGATAACTCCCTTAATTTACTCTGCCATTTTAGTTCTGCCTCCTATCAAATATTCTTTCTCTCCCTTTACTGCCTCCTGTTTTCATGAGCTTCTGTGACCAAAAAAATTAGTTGCTGGTGGCCAACCCTTTGGTGATAAGCAACCCCAATATAAACACAAATATTTTCCTGTGAGATTGATGCTTAGCCAACTATGACAAGATGATACAATAATCATTTTTCTTCTTGGATTTATTTGTTACACTATGGAACTAAGAATTTTTATACTTTTGATTATTGTCTTCTTATGTTAGCAAGAAAATATGGGAATTCCAATATATGTTGAACTTAGAGAATTAGAAGTTCAATTCTGGAAAAAAGTATATGTATGTAGTGTGAACCTATATAACATTTATTCTAGGACAAGGTCTTCAAGGACGTAACTACTTACAAAGGAACTGAGGATCTAATCATTTGTCTAAAGGATACTTTTATAGTTAGGAATTTTTTAACATTTCATTTAGAGCATCACATTTGAAAAAGTGATAAGGATAGATATTAGAATAATGAATTCAGTGACTTTAATGAATACGACAACTAATTAATACCTGCAAATATATAGATAGAAAAGATAACCTACAGAAACAGATATGGGTAATAAAAATAGAAATGGAAAGAAACACAAATGTATAGATAGACAGATAGACACATGTAGATTTAATAAATATCCAATCTATATCCTTGTCTTTAAGTGTGTGGTGGTTGATCGATAAAAAGCGAGGATGCCTCTAGGCCTGGGAACCAAGTAAATCATAGAAGCAGGAACATGAAGCATGAAGCATAAAATAAAATAAAGGGGAATCAATGCCTTGCCCTGTTTTCACCAAATCTTTCTGATTTCTTGACAATTCATCTTTTTCATTTGCATGAGAAACCACATATCCTTTATGATATTTTTTTAGAAAAAGGCAGCAAGAGTAAAATGAGGCCTGAGATTCATAGAACCCATAGCCCTGTGTTGAAGGCACAGTCTCTCAGAATGGTTTTGAAGGGACAGGGATAAGAAATCAGCAATGTATGCAAATTTAAAGGAATTTATCCCCCAAAGTTAGAGAGGTATCTAAAATTCTACACATGATGAGTTTCAAAAATAAATTAAGCACTTATAAATTCTACTCATTTGGCTTTCTTTTCTTTATTGAAAAAGATCTTGGATACTAAAAGGAAAAAATCAAAGAAGGAAAGGAGGATCCCCTTCGGGAGAGAAAAATCTTTTATCCTAAGACTGGAAATGGATAGATTTCTATCTTTTGGACAGAAAAGTGAAATAAACATTTTCCTTAGTCTGATTCAAGTGTGTCAAGATCCTGTCTCCTGAAAAGATATTAGATCATATAATTTTGAATCTAGAGCTAGAATTGACCTTGGAGGCTAGCTAATGTAACCTCTACCCCTGTCTCTTTTTATTAAATAGATGAAGAAGTTGAGACCTAGAAAATGTAAGTGACTTAGTCTAGGTCATGCTGCTAGAATATGGAAGAGTCAAAATTCAAATCCTGATCCTCTGACTCCAAACCCAGCATCTTTTCCCCTATACAACACTTCCATCTAAGACCTAGTTCATTTCTCTGTTTTTCCTTCCTTTCTCCTGATTCTATAATCCCCCTTAAATATTTAGCCCTTTGTGTACATTTCATATTTCAATGCCTCCTTTTCTTTCTTCTTATTCCTCCCCAATTTATTTCTTTTTTTAAGCAATGACATTTAAAAATGAAAGAGTTTATTTCATTCCCTTTTCTTTTTCTTGATGAATATATTTACTTTTTTCCTTGTGTTTTGATAGTTTTAAATGTCTGCCAATTGAACATCTTTACCACTATTTTAGTTTGTTGGAAGTAAGGGAGGTTAGCTCAGATGCCTTTTTTTTTTTTGAAAGACCATCTTTTGGTTGATATTTAGGTGGAGTATTTCAGGATTTGTGATTTTGAGTTTTTTACTCTAAGCTAAAAGAGAAATACTAGAATCTTCCTCTTCCTTCCTCTTCCTCATACCGGGAAAATCAAACTCCTAAACTTATAATATCTTCAATTTATCCACTATATTTCTTTTTTTATTGACTATTTATCTTTTTCCCAGTTAACATGTTTAAAACAACAACAACAACAACAACAACAACAATTTTTAGCATTCATAGTGTCTCCCCTCGGATTCTCCTTTCCATTATAAACTATTTTCCAGTGCTTACTACACCCTAGTTAAAGAGATGAACAGACCTTTAATTGATTTGCATGAGAAATTTCAAAGAAAAGATAATATCCTTCATGCATGGCCAGAGAGCAGATAAATGTATACACATACATACATACATACATACATACATACACACACACATATATGTGTATGTGTGTGTATATATATATACACACACACATACACACACACAAACACACACACACAAACACACACATACACAAACATACACACACACACACACATACATATACATTTCAGAGATACTATCAATGGATACCTTTCCTGGTTAGTAGGACCAATTACAGCTTTTGCATGTGTGACACAGACTTTTTCAGTAGAGTCATTAATATAACACTATGATGTATTTGAGGGATATTTAAATGAATGAAAATATTCATGAAGTTGCTTGTAAACATGCTTCCTTTGTTTTGATTCATTAATACATTAATGTACTCCCACACATATTGTTAATTGTACCTCTATCTTTGCTAAATGTGAGGGCTAATAATTAAGCTGAGCCCTCATCCACTACAAAGGAAGAGACCAAAGAGGAAAATTACATCAAAGAAGCATTCAATTGAAGGAGAATATCAAGGTAAATATCATGGTGAGATCATATGATAGAATCATGCTCAGACCCCAAATACAAAGGTTCAGAAACCCACATAGATGTATTCACCCATTGGAAGAAAGAGTAGTTGACTCTAAAACTTAGAATTGGGTTTGGAGAAATGATCTATTTTGTACAGTTAAACAGTGGAAAGAAAATTTGTGAGTACAGTATCTTATCTTAGTGTTATATTATGTTCTGATCATTTTTCCCAAATCCAGACTGCTACAATATCTGTCCCCTTAAATTATCAGAGAACCCTAAAGAGTTTGAAAAGTCTTTTTTTTTGTCCTAGAGTGCCAATGACTCTACCCCTCTTACTCACTGTTTCCTCCCCCCGCCCCATTTGTTAGGGGACAATGACTGGCCTCAACTTTCCACATAGTCATTTAACATTGAAGAGTTTTTACAAAGTATTATTTACTTTAAAGACATAGAAAGAAAAACATAAAGCATTTTCTTCCAATACATCTGTCCCGTACCACCTCAGAGTCTGATGGAGTATGCTCAAAACTTAATTCAGTTTCTAATATGGTAAGCATGTTGGTAACATCACATTCATGTTCATGTGTGGCATAACTGCCAGGTGAAACATTTTATTGAGTTTACTTACCAAATATCCCTTCCAATAATTGCCCATTCCTGAGCACATCAGTCCTGCTCTGGTTACAATTCCCTGCCTGGATCACAAGCTCCAGATTCTTATGTCTCTTGCTTCTTTCCAAAGTCAATGATTCCAATTCCTATATTTAGATCGGAAAAGAACAAATAAACAGCAAATCAACACAAGCTCTCTTGGATCATGTGACCTCAGAGGTTGAGAAGAGCCTAAGATCCTTTTCCTTACTCTGTTTTCTTTCATAAAGAGAGTCATTCTGCTCATCTACACAAAAATGAAAGAAACACACTGCTAGAGCTGACCTTCTTCATACGTATCTGACAATTCAGGTTACACATTCAACGCATAAAAATATCTTGTAACAGGGTCAGGTAGGTGGTGCAATGAATAGAGCACTGGCCCTGGAGTCAGGAGGACCTGAGTTCAAATTCAGCCTTAGACCCTTGACACACAAGATGTGTGACCTTGTACAAGTCTCTTAAGCCCAATTGCCTTGCCTTCCCCTCTCCAAAATAAAAGAGTCAAAATACCTTGTAACCGTGCTGTATACCATTTAGAACCAGTTGAAAAATGACTGGGGGACAGAGCCAGGATGGTAGAATGAAAGCAGAAACTTCCCTGAACTCTCCCACAAATTCCTTCAAATGTCTCTAAGGGATGAACCTGAGCAGATTTCTGAGTGGCTAAATTCACAAAGAGACAGAGTGGGGCAGATTTCCATCCCAAGACAGCCTGGGGGGTCTAGAGGAAGGATCTGTTTCATTAAGCTTGGAGCAGAGCTAATTGCTGCACCAGCTCAGACTCGGCCAAAGCAGAGACAGAGCAGATATCAGTTAACTGAATAACTGGAAGCAGTGGCCATTTCCAGACTTCTCAGTGCTGGATGGGGGTCTGTCAAAACTGAGTGAGAGAGAAGTGCAGTCATTCACGGGTCCTGTGGCAGTAGCAGTGGCTACTCCTAGAACTATCAGCTCATAGACTAAATGTTAGAAAGTCACCTTTTTAACCTTTCAGGAGCCAAAATGTCACAGTAAACAGTAAGTCACTCCCATCTCCTTTCTTGACCTTGAAAATCTCAAAGAATATTGCTCCAGGAAAAATCCTGGAATAGTGAAGCCTACAGAAAGAAGGGGGTACAGCAGGCTTTAAGCTAAAAAGGAAAGGCAGATTAATGGGAAAGTTTCCTCTTGCTGTGGCTGAAGGAAACCAGTACAAGAAGGGAGACTTCACAGCAAGCCAACAATAAGCCACAACTCAGTAGACCAGTGGGAGAACCTAATCCTCAGAGTGGTGGAGCCAGCAAATGCCAGAACCCCAGGTGTGCCTTCATACAGCTATGGGAATTGGCAAACACTAGCACATTTGGGCATGCACCAGCAATTGAGACTACTATGCTGTAGTGCAGCCCTAGGGGGAAGGAGACCTGCAGCAGACAGACCACCTCTTCCTCGCACCTCATACTGCAAGCTTCAGTGTGACCTTGAGTAAACATGGAAAGACTACAACTGGCCTTGACACACGCCTGTCAACTTCAGTTCAGCATGAAATAAGTTACAGGATTTTATAGCTTCTAGCTGCCAGAACCAGAGGCCAGAGGACACAAAGCCAAAGTGAGTAACCAGTGGCATAGAATGCAGCACACACACACACACACACACACACACACACACGAATGGGACAAAGCCCCCTGTGCCCCAGAAGCAGAGATCCCCTTTAAAAACTAGGAAAAAAGTAATTACAATGAGCAAAAAGTAAATTAGAACAGCAAAGACCATAGATTTTTACTATGGGGATAGGGAAGATCAAAATACAAATTCAGAAAGGAGAGCATTAACACTATACCTACATTTAAAACATCAAAAGGAAATATGAACTGGTCTTAAGCCCAAAAGCATTCTTGAAAGAGTTAAAGAAAGACTTTACTATGGTATATGAGTGTAATGGAATACTATTGTGCTATAAGAAATGGGAAAGAGATGGACTTCATAATTACCTGGAGAGGCTTATATAATTCTAAGTGAGAAGAGCAGAACCAGGAAAAGCTTGTACACAATCATGGACACATCTCATGTGTGATGACCAACCTTGATAAAGTGGACTATCCTCAACAACACACAGCTAAAAGACAACTCTATAAGCCTCAGGTTGGAAGGAGATATCTAAACTCAGAGAAAGATCTAGAAAGACTATAGTTAAATGGAGACTGAAGCAAAACATGCTATTGTTCTTTTTCATGTTTGTTTTTGTTTTTGTTTTTGTTTTTGTTTTTTCTCAGTGATTACTCATTGGTTACAGCCCTTCTATATAATCAAACTATTGTACAATGTGAAAATATTTGCAGATCCTATACATGATAACATGCGACCGTGGGGAGGCAGGGAAGGGAGGGGAGAAAATTTGAAACAAGGGATTGTGGAATGGAATCTTGTAAACTAAAAGTAAATAAAATAAAATTTAAAAAGATGAAAGACTTTAAAAATCAAATTAGAGAAGTAGAAGAAAAATTGATAAAATTCTTCCAAAAATAAAATTGACAAATAGAAAAAAAAAAAGTTCACTGAAGAGAACAACTCCTTTAAAAAATAAAATTGGTCAAAAAGACAAAGAAGTAGAAAACTTAACTGGAGAAAATAAATCTGTAAAAGGAAAAAATGGCCAAATTGAAAAAGAGGCACAAAAGCTAACTGAAGAAAACAATTAGTTAAAACTCAGAAATGGACAATTAGAAGCTTGGACAAGAAGATTTTTGAGGCATCAAGAATAAGTCAAACAAAATCTAAAGATTGAAAAAAATGGGAAAAAAATTACCATATCTCATTGGAAAAAAAAAAAACTGACCTGGAAAAATAGATTCAGGAAATATAATCTAAGAAAACTAGAGAAGAAGGAGTCTTACCAAATTAATTTTATTATACAAATGTGGAACCCATAACTAAACTGGAAAGAGCCAAAACAGAGAAAGAAAATCTAGACAAATTTTCCTAATAAATATAGATGCAGAATTTTTAAATAAAATTTTAGCAAAAAGATACCAGTAACTTATAATGAGAATAACACACTTTGATCAGGTAGGGTTTGTACCAGGAATACAGAGAAGGTTCAATATTAGGAAAACAGTCAGCATAATTGATCATATCAACACCAAATCTAACAGAAATCATATAATTATCTCAATAGATGAAAAACACTTTTGACAAAATACAACACTCGTTCCTATTAAAAACACTAGAGAACATAGGAAAAGGAATTAAAATGATAAGTAGCATCTACCTAAAACTTTCAGCAAGCATGATATGTAATGGGAATTAAGATCAGGAGTGAATTGGGGTGGGTAGGTGGTGGAGTGAAAAGAACACAGGCCCTGGAGTCAGGAGGACCTGAGTTCAAATCTGGCCTCAGACACTTAAGAAGTGCTAGCCATGTGACCTTGGGCGAGTGAATTAACCCCAACTGCCCTCTGAAAAGCAAAAAACAAACAAACAGACAAAAAGATCAGGAATGAAACAGTGGTGTCCATTATTACCATTTTTATTCAATATGGTACTAGAAATGTTTGCTTTAACAATAAGGGGAGAAAATGAAGGAATTGGAATGAGCAAAGAAGAAATTAAATTTTGAATCTTTGAAGATGATATGATGATATACTTAAAGAATCTTAGAGAATCAAGAAAAATACTACTTGAAATAATAAACAACTTTAGCAAAGTTACAGGATATAAAATAAACCCACATAAATCATCTGCATTTCTATTTATTGCTAACAAAGCCCAAAAGCAAGAGATAGAAAGAGAAATTTCATTTAAAGTCACGGTAGACATTATAAAATATTTGGGAGTCTACCTGTCCAAACAAACTCAAGAACTATATGACCACAATTACAAAACACTTTTCACACAAATAAAGTCAGATCTAAATAATTGCAAAAACATTAATTCCTCATGTGTAGGCTGATCTAATATAACAAAAATGACAATTCTACCTTAATAAATTTACTTATTCAGCACCATACCAATCAAACAACCAAAAAGTATTTTATAGAGCTAGAAAATATCATATCAAAATTCATCTGGAAGAACAAAAGTTTCTGAACATCAAGGGAACTAATGAAAAGGAAAACTAGGGAAGGTAGCTTACCCCTACCAGATCTTAAATTATATTATAAAGCAGCAATCATCAATACCACTTGGTACTGGATAAGAAATATAGGGGTAGATTAGTGGAGTAGATTAGTTATACAAGACAATAGTTAATGATTATAGCAATCTATTGTTTGATAAACCCAAAGATCCCAGCTTCTGGGATAAGAACTTGTCATTTGACAAAAATAAAATTAAAAAAAAAAACTATTAGGAAAACTGCAAAATAGTATGGCAGAAACTGGGCATAGACCAATGTCTGAAACTGTATACCAAAATAAAGTCAAAATGAGTATACAGTTTAGGTATAAAGGTTGATATTGTAGACAAATTAGGGGGACAAAGAATAGTTTATCTGTCAGATTTATGGAGAATGGAGGAATATATGACCAAACAAGAGACAGAAAACATTAGGAAAAGTAAAATAGATAATTTTGATTACATTACATTGAAAATTTTTCTGCACAAACAAAGCCAATGCAACCAAGATTACAATGGAATTTGAAAACTGGGAAAGAATTTTTCACAAGTGTCTCTGATAAAGGTCTCATTTCTAGAATATTAGAGAATTGAGTCAAATTTATATGAATGCAAGTCATTCTCCAATATATAAATTCTCATAGGATATGAAAACGTGTTTTTCAGAGGAAAAAATTAAATGTATCTCTAGTCATTAAAAAAAATCTCAAAATTACAGCTAATTGGAGAGATTCAAATGAAAACAACTCGAGGGGGATGGAGCCAAGATGGTGGAGTCGGAGCAGCAACATATGACAGCTCTGACACAGCCACTTCAAATACCCATAAAATATGACTCTAAACAAATTTTAGGGCTCTAAAATGCACACAAATATACTTCCAGCTGAAGGCAGCTCGGCTAGAAGGGGCCATCTCAGTGCTGGGAGCCGACACCAGCCTAACCTGAAAGTGTAGCTTGGCCCTAGGGGAAGCCAGATGAGCCAAGCAGTGCCACAGCTAGAGCTTCAGGAGAGTGGATCAGCAGTAGCTACCACAGTTTCCAGAATTATCAGAATTATCAATTATCACTAAGTGAAAGGTCAGTGGATCTCGGCTAAAATTGGGGGAGAAAAGTGGTCAGCCAAACTGCCTCCAGGGCAAGGAAGCAGCAGAAGTGGAGGCCCTGCAGCCACCTCCACATAGCTGCTTCAGAGCTCCCAGCCTACAGACTGCAGGGCGGCCAAGCAATAGTTCAGAGGCCAGATCGTAGTCTTGGGTGGTGGTCCTGGGGTGTGTTTTCAGTGAACCAAAGCTGGTGGGGGCTGCAACAAAATGACAGCTGTCCTAATAGCTCCAGCAGTTGGAAAAACCCCAGCAATCTGAGACAGAGCTTTCCCCTCTGGAAACAGAGTTCCACAGAGCTAAAAAATCATTGACTGGCCATCATGAGAAGGCAAAGGAAGCAAAGTAAGAACAGTAACCAAACTCTAGATTCCTTCTTTGGAGACAAGAAGGATCAAAGCATGGAATGGGAGGAAGACAACACAGTCAGAACTCCCACACCAAAAGCTTCCAAGAAACATGAAGACTGCCTAAAAGTCATAGATCAGCTTAAGAAGGATTTTGAACACCAAATGAGAGAAGTGGAGGAAAAATTGGGAAGAAAAATAAGAATGCTGCAAGAAAACCATGAAAAGAGAGTCAACAACCTGACTGAAGAAAATAACACCATAAAAAATACATTAAATCAAACGGCAAAAGAGGCCCAAAAAGCCAATGAGGCGCAGAATGCCTTGAAAAGTCAAATTTGGCAAATGGAACAACAATCTCAAAAGCTTTCTGAAGAGAATAATTCCTTCAGAATTAGAGTGGAGCAAATGGAAGCAAGTGACTTTATGTAAATCAAGATACTATTAAACAGATCCAAACAAATGAAAAAAATAGAAGGCAATGGGAAATATCTCCTTGAAAAAAACACCGACCTGGAAAGCAGATCCAGGAGAGACAAATTTAAAAATTATTAGACTACCTGAAAGCCATGATCAAAAAAAGAACATAGAAAGCATCCTTCAAGAAATTCTCAAGGAAAATTGCCCTGATATTCTAGAACCAGAGGGCAAAATAGAACTTGAAAGAATTCACTGTTCACCTCTTGAAAAGGATCCCCAAGAGAAAACTACTAGGGATATTATAGCCAGGTTCTGGAGTCCCCAGATCAAGGAGAAGGTATTGCAAGCTGCCAAG
>CM053585.1:54712374-54732249 GCA_028646515.1 Pseudochirops corinnae
AGAGAGAGAGAGAGAGAGAGAGAGAGAGAGAGAGAGAGAGAGAGAGAGAGAGAGGGAGAGAGAAATGATAATTATGTTCCAGAGTCTCAGAAGTGCCAAGAATACATATATAAGTAAGCAATGGAATCTCTGCCCTAAACAACTTATATTTTTGTAGGGGTAAGAATACATATAAGGTAGAGCATAAAGAATACCTACTTACTTTTCAGACAACCCAGATTTTAAAACCTCATCTCCTTGTAACCAAAGTTTATGAATATATGCACCTCCATCGACCCATCCACATCCACATGTACCTTAATTAGTGAAAAAAGAATCGCTAATGGTTTGGTCAGTTTATCACCTTGGAACAGTGTTAAAGGCACATTTTGGAACAGTAAGTTTTGAACCATAAAAACCTTAAATGTTTCCAGAGAATGAAGAGATGACTCTACAAAGATTGAAATCTCCTTTCCTTTTCTTTCCTTTTACTCACTCTTTCTTGAACAGAGTATAACATACCTATATTTGGGAGGAGAATTAGTTTCTTGGAATGGGTACTTGGAGAATGTTCCATACATACTTTATAAATGATTGAATGAATGAGAGTGGGTTATTGAGATGATAACTGAGTGAAAGTATTAATTTCTTCTCCTTCTTAGGTGAGAAATGAAAAAGTAGTGAGTGGATCTGACATGTGTCTAAGAAAGGTAGCTATCTGTTATAAAACACACAGGAGGTATGTATGTATGTATGTATGTATGTATGTATGCATGTATGTATATGCATACCTTTTTACAAAAGCAAGAATTTTGTATGCAAGAAAATTGTGTCCAAACCATGTAGAGATTTCTATCATTCTATATACTTCTTGGAGGATATAGACACCCCATTACCGAGCCTTCCCCATTTCTAGATAGACAATTCCCACTCCACCCCACATCAAATTTATGTTCCCTGACTATGACATCTCTTATGTTCTGGACTCTTCATACCTTTACCCTTATACTTCCCTATCGACAACCTCTTTCCACTTCCAGGTGTAGGAAATACAATCAGACCAACATTAATATTCCTGAAAAAGGTGTAAAGACTTCACCTTTTATGAGCCACACACTGTGCTAAGTCCTGGAGATAAAAAGAAAGGTAAAAGACCTGCCCTTGTGTATTTTATAATCTAATGGGTGAAGACATTGAATAAGAGGTATCCGTTAGGGGAAAAAGGGAGAAAAAAGGTAGCTAACATGGAGACATGAGTAAAAAAAAAATTCTGAGGGGTTCACTTGGATAGGAAATTAACAGATAGGGGCAGCTAGGTGGTGCAGTGAATAGAGCACAGGCCCGGAGGTCAGGAGGACATGAGTTCAAATCCAGCCTGAGATGCTTGACACTTACTAGCTGTGTGACTTTGGGCAAGTAACTTAACCCCAATTGCGCTCCAAAAAGGAAATTAAGAGATACTTGGCCTACAAGCTCCTTAGACAGAGGTTTTTGAAGGAGTTCTCTATACTGCAGTGAGAAGGAGGGTCTTGAGGATCTATATAAACCCATTCAACATTTCTAAGACAACCCTGACCAAAACACCATTTCCACAACTCCTCTAAAGCTATTGTCTCTTTCTATTAGAACATATCATGGTTCCTGTCAATCAGCAAGTTGGTAATAAATATTTTTCATCATTTATTCATTCAAGTTGTTTGTGTTACAGTGAAGGATCAAAGTTTCCAGTTCATTTCCAAACTTTTAGGATACATTTGCACATTAAGCACAATGAAGCTGTAATTTGTAGCAGTGAAGGGAATATATGCTAATAAAATGAAGTCTTTATTTTAAAATAGAGTATAAACTTCATTGACTTTGTAGTCAAAAAACCAAGACTGAAATGACACCTGTGATGCTAACTCTTTATACTACTTTGATCAAGTCACTTAACCCCCTAGATCTCAGCTTCCTCATTTGTCAAATGAGAGATTTTGACTAGATGACTTGTAAAATTATTTCTAGCTTTCAGTCTGTGAACCTATTGGAAGCTTATAATAGGAGAGACTCATTCAGAAGGTGATAGCAATGAGATTGGGGGGAGGTTCTCTGTAATTACAAACACATCTAGGTAACTAGTTTGTCACTTATAGACAAAGATAGTCACGTAGGGAGCTAAAAAAGTGAGTTGTTTATAGTTACACAACTATAATGTGTCAGCGACAAGACTTAAAGTTACATATTACTGACTCCAAGTTCTTACTATTTTGGTATAGGGATTTATTTCAGTGGTGACACAGGTGAGGAATATATAAAAATATCCTAAAGCTTGAAGGAACATTAATCTTGGATTCAAAAGATCTATTTTTGAGTCCAAACTCTATTGCTTTTCTGTCACTTGACCATGAGAAAGTTGCTGCATTCTTTTGTATCTTAATTTCCTCAACTGTAAATTGAAGTGATTAAAGACTTCTGTAAGTTTTAATTCATTTGTTTTTATTTGTTGATTTTTTTTAAATAAAGAATTATTTTTACATATTTCCAGTCTAAGCAGCCTGACTCTCATTGGTATAAAATTCAGGAGTGCTGAACTAAAAAACCACCTGCCTGGTTGCACTGTGGGGAAGGCCCCATTTTACCTGAAGGCATTCATTGATTTCCTATTATTTTTCAGGTTGTTCTGTGATGCAGGGCTTGTTATTTCACCTGTCATACATTTTCCCTACCTTGCTAAAAAAAAAAGCCTTTCCATGAGTACTGTCTCATCAGTCTACTGTACTGACAACATCAACCCTGATTTGATTGGCCGGTTGAGGGGTTTCTCAGAGGAGTTAGCAGTCTTTTGCTGAGATAAGTGGTATAATTTGGCTTTCTGCTGGAGAGAGAGACAGAGACAGAGGCAGAGAGAGACAGAGACAGAGAGAGAAAGAGAGAGAGAGAAAGAAAGACAGACAGACAGAGACAGAGACACAGAGACAGAGAGATAGAGAGACAGAGACAGAGAGAGCAACAGAGAGACAGAGACAGGGAGAGACAGAGAGAGAGAGACAGAGAGAGAGACAGAGAGACAGTGACAGAGAGATACAAAGAGACAGAGAGAGAGAGAGAGACAGAGGGAGTATCCCTGTCTGGAGAGCCAAAACAAAATTTAGACAAGATGTGTTCGTGTAACACTGTGTTTAAATGGGGGAAAAGGGCAGCTCTATGTGTCTAAGTAACTATGCAGAGAAGGATAAGGGAGAATTAAAAAGAGAGGGAGGGAGGGAGAGAGAGACAGAGACAGAGAGAGAGACAAAGAGTGACAGAGAGAGACAGACAGATAGAGAGAAACAGACAGACAGAGACAGAGAGAGAGACACAGAGAAAGAGTATGTTAGGGATATAACTTCTGTACGTGTGACAATGTATGTATAGGGAGAGTAAGGAAGAAAGTGTGTGTAGTTGGGAGATGTGATTCTGTATGGATGGGAGATTGAAAGGTGGGAAAAATGTCTGTGTTTTTATTTTTGCCAGATTTAAAAACCCCAACTAAAATATCAATGGTTGCAAGAGACAAGATCTGCCCACCCCCTCTTCCCCAAGGAATAGGTATTGTGAATATCTCCTGCCACTGGAGGGCACCGTGACATTGCATTTTGGTTGGTGACCTTTCTGGCATATAGTGCAATGAGTATAATCTAGTCTTTCAAAATCCAGGATGAACACTCAGATACTCTGGAGTGATGTCTGTACATGTCTATGGGTAGAGCCATGTGGACACATAAATCACTTAGTGCCCCACAGAGGTAGCTGCGGTATCTGTGATTGCTTTTCACAATCGGCAAAATTTTGGATGCTTCAGAAATTCCTTAGCTAGAAATCAGCTCAGGCTGGACTCAGATGCTATGATTTTCCAATTGCAATGTTAATGGATCATTTTTTTTAACATTCCCACTCATTAAAATGAGTGTCAGGATGATGGATTAATTTAGGGACATTTTCTGTCCTTGGTCTAATCTTTGTGGAGGGAATAATAATGCCTCTAGCATTTTGTGAAGTGCTATAGCACTTTAATTCTGCAAGACAAAATGAAATAAAAGGAAGGGATTCTGCATCAAGATGAAATGGCTCCCAGACTTCTGGATACTTACAGTGCAATGTGTGAACCAATGGATAGATCACTACGGAATTACAAAGGTAATGTTAGGAATGGTTTTAAACTTTATACAAGAAGAGAGATCTACTGAGCACTCATACCCTACTTCACTTCAAGCAAAATGTCAGGGAAGCCATTTTAGTCATGGAATGTGGGATGAGCCATGTAGAGGCAACAGAGAAGATGAAAAAAAGTACAGACTACACACTGCTTCAGTTGGATTGTAGAGAATTCATTATTCAGAATTTGCAATACTTGAATCAAAAGCTTTTAGATTTCAGTAGGAGAGAAGGCAGTGAGACTAATAGAAATAATGTTTTCTTACTGTCAGTATATCCCTGTCTCTGATTCAATCTGAGACTGAGATATTACTTAGTTCAGAATCAAAGAATGTGAGTTTGAAACTGAGTTTAGCTACTTGTTTTGCTTGATCCAAGGAAAGTCACTGCACCCCTGTGGTCTTTAGTTTCCTGTTTTGTTAAAGACATATGTTGAAATATATTATCTCTAATGTGCTTTCCATCTCTAAAATTTATGATTTTATTGACAAAGCATAAGGATGCATGAATAATTGAGAAGACTGCCTCCTACCTTTCCAGTCTTCTCATTCTTTACTCCTATCCTCCTCTCTTAGTATTCTGACCTAGGATTACTACTCTCTTCTTGCTGTCTTACAGACAGATCATTCCATCCCCCTTTTATGGGTCTTTTCATTGGTTGTCCCATGCCTAGAATGCTCTCCTTCTCACCTTTTCTTCCTGACTTCTCTCAAAACATCACTCAAATCACAACTTCTACAAGAGATGGTTTTTTTTCTTTTCCTTCTCCCCCATACTCACTGTTGCAATTTAAAGCCAGAGACACCAAAAATTGTTGAGGTGGGGTCTCTGCCCACCCCAAAACTGTTGTCGTTTCATTATGTGTTGTGGTGGAACCATCTCAAAGAATTCAGTCAGACCACCTTTAAACCACGTATAGGCATTTATTGAGATTGAGGCCTCTCATGAAGCGGGATAAGTTCCAAAATGAACCAGAAACTTTAAAGAAAGCAAGATGGATTTTTATAGGGTAAAGATGCAATTACATAATAGAAATTTACATAGAATAGAGGAATATCATTAATATTAAAAAGGGAGGAGGAGTTTGTTAAGGGATTAGGTAATGGAGGAGGGGTCCCATTTATGGTTAAATATTCTAGTCATTCTGCCCTCTAACTGGCTAGCTATTGTGGCCCTGTCTTGGACTAGATGAATGATGTCATTGTGATTGAATACAAGAACACACCTGTTTCTGTGGGAATGGGTCTGGGGGCAGTGATTAGGTAGAGGCAGTAGCTGGGTTCGCATCATATGGACATACTTACTGTTTCTGTGAGAACTAAGAGTTCAGGGACACACCTGTTGTTCCGATGAGCAATGAGGCATATATGAAGAGGTTAGGATATTGGCAGGGGAGTTAGGTAGGTACAGTGGGCCTGCTGTTCAGTTGGGCCAGGCTTATGATGAAGTTAGAAATTAGGTCTGGGGGAAGCTTTATGAGCATTCCATCAAATACATAAGAAAAAAAAAAAAAGGAAAAAGCACTGGAATTCAATATGTTCTGACTTAATTGTCCAAAGACTTTGTTTCCTTCTCTGACCACTTCTTCCATTACCTATAAAAGAATAAATATGTTTTATTGTGATGACTTGTCTCTAGCACCAGCAAAAGAACACTGCTTCTCTCTGCCAGTATATATTTGTAGTTTAAATAGTTCAAGAATGTGCAAGACAATCCAAGGGCTATTGGTCACAGCTGCTATGCCATTAGAGCTCAAATGTACTTCCCTCATATGTAAATGCTTACCTTTGTCATAGAGAGCATTTTGTAGCTATAGCATTTACAAAACCATCTGCATCATTCACTATTTTTATAAAGAGTCAGTATCTCTCAACAACCCTATCTGGGATTAGGATGATGTTTAATGGTAAGAAGAATCTTAGAAATCACTAAAGTTTTCTCCTGATGAAGAGCAACCTACCCTCAGAAGGTTTTGTGTTAATCCAAAATCACATGACTGCTAACTGGCACATCTAGAATTTGAAGCCTTTTTAAATAATACCATATCTAATGACTTTTCAAATTATTGCACTGACATATAACAAGCATGGGAGGATATAATAGAAGGAAAGTAGTGTCTAAAAAATAAATAAAACCAATCTTTTTCAGCACTAACATTCCTGTATTCTGGGCTTTAATATACTGTGTTCTAAGTTTCCTATGAGCGCTAGCATTTTATTTTCTAAAGTCCCACTGAACTGTGACAATCTATCATTCAATGATCATAGGTAAATAGTGATCGTCTTTAAAGCATTGATTTCAAAAAGTCCCGAGAGCTATAAAGCCTTTAGGAAGAATTTTCTAGTATATTGGCTAACATTAAAGAATAGAAAATAGATGTTCAAGTTTCAGGACAAAGACTGAGAATCACAGAGGTGATGGGATTAACAAGAAAGCCCTAATGGCTTTGGGCACAGTCCTGGCATTCCTTACCTGTCCTTCTTAAACAAGCTATACCTCGCATGAAGTAATCAGTGACCTCCAGACTCAACCATTAATTTGACACCTGACTCCTTAGAAGCAACATGTTGGTGCTATGTATAACATAATGATTTTTCTTTATAAACTTTAGAAAGACTTGGGGGTTTAAATTATATACACTCATATATATTTGTTGCTTAAGATATGATGATGCTTTTGTAACGAGGGATAAACACAATAAAATATTCATTATGGTGTAGGAAAAATATGTGCATGTGTGTCTGTCCATACATACATATATGTGTAACTCTCTCTCTCTCTCTCTCTCTCTCTCTCTGTCATTCTCCAGGACTTGTCATTAAAAGGCCAGGCCTCAATAATAGGTTTCAACAGTAATATAACCCAAAGCAAAATCAGTTCCTCTCACCAGGCCCAATATTTAGCTGAATGGTGTGCTGTCTGGAATATATATGTGTATAAATGTATGTGTAAATATAGACCTATATGATAAATATTAGATACATATATTAGATGTTTATTAAATAAATACATTAGATATGTAATATATATATATATTAGAGATAGAGATATATATTTTTTTCTGCTATTGATATGATTGTAGTCATCTCATATTGTCTGGATGTAATTAATACTGTCTCTAAACTACTGTTTTGAGTGCTTTATAACATGCTAAATCATGGATCTTCTTCCTCAGCTTCATAAGCCTGATTCCAGATTTCCCAGAGTCCACCAGGGTCTTCCCTTTGAAAGGTTGTACCTTCCAGTTAGCATCAACATTAGACTCAGGCAAGCGACCCCCATATCTCAAGGGGTAAGATACAAAAATATTAAGACAAAAACGAAGTGCTAAGCAAATGTTTCACTGTTTTTGTGAGATATATTTTGTGACATATGAGAATGTCTGAATACACCTAAATGAAGTCAATTGTCTTCATCTTTGTGGTGTAAAGATTTGTGCAATATATGAACGGAAGTATGGAACATATTTATATGCAAGAAAGCTTTGGTTGGGGGAAACTTTCTCTTTCTGGAGCTGAAGTGGTTCATTCCCTCATCTGTGCATATAATAAGCCTGGCTCCAATTATAGATCTTTATTCCCAAATTTCTTTAGCATGAATGGATGAAGGTTATTAAGTTTAGTTCAACCTCCGAATATCCTCTTCTCTGCTCATGCAAGCACAAATGCTCCAAGTTCACGTGGGAAGAGGGAGACTAACCTCTCACTGTCCTAAACCCTCTGGCCATGTTGAACCATGCTGACCCTCTCACTCAATACAACCACCTCCAGTCTTCCCTGGGGAGCAGTGCCAACCTAGCAAATGGAGAAACCAACCAGGGACTAGAACATGAGCCAGGGTTGCTGCCTGCTACCTCAGCACGGTTTTCCTGGCTGCTCCCCCAGCCCTCTCAGTTGTCCTGAGGCTGGTTTTGTGAAGAAAACTTCCCTCTCTCTTAGGATGCTATGAAAATGTATTTCATGGGGATTTTGCAACATCCTCTTCATGATGAAGAAAAACCAAGTGGCCAAAGCATTGTGGATCTACTCTATAACAGGATGAAGTAGGACAATATAGGAATGGCCCATTCATGCCATGCTCTTACTCTGAACACCTCTTTTCATCCCAATCACAAACACTGTATATTTGGACATTGGGATGGTACCAAAATATACTAGAGATCTAATAATAATGATGTAAAGAGCAACAGCCACAATAACAATACCAACAGTGAACTTTTATATAACCTTTAAGTTTGCAAATACTTTTACATATGAAATCTCTTCTAATTCTCAAAACAACCCTCAGAGATAAGGCATGTTCTATTCTACAGGCAAGGAAACTGAGGATGCAGAAAATTAAGCGATTTCCTCAAGGTCATGCAATCAGTAAGTGTGCGTGCCTCCAATCAGCTTTGTAAAAGCTGATTGCTGTATTTGTAGCATCTGTCTTTACTTAGAAATCAACAAATTTTACAAATTAGGCCCTGTTTTATTTTTATTTTTTGGCAAATGTGTAGACTTAATAAAATGAGAGACACAATTAATACTATGAACTGAATTTAAAAGTTTGTCCTGATATCTTTTTGTGGGGGAAGACCCAGTTGTTAAAAACTGGACACACCCGTGATAGCAACTATATGGGGAAGGTTTAGCACTTATGTCTTCCTCACTGCGCTCCTAGAATCTCTCTTTCTTATTGGATGCATCCTGCCAGAACTTTGATTTAAGGGCAGTGTCCAGATCACTTATGTCCCATTCCAATCCAGACTGCATTCATCATTTCTCTGTCATGCTCTCTGCCATAGAAACCCTTGCCTCCTCCACCTTCTTTGTCATTTTCTTTGAATGTGTTGTCTTTTCCCATAAGGATGTAATCTTCTTGAGAGCAAAGACTGTCTTTCTATTTAATTGTATTTGTAGTGCTTAGCCCAATTCTTGGCACATAATAAGTTCTTAACAAATGCTTGTTGACTGACTGACTATGGTCAAATAACTTAAACTATCAGTGATGTTAGCCACTGTTTTCCAGACTCTTTTGGCAGGGCACTTTTATCAGTTTTTTAAAATTGATATATAAATTATGTTTATGTATACTTTATAGTGTATTACTATGAAAAATACAAAATAAATTAAAACATACATATGAAATATTTTATATTTTTATGGTATAAAAATCTTTTTTTGCCCTCAGTAAAGTATTAATTTTTACTGAAAATTGCATGTGCCTTATTTTTTTTCAAAACACAATCCTGTGAATATCTTGGCAGTTAGGGCAAACTCATCAATAATGATAATTTTAGAAATTAATTATTCAGTTAATTTGGCTTAGGTAGTTAGCCAAGAATGATAATTTTAGCTCCTAATTGAAAGATACAAAGGACAACAATCAATAATAGATCACAAAAATAATAGATCACATCAATGAACATTTTCGTGTTTGCTAGAGCAATCACTTAAACGATATGAATTAAACTCATGAGTTTATTGCTTATAAGGAGCACTATGGTGAAGAAATTTCCTCTACCAGTGCAGAGTGACATCTTCAATGCAATCTGGAGAATTTAAGAGTTACCTAGAGTGTTGAAAACTTTTGACTTGTTCAGTGTGAACTGAGCGTTATAGATCAGTGAAAGAATTTGAAACCCAGGAATTCCTGGATCCACTCCAAAATTTATTTACTATGACACCCTGCTTCTCACAAATATAATATTTTCAATGATTTATTTGGCAGAGATGATTGTATTCATACTCTTTTTTGGAAATTATCTATTCTTACTATTATATTTTGTTTATGCAAAAAGTTATATGCAATTATATTCTAGCCAGCATTGATATTCTAGGACCAGCTATTCAAACCATGTGCTATCTTCTGCCCCTGTGCATTTGTATAATCAACTAAGCCTGGAATGTGTTTTCTCTCCATCTCTTGAACTGAGATTTGAAGGGTAAGTGGAGGTAAAAAGAGAGAGAATAGCTTATGCAAAGACACAGAGAGGGAATGGCATGACATGCATGGTGAGTAGCAAGTGCGGCTCTACTATTTGATCTTTGATAATATACATACATACATACATACATATATATATATACACACACACACACATGTATAAAATCAGTCTGAAATGATAGACTGATATCAAATTGTGATGTGCTTGGAGTCCCACATAGAGGACTTTGGATTTGGACCTAAAGGTAATGAAAAGCCACTGTTGCATCTTGAAGAAGGAAAAGTCATAGGTGAGAATGTACTTTAGGAATATGAATTTGTTATTGTTGCTCATCCTTCATTCTTGAAGAAGACCAATAACATCATGAGGTTGATGTTTTGATTTATACATGAATTGGATTTAAGTGAGGCTGAGCTGCACAAAGTCATCAGTCTCACTCTCTCCAGAGTCATCAGAGTCCAGTGGCAAGATGAAGTCAAGAAGACTGACAAAGGCCCAGCAATATCAATTTAGCAACTATATAGAAGATACATTGCTGAAGAGTTGAGTTTGGAGACTAGTCAGGAGGCTATTGCAGTAATTCTGGTAACTGGTTGACTTAGACTAGGTAAAGAATTGTAATATCAGTGGTTGTGTGGCATCAATAGTCATTCAGACTTGGTAATTTCAACTCTTTCAACTCTTCACTTTAGTGTTTTAAATCGTGTTATTGTGATTTTACATCACATTTTCATGGCATGGTTATGAAAAGGTAGATGTTGTTGGCTAATTGTTCGAAATCTTCAGATATAAATCAATATTCCTCACATGGCTTTATGAATTTTTAATACATTTTTTAATCAAAATGTTTTTATAGATGTGCTCCACATACCACAGAGGTAGACCTACCTCCAGGATACTTGCTGAGGTCTCCACAAGGTTGCTTAGATCATTTAGACAAGCAAATAATTAGAAACTACCATCTTTCTGGCAAGATGGAATATCATTAGGCCTTACATCTGCCATGCCTATAAATACTAAAGATGTTTGGATAGTTCTATCTTCCATGCCACTAAATTCTCTTACACGTGTTTTAATCCCCATTTAGAATATGAGCTCACATATAGCAGAACATTCACAAATTTTCAATTTATATTCTCAGTGTGTGGCAGAATGTTTTGCATATAGTTAATGCTTGATAAACATTTTCCCAGTTTATCTCTTCCCATAGTATTATCTTACACATCTTATAATTATATAATATAAAGATATCTTCAATCAGATTCCATGAATATTTCCTAGTCATTGAACCATATGAAACGTACTATGTATATATAGTCTCTCTCTCTCTCTCTCTCTCTCTCTCTCACACACACACACACTCTCTCTCTGTGTCTACCTATACATATGCCTATACCTATCTATATCTTGAAAAACTGTAGATATAAAGCTGCAGTGTATGGATATTCAAGGAAGACTAGTGCTTCTAGTTGAGGGCTTACTGAGCCCTTTTAAGGGCTCATTCACTTTTTATCATTCACTTTTGGTGTTCACCTCTTTGCTGATGGGCTAGACCAGTTTGAGGGTAACTTACAGGACTCCAACAAGTCAGCGACTTAGGGAGATGTCTACTCCAAGCACTTGAAGATGTCCATGGTGAAATGGGTAGATGAGAACAATTTGTTCCAACAGCCATGATCAAGGCAGTGGAAGCAGGCATTGTGGAGTGCTTAGAGTTTGGTGAGATATCGAAGATGCCAAAGTCATCCATTGCTTATTGAGCCTTCACTGATAATCTTTACTTTTGTCTTGCCACTGGATTTCCGTGACTCTGGAAGAGAGAATGAGGCTGATGACTTTGGATAACTGTACCTCATCTAAATTCACTTTATGTATGAATCAAAAGACATCACCCATGCCATTTTGTATTTTAATATTCTCTATTTCATTATTTATGAACTTACTCCAACTCAAAGTCCTATGATGATGGGCAAGTGATGAAGCACCAGATATAGATACCCTGGGAACTGTAGTCGCAACCCTGGCCATAGGTAATCCAGAGCACAGGATCTGAAAATCCAAAACACTGGACTGAAGCAGCAGTGGGATCCCACAGTCCCCTGTGTGTCTAAATAGACTTTTTAAGGACCATACGGTTGTGTGTTTATCCTTCATTTTCAAAAAGCATCATGGCATTAGAGAATGATGACATGACTTACAGTTGACTTTGATTTGAGTGAGGAAAAGCTGTGAAAGGTCACCAGCCTCACTTTCTCCTCCAGAGCCATCAGTATTGACTGACCAGATATTCATCGACATGACTGGAAATGCCCCTGGACTTAATGGGAAACCCTGGCCCTATCAGAATAATGCCTTTCCACATACTCATTCAGAGTAAGGTAACGCCCATTCAGTGAATAGATCTCTTTAAAAAGTGAATCAAGGGATGGCCCCTTTAATTAGAAAAAAAAAGAAAAAAAATCAAGCTGAGAGGGGAAGACCTTCAGTCTTGCTGTTCTAGTCATCTATACTATGTACCTCCTGGTATGAGGAAGAAGCTAGAAAAGGAGCCCTAAATACCATGTGCTTTATCTAATCTTCATCTGTTTACTATGGCAGGTAGGTATTCTACCCTGTGGTCAACACACACACACACACACACACACACACACACACACACACACACACACACACACACACTAAAAAAACCTTACCCCAAAATAATTCCTGTCAACACTGATACATGGATATGTGCATGCTAATGAGCAACACAAAATTCATTAGACCTGAAAGAGAAACACTTTTTTGTTGTGAGAGAACTCTATATCTATCACATTTAAATAGCATTCTTTTTTTTTAATTTGATTAAATTGGTTTATTTACTTTTAGTTTACATTTACAGTGGTTCTCAACCTCCCTAATGCTGTGACCCTTTAATAGTCATATGTGCGCGTGTCTGCATGTAGGCGGACCTGCCTGGAGAGGGAGAGAGGAGGTTCTAAGACCATCAGAAATACATATTTTCTGATGGTCTTAGGCGACCCCTGTGACCCCAGTGAAAGGGTCATGCCACCACAATGGGGTGGCAACCCACAGGTTGAGAACAGCTGCTTTACAACATTCAGTTCCACAGTCCCTTGAGTTTCAGATTTTCTCCCCCTCCCTTTCCCCGCCTCCATCATGGCTGCATGCACTGGGATAGAAGATCTACAAATATCTTCAAATTTATCATTAGTAAAGTTGTAAAGAAGGACTGTAACTGATGGAATAATCAGTGGGAAAGAGGAAACAAAACAAAACAAGAAAAAGAAACATACCAAGTAATTTGTTTCAATTTGTATTCAGACTCTGCTTCCCTTTCTCTGGACATGCATAACTCTTTCACTAATTAGTCTTTTGGAGTTGTCTTATACCCTTATGTTGCTTAGAGGAACACCAGTCTATTGAAGTTAGTTGTCACACATACATTGTGTCTGTGATTATGTACAAATTTCTCCTGATTCTGTTCTTCTTGATAAACATCAGTTTATATAGGCCTCTCCAGGTTATTATGAAATCTGTCTGTTCCTCATTTCTTAAACCACAGTAGTATTCCATTACATTCATATACCACAATTTGTTCAACTATTCCCCAATTGATGAGCATACCCTTGTTTTCCAATTTTTTGTCACCACAAAAAGCCACTATAAATATTTTTGTACATACAGGTCCTTTTCCCACTTCTGTGATATCTTTGGGACATAATCTTAGAAGTGGTATTTCTGCATCAAAGATTATGCACTTATTAATAGCCCTTTGGGCATAGTTCCAGATTGCTCTCCAGAATGCCTGAATCAGTCCGCAGCTCCACCAACAATGCTTTAGTGTTCGTATTTTTCCACATCCTCTCCAGCATTTATCAATTTCCTGTTTTGTCATCTTAGCCAATCTGGCCAGTGAGATTTGGTCCCTCAGAGTTGTTTTGATTTGCATTTCTCTAATCACTAGTGATTTGGAACATTTTTTCATATGCTTATAGATATCTTTAATTTCATCTTCTGAATACTGCCTGTTGATATCCTTGGCCATTTATCAATTGGTGAGTAGCTTGCATTCTTATAGATTTGACTCAGTTCATTGTATATTTTAGAAATGAAGCCGTTATCAGAGACTCTGGTTGTAAAAATTCTTTCCCAATTTTCCACTTCCCTTTAATCTTGGTAACATTGCCTTTGTTTGTACAGAGGCTTTTCAGTTTAATATAATCAAAATTATCCATTTTGCATTCTTTAATGCCTCTAACTCTTGTTTCATAATGAAGTATTCCCCTCTCCATAGATCTGACAGGTAGACTATCCCTTGCTCTCCCAGACTGCTTACAGTATCAGCCTTTATACCTAGATCATGCACCGATTTCAACTTTATTTTGGTGTGTGGTGTTAGATATCGGTCTATGCCCAATTTCTGCCATACTATGTTCCAGTTTTCCCAGCAGTTTTTGTCAAATAGTGCATTCTTATCCCCAAAACTGGGGTCTTTGGGTTTATCAAACAATGGATTACTGTAGTAATTGGCTGCTGAGTCTCCTGTACCCAATCTACTCCATTGATCCACCACTGCTCTATTCCTCAGCCAGTACCAAGTAGTTCTGATGACTGCTGCTTTATAATACAGATTAAAATCTGATATGACTAGGCCACCTTCCCTAGAATTTATTTCCATTAATTGGCTTGATAATTCTGGATCTTTTGTTCATCCAAATGAATTTTGTTACTATTTTTTCTAGGTCTACAAAGTAATTTTTTGGTAGATGGATTAGTATGGCAGTAAATATGTAATTTCATTTAGGTAAGATTGTTATTTTTATTGCATTAGCTCAACCCAGCCATGAGCAATTGATGATTTTCCAATTACTTAGATCTGACTTTATTTGTGTGAAAACTGTTTTGTAATTGTATTCATATAAGTCCTGGGTTTGTTTTGGCATATAGATTCCCAAATATTTTACAATGTCTACAGTAACTTTAAATGGAATTTCTCTTTTTGTCTCTTGCTGTTGGATTTCATTAGAGATATATAGGAATGCTGAGGATTTATCTGGGATTATATTATATCCTGCAACTTTGCCAAATTTATTTATTATCTCAATTAGTTTTTTATTTGAGGCTCTAGGATTCTCTAAGTATATCATCATATCATCTGCAAAGAGTGATAGCTTAGTAATTTGATTCCTTCAATTTCTTTTTCTTCTCTTATTGCAACTGCTGACATTTCTAGTACCACACTGAATAAGTGGGGTGGTAGTGGATGTCCTTGTTTCACCCATGGTATTATTGGAAATGCTTCTAGCTTATCCTTATTACATATAATACTTGCTGATGATTTTAGATAGATTCTACTTATTGTTTTAAGGAAGACTCCTTTCAATCCTATGATTTCTAGTGTTTTTAAAAGGAATGGGTGTTGTATTTTGTCAAATGCCATTTCTGCATCTTTTGAGATAATCATATGGTTTCTGCTAGCTTTCTTGTTGATGTGATCAATTATACTGATAATTTTTATGATATAGAACCACTCTTCTATTTCTGGAATAAATCCTACCTGATCAAAGAGTATTATCCTCATGATGATTTCCTGTAGTCTTTGCTAATATTTTATTTAGAATTTTTGCATCTATATTCATAAGTGAAATTTGTCTGTAATTTTCTTTCTCTGTTATGTCCCTTCCTGATTAGGTATTAATACCATATTTGTATAATAAAAAAGAAAAAAAATTGGTAGGACTCCTCCAATTTTCCTGAAAAGTTTGTAAATATTGGAGTCAATTGTTCTTTAAATGTTGGTAGAATTCACTAGAAAAAAACATCTGGCCCTGGAGATTTTTTCCTAGGGAGTTCATTGATGGCTTGTTCAATTTCTTTTTCTGAGATGGGGTTATTTAAGTAGTTTACTTCCTCTTCAGTTAGTCTTGGCAACTTGTATTTTTGTAAGTATTCATCAATTTCACTAAGATTGTCAAGTTTATGTGCATACAATTGGGCAAAAAATTTCCTGATTATTGTTTTACTTTCCTTTTCTTTGGAGGATGATTCACCCTTTTCCTATTTGATATTCATAATTTGATTTTTTTCTTTCTTTTTTTATCATGTTGGCTAAAAGTATATCAATTTCATTTTTTTTTCATAATACCAGGTCTTAGTTTTATTTTTTAATTCAATAGTTTTCTTAAATTCAATTAAATTAATATCTCCTTTGGTTTTCATTAGTTCTAATTTTGCATTTAATTAGGGTTTTTCAATTTGTTCTTTTGCTAGCTTTTTCAATTGCATGCCCAATTCATTGACCTCCATTCTTTCTATTTTATGTATTTATGCATTCAGGGATATAAAACTTCCCTTAAGAACTGCTTTTGCTGTATCCCACAAGTTTTGGTATTTTATTCATTATTGTCATTCTCTTGAATTAAGTTACTGATTGTTTCTATAATTTCTTATTTGACCCACTCATTCTTTAGGATTAAGTTATTTAGTTTCCAATTAGTTTTTATTCTATTCTTCCATGGCCCTTTATTACATATAATTTTTGTTGCATCATAATTTGAGAATGATGCATTTAATACTTCTGTCTTTTTGCACTGATTTGTGAGGTTTTTATGCCCTAGTACCTATGCCATGTATATGTGCCATACACCACTGAGAAGAAGGTATATTCCATTTTATCCCCATTCACTTTTCTCCAGAGGTCTACCATATATATCTCCTTTGAGATTCTATTTACCTCATTAACTTCTTTCTTGTTTATTTTGAGGTTAGATTTATTAAGCTTAGAGAGGGGGAGATTGAAGTACTCCACTAGTATTGTTTTGCTATCTATTTTTTTGCTCTAGCATTCCTAATTTCTCCTTTAGGAATCTGGATGCTCTAGTGCTTGGTTCATAAATGCTTAATAATGATATTGCTTCATTTTCTATCATGCCTTTTAGCAGGATGTAGTTTCCACCCTTATGTCTTTTAATTATATCTATTTTTCCTTTTGCTGTTTCTGAGATAAGGATTACTATCCCTGTTTTTTTTTTAACTTTAGGTGAGGCATGATATATTTTACCCCAGCCTTTTACCTTTACCCTTTGTGTATCCCCCTGTTTTACATGTGTTTCTTGTAAACAGCATATTGTACAATTATGGTTTTTAATCCATTCTGCTATTCACCTATGTTTTATGAGAGAGTTCATCCCATTGACATTCACAGTTATGATTACTATCTGTGTTCTTCCCTCCATCCTATTCCTTCCCCTGTTTTTGCTTTTATTTTTCCCTACTACCTTCCCTTTCTGAATAGTTTTTCTTTTAACCACCACCTCCCTCAGTATTCCCTTCTTATCAGCCCCCTCTCGCTTTTTGTTCCCTTCTGCCTTACTACTTCTTCCCTCCCTTCTAAACCCCCCCCCCTCACCTTGGCTCTTCCCCCATCCTACTGCCTGTAGGATATGATAGATTTTTATACTTAATGTAGTATGATATTTCTTTCTGGAACCAAGACTGATGAGAATAGATCTCATGCAATGCTCCTCCACCCCTTTCCCTCTATTATGATAAATTTTATGGCTCTTCCCTATAGAGTCCTATACTTAACTGATTGTGTTATACCTTCCTTGTACCAGAACCTATGAGTGAAAAGCTCATATAATGCTCATCTCCCTCCCTTCTTTCCCTCTATTATGATGTTTTTATGCCTCTTTGTATGGCATAATTTACCCTTTTCTGCTTCATTCTTTCCTCTGCTTCCATTGTAGTCCCTTTGTAGCCCTTAATAAGGTTTTATTTTAATCATCATTTTGTGTAATTTGTACCCACACTCTCTATTTATCTATATCCCCTTTACATGTCCCTGTAGGTATAAAATTAATGATATTAATAGGTATCAGCTTCACATATAGGGATGTAAACAGTTTGCTCTTATTAAATAACAAGTTGTGTTTGTGTGTATATGTGTGTGTGTGTGTGTATGTGTGTGAGCATGTTTTCCCTATTTACTCTTCTATGTCTCTCTTGAGTCTTGCAATTGGAGGTTGAATTTGCCCTTGAGGTCTGGCTTTTTCATCAGGAAGGTCTGGAATTCTGTTATATCACTGAATGACTGTCTCCTTGCCTGGTAGATTATGCTAGTCTTTCTGTATAGGTGATCCTTAGTTGTAACACGAGCTCTTTGTATTGTGAAAAATAATATTCCAATTCCTCCAATCTTTCAATGATGAAGCTGCCAGATCCTGCGCAATCCTCACTGTGGTTCTGTGATATCTGAATTGTTTCTTTCTGGCCACTTGTAATATTTTCTCCTCTACCTGATAATTCTGGAATTTGTCCACAACATTTTGCAGATTTTCAATTTGGGATCTCTTTCAGGAGGTGTCTGGTGGATTCTCTCAATTTCTATTTTACCCTCTGGTTCTAGGATCTCAGGGCAATTTTCCTTGATGAGCTCTTAGAGGACATTGTCCAGACCCATTTTTTCATCATGATTTTCTTATAGACCAGTAATTCTCAGATTATCTCCCCTGGACTGTTTTCCAGGTCAGTTATTTTTCCATCTAGTTATTCTACCTCTTTTTTTGAATTTTTCAGTCTTGATGTTTTGTTTGACTGATTCTTGGTTCCTCACAGGGTCATTAGCTTCAATTTCATTGATTTTAATTTCTAGCAAATTACTTTCCTCAGTTAGTTTTTGTAGCTCCTTTTCCGTATGTTCAGATTTCATTTTTAGTTCACACATTTTTCTTTTTAAGGAGATGTTTTCTTCATTGCAATGTTTTTCTAATTTTTAAATTTTTATTTTAAAAAAAGTGTGGATTTTATCTTCTACCTCTCTAGTTTGGATTTCAAAGTTCTTTTTGAGCTCATTTAAGAATGCTTTCTGTGTGTGAGACCAATACATAATCCCTGTTAAGGCTTCAGCTGTGGGTGTGGAGTCAATACTGTCTCCTGAATTTGGTTCCTCTAACCAAATGGTCTAAATCACTCTTGATTTTGAGAGATGCAAATCAAAACAAATTTGAGATACCACATTTCACCAATCAGATTGTCAAAGATGACAAAACAGGAAAATGACAAATGCTGGAGAGGATGTGGAAAAATTGGAACACTAATGCATTGTCAGTGGAGCTATAAACTGATACAACCATTCTAGAGAGCAATTTGGAACTATGCCCAAAGGACTATAAATAATTGCATACGCTTTGACCCAATAATACCACTTCTGGGGTTGTATCTCAACGAGATCACAGAAGTGGGAGGAAGACCCATTTGTAAAAAAAAAAAAATGTGCAGCTTTCTTTGTGGTGGCAAAAAACTGGAAATTAAGAGGATGCCCATTAATTGGGGAATGGCTAAACAAGTTGTGATATATGAATATAATGGAATACTATTGTGCTATAAGAAATGATTCTCTCAAAAAGAGGGGATGGTCTTCATATTCCCCTGGAGAGGCTTATACAAACTGATGCTAAGTGAGAACAGCAGAACCAGGAACAATTTGTACACAGTCACAGACACATTGTATATGTGATGACCAACTTTGATAAACTGGACTCTTCTCAGCAATGCACAGTTATAAGACAACTCTACAAGTCTCAGGATGGAAGGAGATATCTCTATTCAGAGAAAGATCTTGAAACAACAGAGTTTAAATGGAGACTGAAGCAATCTACATGCTCTCATTCTTTTTCTTGTTTGGTTCTCTTTCTTTTTTCCCATTGTTCACTCCATTGGTTACAACCCTTTTGTACAACCAGACTAACGTCCAGTGTGAAAGTATTTGCAGATCCTATATTCGATTGCAT
>CM053585.1:54738949-54758017 GCA_028646515.1 Pseudochirops corinnae
GATTTATACCAGTCAGGCAAGAATGGTTTGACATTAGGGAAACAATGAGTATGATAACATTAAAAATAAAAATACCCCAAACCATGTGATTATTTATAGAGATGCAGAAAAAGCTTTTGACAAAGAACAATACTGGGGCAGAACCATGATAATAGAGAGTAGCCAGGAAGTTGCCTGAGCTTTCCCCAATTTCCCCTCTGGGGAAAAAAAAAAGACAAATCAAACCTTCAAACTGATTCTGGAGTGACAGAACCCAAAAAAAGATGGAGTGCAACAATTTTCCCACTTAAGATAACTTGGACTTCAAGAAAGGTCTTCCTTGATTGGGCAAAGTGGGAGCATAGCCCAGAGGAGATGGGGGAAAAGATTGGTGAAAGCCAGAGGAAGACTCCTAGCCACAGCACAGATCAGCACAGAAAGTCCCTCAGTAGTAGTTCAACAGGTCAGCTGTGAGGTTTCAAGCCTAATTTCAGAAACTAAATCAGGAGGCCTGCAACTCAGGCAACAACAGGTGTGACTAGGCTAGGTCACCGCAGCACACTGGGAAAGCTGCATTTACCTGAGTCTGTGATGTGAAAAGTCAATGAACAGGGCCCTAGCCCCATGCATTAAAACCTTGTGACAGTGTCCCCTGTGCTCCAGGAATAGAGCTCAACTTTAAAAGTTATAAAATAGGCCAAAAATTAGTAAGAAACATAAAATAGCCCCAACCATAGAAAACTACTATGGCAACAAGGAAGATCAAAACACAAACCCAGAAGGGGACAACAATGTCAACATGCCTACATATGAAGACTCAAAGGGGAATGTGAATTGGTCTCAAGCTCAGACAATCCTCTTGGAAGACTTATAAAAGGATTTGAAAAATTAAGCAAGAGAATTAGAAGAAAAATGGGAAAATGAATAAGAGTTATGTAGGAGAATTATGAAAAAAAGAACCAACAGCTTGGAAAAAGGACAAAAATTGACTGAAGAAAATAACTCTTTAAAAAAATAAAACTGGCAAAATGAAAAAAAAAAGCAATGAAGAAAACAAATCCTTTAAAAGCAGAATTGGTGAAATGGGAGGGGAAAAGGAGGTATGAAAGCTAGCTAAAGAAAATAATTTCTTAATAATTAGAATTGGACAAGTGGAAGCTAATGACTCTATGAGACATCAAGAATCAAATAAAATCAAAAGAATTTTTTAAAAAGGAGAAAATGTAAGACTTCATTGGAAAAAAACAACTGACATAGAAAAGAAAGATAACATAAGAATTATTGTATAACCCAAAGGTCATGATTAAAAAAAAAGAGTCTGGAAAGCATATTTCAAATAATTATAAAGGAAAAGTATCCTGAAATCCTAGATGGTAGGATAGATAAAATAGTCATTGGTATTGGTAAAGGGTAAAATAGTCCTTGAAAGAAGCCACCAATCACTTCCCAAAAGTGATACCAAAATGAAAACTCAAAAGAATATTGTAGCCAAATTACAGAATTATAAGGTGAAGAAGAAAATACTGCAAGCAGCCAGAAAGAAACAATTCAAATATTGAGAAGCTACAATCAGGATTACACAGAATGTGGCAGCTTCTATATTAAAGAATGGTAAGGGGTGGAGCCAAGATAGTGGAAGGGAAGCAGGAACATTTCTAAGCGCTTCCAAGAATTCTATCAGAAAACCTTAAAAAGTGAATTGCAATGATGGAACGTGGCAGATTCCAGACCAGGAAAGTGTACACATAGGTCTGGGCAGGGGGAGCACAGAGCATGCGAGTGCTGCACCAGAGCCAACCAGAGAGCAGACTACAGCAGAGTGAGAAGGAGCCCCAGCCAGTGGATTTATCTACCTCAATGTTGATTTGTAGCCCTCTCACTACAGGAATGAAGATCAGAAGGTCAGAACTGGGTAAGAGAGAGCACAGGTTCCACAGCAGCAACAGCGGCGTTTCCTAGGGTTATCAGCTCATAGCCTAGAAGTCTGAAAATTGCTGCCTTGAATTTCCAGAGGTCAAGATGGCACAGTAATCCCTAGCTGCTCCCATTCCCCCTCCATGACCCAGAAAACCCAGAGATAAATGTCCCACCCAGAGTAAAATCCTGAAATAGTGGAAATAGCCTCAGGCTTAGGAGTCACAGAGAAAGGGTGTAACTGAGGCAGTAAGGAGTCTGAAGTGAAGGTAAGGAGGGGCCCCAAAAAGCCCCACCTCAGCTAACCAGCAAGAGCTCTCAAATCCCAGGGTGGTAGAGGCAGCAAGACCTAACAACATAAGCCCAGGTGGGCTTTAGAACCACCAGGGGAATCTGCAGACACTAGCTCTGCTGGCTGCCAGCTGCTGAGCCTGCTTGAGCTGTAGCCCAGGGGCATAGAGGCAGAAATCTGGAACAGCCAGACCACCCTTTCATTAACTCAGGAGAAACATCAGCCTTGGCCTCATATTAGACACCCAGAGGAACAATCAGGCACCTAGCTCCCAGCTTGAGGAGCATGGTTCAGAGTTCTCTGTATCCCAGAAGCAGAAATAAACTTTAAAAGTTAGGAAATAGGCAATCAAAATGAGTCAGATGCAACTTACAAAGAGAAGACCAAAGAGGATTGAATCCTATTATTGTGAAAGAGAAGAATCACTTTCAGGAGACACCACAGACTCTGTATCCACACCTGAGACCTCAGAAGAAAATGTGAACTGATCTTAAGCCCAAAAAGCATTCTCTGAGGAGCTCAAAAAACATTTTAAAAGCTAAATTAAAGAGGTACAAGATGCTTTGAAATCTACAGTGACCAAATTAGAAAAAAAAAATTCACAGAAGAAAACAAATCCCTAAAAAGTAAAATTTGTGAACTGGGACAGGAGATTCAAAATCTAACTGGAGAAAACATCTCCCTAAAAAAAAAGAGCTTCAAAAACTAACCAAGGAAAAATAATTCACAAAAAATTAGAATCAGTCAAATCAAAGCTAAGGACTCTTTGATGCAGCAAGAATCAGTCAAACAAAACATGAAGATTGAAAAATTAGAAGAAAATGCTAAATATCTCACTGGAAAAACAACTGACCTGGAGAACAGATCCAGGAGAGATAACCTAAGGGTTATTGGTGTACCAGAAAGCCATGAGGAAAAAAGCAGCCTGGACAACATCCTCCAAGAGATTGTCAAAGGAAACTGTCCTGACATTCTAGAATCCTAGGGTAAAACAGTTACCAAAATAATTCATTGGACTCCTCCTGAAAGAGATCCCAAACTGAAAATTCTGAGAAATATAGTAGCCAAATTCCAGAATAACAAGGTCAAGGAGAAAATACTGCAAGCAGCCAAAAAGAAACAATTCAAATATTGTGGAACTAAAGTCAGGATTACACAGGACCTAGCAACTTCTACATTAAAAGATCAGAGGGATTGGGATTTGATATTTTGTAAGGCAAAAGAGCTAGAACTGAAACCAAAGATCAAGTACCCAGCAAAACTGAGCATAATCTTTCAGGCAAGGATATGGTCATTTAATGAAATAAGGAACTTTCAGACTTTCCTGATGAAAAAGCCAGAACTCAATGGAAAATTTGATCTCCAACTACAAGACTCAAGAAAGACATTAAAGATAAACAAGGAAAACACACACACACACACACACACATACACACACACATGCATATAATTTGGGATTCAATAAGAGCTGACTATTTACATCCATACATGAGAAGCTGATACCTGTCAGTACTGAAATTTATATAATTATTGCTACAATTAAATGGAATATACAAAGATAGAGCATGTTGGTATAAATAAACTAATCTGATGATGAAAAAAATACTTATTAAGGGGTTCGAAGAGACTGTAATGGGAGAAAAGGAAATGATGAGGAAAAAAAAGGTAAATTATGTCATGTGAAGAGGCATAAAAACACACTATAGCAGAGGGGAAGGAGGGAGGGAAATGAACATCATATGATCTTTATTCTCATTGGTTCTGGTTCAAGGAGGCATCAACATAATCAGTCAAGTTTAAGATTCTAACATGAAAAGACACAAAAGCTCATTATAATAGAGGGAAAGCAGGGAAGGAGAGGAGCACTGTATGGAATTTACTCTCATTGTTTTGGGGTGAAAGAGGGAATAACACACTCAGATAAGTATAAAAATCCATTGTGCCCTACAGGCATTAGGAGGGGTAAGGGGGTGATAAAAAGTGGTGGTGGTTAGAAGGGAGAGAAATAGTATAAGGAGAAAGGGTAGGCAAATGGGGGGGTGTGTGTGTGGCAGGGAGGGAAAACTGAGGGAGGCAGTAGTCAAAAGAAAAATTCTTAAGGAGCAAAAGGGAGAAGGAAGAAACAAAAACAAACAGGGGAGGGAATAGGATTGAGGGAAAGACAGATAGTAATAATAATTGTAAATGTAAATGGGATGAACTCTCCCATAAAAGGGAGGCAGATAGCAGAATGGATAAAAAACCATAATCCCACAATATGCTATCTACAAGAAACACATTTGAAACAAGGGGATATGCACAGGGTAAAGGTAAAAAGGCTGGAGTAGAATATATTGTGTTTCATCTAAAGCTAAAAAAAAGAAAAGCAGGGGTAGCAATCCTTATTTCAGATAAAACAAAAGCAAAAATAGATCTAATTAAAACAGATAAGGAAGGAAACTATATACTGCTAAAAGGTACTGTCTAGAATGAAGCAATAATAGAGTAGTCGATCAATGAAATAGTTTGGTTACATGAGACTCAGCAGTCAATGACTATAGTAATCTACTGTTTGATAAACCCAAAGACCACAGTTTTTGGGATAATAAATCACTATTTGACAAAAACTGCTGGGAAAACTGGAATATTGTATGGCAGAAACTGGGCATAGAACATTATCTAAACATCATATACCAAAATCAAGTCTAAATGGGTGCATGATCTAGGTATAAAGTCTGAGACTGTAAACAATCTGGGAAAGCAAAGAATAGTTTACCTATCAGATTTATGGAGAAGGGAAGACTTTATGACCAAACAAGAATTAAAGAGCATTATAAAATGTGAAATGGATAATTTTGATTACATTAAATTGAAAAGTTTCTGTGCAAATAAAGCCAATGTAACCAATATTAAGAGGGAAGTGGTAAATTAGGAGAGAATTTTTATAACCAATGTCTCTGATAAAGACTTTATTTCTAAAATATTCAGAAAATTGTGTCAAATCTATAAGAATACAAGTCATTTCTCAAATGACAAATGGTCAAAGGATATGGACAGGCAGTTTTCAGAGAAAGAAATTAAAGATATCTATAAGCATATGAAAAATGCTCTAAATCTCCATTGATTAGAGAAATGCAAATCAAAACAAGTCTGAGATACTATATCTCACCAGTCAGAATGGCTAAGATGACAAAACAGGAAAATGATAAATGCTGGAGAGGATGTGAAAAAATTGGAACGCTAATGCATTGCTGGTGGAGTTGTGAACTGATTCAACCATTCTGGAGAGCAATCTGCAACTATGCCCAGAGGGCTATAAATAATTTCATACTCTTTGACTCAGCAATACCACTTCTAGGGTTGTTTCCCAAAGAGATCATTAAGGTGGGAAGAAAACCCATATTACAAAAATACAGCAGCTCTTTTTTTTGGTGGCAAAGAATTGGAAATTAAGGGGAAGCCCATCAAGTGGGGAATGGCTAAACAAGTTGTGGTATATGAACTTAAAGGAATGGTATTGTGCTATAAGAAATGAGGAACATATGGACTTCACATTTACGTGGAGAGACTTATACAAACTGATGCTGAGTGAGAAGAGCAGAACCAGGAGAAATTTGTACACAATTACAGACACAACATATGTGTGATGATCAACTTTGATAAACTGGACTCTTATGAGCAATGCAGAGTTATAAGACAAATCCAAAAGATTCATGATGGAGAGAGATGTCTACATTGAGAGAAAGAACTAGAAAGAACAGAATTTGAATGCAGATTGAAACAAACTACCTGCTCTCATTCTTTTTATTGTTTGGTTCTACTTCCTCTTTCCCATTGTTCATTCCATCTGTTACAGTCCTTCTTTATAACCTGACTAATGTCTAATGTGAAAGTATTTGCAGATCCTATATTTGATTGCATGCTGTAATGGGGTTTGGGGGGAGGAGAGGGAAGGGGAGAAAATTTGAAACTCAAGGGAATGTGGAACTGAATCCTGTAAACTAAAAGTAAACAAATTAATAAAGACAAAAACAAAAAAGAATGGGAGGCCATGGAATATGGCATTCTGGAAGGCAAAGGAGCTTAGATTACAACCAATAATCAACTACGCAGCAAAACTGTGCATAATCTTTCAGAGGAAAAGAAAAGCATTCAATTAAAAAAGAGACTTTCAAAGTTTCCTGATGTTCAAAAAAAAAAATGGTCTTCAAATGCAAGAGTCAAGAAAATAACAAAAAGGTAAACAGGAAAGGGGGGAAAACAAACATGTTATTCAATAAGATTAAACTGTTTACATCCCTACTTGGGAAAATGATACTTGTATCCTTTGAGATTTGTATATCTCTAAGGGCATTTAGAAGAAATATACATAGACAAAGAGTATGGGTAAAAGCTAACTTGGATGTGATGGTATAAAAACATATGAAAGAGTGAAAAATGATTATACTGGGAAAAGAGGAAAAGGGGACATAGAAGATGGTAAATTGCATCATATGAAAATGTGCAAAATGTCAATTACAGTAGAGGGAAAGAACAGAAGGGGTGAGCATGGTTTGAACCATACCCTCATCAGATTTGGCTTAAAGAGGGAATAAAATACACACTCATTTGGGTACAGCAATTTATCTTACCATATACTGAAGTAGGAGGAGAAAAGGGAAATAGAAGTTGAAAGGGAGGCTGATAGAAGGGAGGATTATTTACTATGAAGAAAAAAAAAAACATTTGAAGCACAGAGGTACATACAGAGCAAAGGTAAAAGCCTGTAACAATATAGTATGTTTCAGCTGAAGTGGAAAAAAAGCAGGGTAGCAATCCCGATCTCAGACAAAGCAAAAGCAAAAATAGATCTAATTACAAGAGATAAGGAAGAAAACTGTATCTTACTGAAAGTTTCCATCAATCTACTTCCTGGAGCCTTCCTGGAGAGTAAGTAGTACTCTCATACTCCCTTATTGACCTCTAAAAAACCCCAAAAAACTAGTACTCCAGGAAAAATCTTAGAATACCAGAGAGAGCAGAAAGACAGGGATGAGCAATCTTTTAGACTGGGAAACTTGGAGGACCTCTAAGAAAGGTCTGTTTGACTTGGGTACAAAGGGGAGAGCAATGCAGGTAAAGAGGCATCCTAATAAGCCCCACCTGAGCAAGTCACTGGGAGACCCTGAGCCCCAGGGTGGTGGAACAGGCAAATAGCAACACCAGGACCCCCACACATGTCTTAATATGGTCAGGGGAACCTGTGGACTCCAGCTCAGAGAACCACCATGTGCTGTGGTAAAGCCCAAGCAACCCAATGCCTTTCAGCAGCTGAAACTCCCTGTGCTTCAGCCCAGCTCTGGGTGGGAAGGTATTCTCCAACAGTAGGCCTCTAAGTCCATCAGTGAAGTCACAGGTGGGTAGACTTCCTTCTGTGACCAATCCTCAACATGCTTCACAAAGTCCAGAGTGGGCAAGTGTCTTACAGCACTGGACCTCTGCCTGCTTCAATGCAGCCCCAGCAATATACAGAAAAACCACACTTGGCCTCAGCACATGCCAGACACCATCACTAGGACCCCTGCTCAGCACTAGGTAACTACCAGACACCTATAGCCCCCAGGGGCTAGCACCCACGGTCCCAGAACAGAAAAAACAGTGACAGGGCCCCTGGCCCCCAGCACGAGAACTTTGGGACATTGACCAATGTGCTCCAGGAGGAGAGCTCAACTTTAAAAGGTAGGGGATAGGTAAATATCATGACCAAGAAGCCGAAAAGACTGACCATTATTCTGGAGAGAGGGAAGATCAAAACACAAACTCATAAGAGGACAACATTGCCCATATAGCTATATCTGAAATCTCAAAAGGAAATACAAATTGGTCCCAAGCCCAAAAAGCCTTATTGGAAAAGCTCAAGAAGGATTTTAAAAGTCAAAAAAAGAGAAGTAGAAGAAAAATTGGGAAAAGAAATGAGAGGTATGCAAGAGAGAGTCAACAGCTTGGAAAAGGATGAACAAAAATTGACTTTCCTTAAAAAAATACAAGGGGAGAATGAAAAAAGAAATACAAAAATCCACTGAAGAGAAGAACTTCTTAAAAAGCAGAATTGGCCAAATGGAATTCTACATACAAAAGCTAACTGCAGAAAACAACTCTAAAAAATAGAGTTGGGCAAATGGAAACTAATAACTCAATGAGATATCAAGAATCAGTCAAACAAAATAAAAAGAATGAAAAAAGATTGAAGAAAAAGTAGAGTACCTCACTGGAAAAAAAAAAAAAAACTAATCTGTAAAACAGATTCAGGAAACATACTTTAAGAATTAATACTCTACTTATGAGAAAAAAAAAAAGAAGAAACAGCATCTTTCAAGAAATTATCATGTACAACTGCCCTGTGGATCTAGAACAAAAGAAAAAAACAGTCACTGAAAGAATCCACCATCTACCTCCTGAAAGTGATCTCCAAAGGAAAATACCAAGAAATATTGTAGTCAAATTCCAGAATTATCAGGTCAAAGAGGAAATACTGCAAGCAGCCAGAAAGAACCAATTCAAATATCAAAACCACAATCAGAATTATGCAGGACCTACTAACTTCTACATTAAAGGATCAGAGGGCTTGAAATATGATGCTCTGGAAGGAAAAGGACCTTGGATATCAATCAAGGATCGCCTACCCCAGCAAAATTGAGCATAATCTTTCAGGGGATGGATATTAAATAAAATAGAGGAATTTAAAACATTCCTGAAGAAAAGAATAGAGCTCAACAGAAAATTTGGTCTTCAAATACAATACTAAAGAGTGGAATAAAAAGGTAAACATGAAAGAAAGAAATTAAAAGAAAAACATTATTCAGTATGGGTAACCTTTTTACATCCATACATAGGAAGATGATACTTGTAACTTTTGAGAATTATATTTTTATTATAATATTTACAAGGGGTATACATAGAAAGAGGGTATGGGAATAAGTTGATTTTAATGTGATGTTAAAAAATAATTAAAGGGTGAAAAATGATTGTACTGGTAGAAGAGCAAAAGAGGATACAGAAAAGGATAAATTGCATCACATGAAGAGGTGTGAATGCCTATTACAATAGAGAGAAAGAAGGAGGGAGGTAAGCATTATTTGGACCTTACTCCCCTCTGTTTTACTCAAAGAGGGAATAACATACACATTTAATTGGGTATATAAATCTTTCTTACCCTAAAGGGAATTGAAGGGAAAGGGGGAAAGAAAAGTGAAGGGGAGCAGAAGGAAGGGGAGAAGTAGAAAGGGAAAGGGGGGAAGGGAGGAGGGTAGATAAAATGGAAGGCAGATTGAGGGAGGCAATGATCAGAAGGAAAAAAATTGTGAGGAGGAAAAGAAAACAAAAAGGAGAGAACAGAGTATAAAAAGAGGAAAAAAGGATGAAGAGAAAGGTACAGTTAGTAATCATAACTGTGAATGTGAATGAGATGAACTCTCCCATAAAATGGAAGCACATAGCTTAATGGATTAAATACCATAATCCTACAATACGTGTATATATAAGAAACACATTTGTTTCTTATGAGTTTTTATAAGAAACACATTTGAATCAGAGAGATACACACTAAATAAAGGTAAAAGAATGGAGCAAAAATATTATGCTTCAGCTGAAGTGGAAAAAAAAGCAGGATTAGCAAACCTAATCTCAGATGAAACAAAAGCAAAAATAGATCTAATTAAAAAAGATAATGAAGGGAACTACATCCTGCTAAAAGGTACAATAGACAATGAAGTAATATCAATATAAACATATATACACCAAGTGATACAGTACCCAGATCCTTAGAGGAGAAATTAAGTGAATTACAGGAAGAAAGAGAGAGCAAAACTGTACAAGTGGAGGACCTCAACCTCCCCCTAAAGAACAAGATAAATTTTACCACAAAATATACAAGGATGAAATCAGGAGGTGAATAGAATTTCAAAAAAGTTAGACATGGTAGACCTCTGGAGAAAATTAAATGGGGATAGAAAGAAATATGTCTTTTTCTCAGTGGTACATGGTACCTACAAAAAAATTGACCATGTACTAGGGCATAAATAAGAACCTTACAACCCATTGCAGAAAGGCAGTAAAATCAAATGCATAATTTTCAGATCATCATGCAATAAAAATATATCTACAAATTGGGCACTGAAAGACAGACTAAATATTATTTGGAAACTAAGTTATCTAATCGTAAAAAGAAAATGAATGGGTGATATGACAAATCACAGAAAAAATTTTTTAACTTCATCCAAAAGAATGATAATAATGAGACAACATATCAAAATTTATGGAATGTAGTGAAAGTGGTCCTTAGGGGGAAGTTTTATATCTCTAAATGCTTACGTGAATAAAACAAAGAAAAAGAAGACAAATGAATTTGGAATACAATTTAAAAAGTTAGAAAATAAGCTAATTAAAAATCCCCAATTAATAAAAACAAATTAGAATTTCTAATAATCAAAAGTGAGATTAATAAGGTTGAAATTAAGAAAACAATTGAACTAATAAATAAAACCAAAGATCCGGTTTTATGAAAAACAACAACAATAAATTAGATAAACCTTTGGTTAATTTTATTTAAAAAAATAAAGAAGAAAATCAATTTACCAGTATCAGAAATGAAAAGGGTCAATTGACCACTAATGAAGAGGAAATTAAAAGAATAATCATGAGCTATTTTGACCAAGTGTATGACAATAAACCTGACAATATTAGTGAATGAGTGAATACCTAGAAATATATAAATTGCCCAGATTAGCAGAAAAGTAAATAAAATATATAAATACTCCATTTCAGAAGAAGAAATTGATCAAGACATCAATGAATTCCCTGGAAAAAATCTCCAGGGACAGACAAATTCACAAGTGAATTCTACCAAATATTTAAAGAACAATCAATCCCAATAGTATGTAAACTATTTGGAAAAATAGACAAAGAAGGAGTTCTACCAAATTCTTTCTACATGAATATGGTTCTGATACCTAAACTGGTAAGAACCAAAACAGAGAAAGAAATTTGGCAATCACACTCACTACCATACTTTTTTAATCCACTGTTTTACTATAAACAAATAAATAACTGAAAATTTAAATGTCTCCATGATGCTTAAAGATTAAATTTTAAATTAAGTGAAATGCAAATGGTTTAATAGGTAATGTTTGGGGAGTGTAGTCAGGACATACAAATTTGACTTCAAATTTGTATATATTAGCTATATTAGTAATAGCAATTCATTTACTTTCTCTGAGCTTCAGTTTTCCTATCTCTATAATAGTATTAATAACTTATTATTTGTTATTTCTCCTCATTTTTTATTAAAAATAAAATATTTTTTAAATCTTAATAATTTCTTGGAATTTAAGTATTACTCAAAGCCCTCTGAAATCTGACTTCAAATTCAATATATTGATCTCACACTATTGCTGATCATATGCTCTAATCTTTCTACTTGCTTTCTTTCCTGATAAAACCCACTTTTGGGGGCAAGGACACTTGCTCATCTTTTTGTCTCAATCTGGACTCACTAATGATAAACTTTGATTTGTTCATTTCATCTACCCAGGCTCATTTGCTTATAGAACCTAATGCCCCACTCCTTCATTCTTGCTAATTCACATATTGATTCCAGATTTAGTAAGAATTCCAGATCAATTTAGCAAACTATTGCTCACCACTCCAAACTTAAGAAATATGTCAAACTCAACCAAGTAGCAAGGATGTCAAGTGTTTGTCTTTATGCCCAATTGAATCACTATTTCTTGTTTTTGGACCTTTGCTTGTATCACTGTTGCTTCCCAGAATGCTCTCTACATAATCTGTGCTCATCTGTCAAGAAACATTTCAAATTGAATCTTTCCCATAAAACTTTTCCTGACCTACATTTAACATAGATGTGATCTTTTTCTTCTTTCAACCACAAAAGAATTTTCTATGTCTTTATGCATAGGCTAACATGTTCAAAAATAATATATTTCCTTTCTTTGTATATCCATCATTTTTTGAAACTTCCCTATTTCTATCAAGGGCATAACCATCCTTCAATTCTCATTTAATTGCAACCTCAACATTATCTTGGACTTTGTACTTTCCTTTGCCCCCAAAATAAAATCAATTTGTAACTCTTTTCAATTCTACCTCCACGGTATTTCTCACATTCCTATTTTTCCTCTCATATACCTACAACTGTTGTCTGGACTCACAGTAGCCCTCATTTGGGCTATTTTGGTAGCACCCTCATTGACCTCCTTGCCTCAAGTCTCACGCTTCTATAATCAAATTCTCCACATAAGCTGACCTAGGAATTTTTGCTTAAAATGAAGCTTTGACTGTCACTATTTTACTCAATAATCTTTAATGACTCCTTATTATCTCTAAGATTAAGTACATATATAACATTATATAATTTGAAAAATATGTTACATTATGTGTTTTTTTAAAAATAATAATCAAATGTGAAAGGTTGATTCCATATTATCCTCAGTTTGCAAATGAGGCAACTGATATTTTTTGAGCAAATGTGACTTTTTCAAAGCCGCAAAGCAATGAAAGAAATAAAACTAGACTATAAGTCTAGTGTTTTACTGTACTACACAAAAGTGCTGTAGAAATTCCTTAAGAGTACATATGTGTTGTCTCTTGAGATAAAGGAAGCATTTATTAAGCCCTTGCTACATTCTCAGTCAGGCTGTAGGCATTGGGTAAAATACCCAATGGTACTTTAGAATGTGCAGCTGGACTGATAGCAATGTTGAAGAACATCTTTGGTTTCTGACCACAAGATTGACACTCAACTTGATGCTGATTCTTAACTGTGAACTTTCCTACATTAAATCTTGTTTAAAATGATCTGCATGCCATTTGCTGATGAGACCACTTGAATGAATGATGATGTAGGCAGAGGATTTCAAAGGGTCATATTTGGAACAAGACTTGTCCCCAAATGAGAGACCACAGTTACATGGGCATTAAACTCTAGGACAAGAGAAGACTCTCAATAAATGTTTGTTAAATTGAAAAAAAAAATTCCTTAAGAGGAGGTGCTGAATTTGATGTATCTGTATTTCCTTTTATTTGAATAAATGATTTCCTGTTTTTACTTTCAAATAGAAAAAACTTACTAAATAATTATGTAACCATCACATTAATAAATTCATAGAAGATTTGGACTAAGAAAGAGATAAGAGTATAGAAAGCTAGGATAAAGAAAATAGACAAGGGATGGCTAGGTGGCACAGTGAATAGAACACCAGCCCTGGAGTCAGGAGGACCTGAGTTCAAATGTGGCCTCAGACACTTCACACACACACACAAATCTAGCCACGTGACCTTGGGCAAATCACTTAACCACAACTTCCCTGCCTTCCCCCTACAAAAAAATGCAAAAAAAAAAAATAGTAAATAGACATAGCTATTAGAATGTAAGACTATAAGACTGTAGTATATCAAATTTTGAAATAACAAGAATAGAGGTTATTAGATCTAAAAAATAAAACTTGGAAAGTTAGAGCTAGCAAAGACATTATAAATCAACTATACAAACTCCAAATTTTTAAAAGGAAATAAACTGAGAAGCTCAAATCAAACATGATTTGTGCAAAATAATATTAATTGAATAAATTTATGAATTAATTAATTAAATTGTCTTTCTACATGGACAATATAAAAAGAAAATTAGAATACATTTAATAAAATCACTACAAATTTGTCCAATTCAACATACTTAACATACGGTCAAAGTCACCTGAGGAAAGGATTATACTTTTGTCCTTGGCTTCATAGTTTGATTTTCATTTTGTGTTGTTTTTCTTACCATAGTATCTTTTTTTTTGGAGGGAGGTTAAGGGAGCATAGAAGTTCAAGGTCATGATACCATCTGTTAAGACACTATGTAATACCATTCTCTTCTAATACCACAGGCTTCACTTATATTATTAAAATAGATGTGATTAAATCTATTTGCCAGTGGGAATAATAAACAGAATGCTTGGGGATTCTTACCAAGATTACAGAAGAATCTTGCACTGAGAATTATAGGTTATACTATATGAACTCAACGTATTGTCAGTTCTAAGAATCTAATAATTTTTACAATCATTTCTACTCTTAGACTAAAACATATCAAAAGAAACTTAAATCATAATCAGAAAATAAAGTCTAACCTCCTCTGCTAGAGATACTTCTGAGGCAATAACAACTGTATTTTATATATTTACTTCTATGGATCTTTGATTTCATCCATGTGGGTATGTTCATCAATAGTGTAGATTCAGATCCATATTTGCCTTCTTATTGTACACAATAATTGTTCTGACATGGTGTGCATAACTTCAAACTCTGAGGTTAGTTTTTATAATAATTCCACTAGAATAGAGCATGAATCTTCACTTCCTTGTCATTGAATTAAATTCTATGAGTATTTATTAAGAAACAGCTAATAGTTAAGCAGTCTTTGTGTGATAAAGAAGGCAAAAAAAAGCCACTGTCCTTATTCCCCTTGGGGAAAGAATACAATAAGTCCATACAAATAAATCCAATAGTAAACATAAAGTAATTTGAAGGGGAGGAATGCTAACAATTGGAAAATTATTTTAAAGGAGTTGACACTAGCTAAGTCTTTATGTAAGCTAAGGATTCTAAGAGGGAGAGTTGAGGAAGGAGAGTATTTCAGATATGTAGAACAGTATGTACAACAGTAAATATTAGGAAATAAAATACTGCCCAGGAAGAAGAGCAAATTGGCCATTTAGCTGAGACATAGTGTGAAGATAATGCCAACATACTTTTTGGAAAGACAGGTTAGGTCCAGATTCTTCAGAGATAAATTTCAAACAGAGGAGATTTTGTTTTATCCAACTTACAATGGTCAATCTATAAAGGGTTTGTTTTTTTTTTGGACAGTGGGATGACACAATAAACTCGGGTTTTAAAAATCAATTGGAAATTTTATGGAGGATGTCATTAAAAAGAATGAAATTTTACAGAGAGACCAATTAGAAAACTATTGAAATAGCTCAGGGGAAAGGTCAGGACTTAACCTATAATATATCCTATAATCTGTAATAATTTCATATTAACTGAGAGAATTAAATAGACATGAGGAATGTGGGAAACTGGGTAACTTTGGCAGTTGATTGGCTTTAAGGGGTGAGGCTAAATGAAGACTTAAAAATAACTTCAAGGTCACAAACCAAAGACATTGTAAAGATAGTTGTATTTACAACATAAAGAAGGACATTAGAAGGAAGTACACGTTTGGGAGAAAAAAGGATATGTTTTGTCATTTTGAGTTTGAGATTACCAAAAGATACTCAAGTAAAGAAGTTCAACAGTGATTTGGTGATATGGGACTGAAATTCTATAGAAAGATGGAGGTTAGGTATACACACATTCATACACACATGCACATGCACATACAAACATATACATATGCACATATGTATTCACATGAACATACATGCCTATATGCAATCACATATGCACACACATATACACATGCACATCTAATACATGTATGTATTTGTACATCTGTGTGTATATGTATGTGTGTGAGTATATATGTATGTTTGTTGTATGTATGCATATGTATATGCATATATATATATATATATATATTTTGTGCCCTAAAAACATGATCTATGAATTATTACACATAGAAAAAAAAACTTTTTGGAAAACATAGTTGTACAAAAGTACTAAGGTATAAATGGATCCTCTCTTCAAACAGGGCAAGAAAAATCCTTGGTAAAACTTCATGATGTTCCCATATGATTTTGATCAATTGTGCTGCTCTTTATTTTTCAAAATAAAATTAATTCCTTACCGCTCTTCAACTAAGTATTTTTTTATGACAAGACCTGTTCAAAATACTAAGGTCATTATTATAATTATTAAAAACCAAATTGAGTCTTTTAAAATTATTTACATTAAAGGGAATTTGGCCCAGCTGTACCAGACATACAACTGCATAATAAAGCAGCAATACTTTATACTGGCTAAGAAATAGATTGGTGGATCAGTAGAATGGGTTAAGTGTACAAGACACAGTAGTCAATGACTATAGTTATTGACTTTTGGGTAAACCAAAAAACTTAAGCTTCTGGGATAAGAGCTCGGTATTTGACAAAAACTGCTTGGAAAAATGAAAAACAATATGACAGAAATAAGGCACAGACCAGTATCTTACACTATATACCAATATACAGTCAAAATGGGTATATGATTTAGACATAAAGGGTGAGACTATAAGCAAATTAGGAGATCAAGGAATAGTTTACTTCTCAGATCTATGGAGAATGGAAGAATTTATGACTAAACGAGATAGAGAACATTATTGAATGCAAAATATATAATTTTGCTTACATGAAAATAAAAAAAAGGTTTTTCACAAAAAGGGGCATGCAACCAAACAATTTTTACAGCAAGTATCTGATAAAGACCTCATTTATAAAAATATATAATGAAGTAAGTTAAATTTATAGGAAGACAAATCATTCTTTCATTGATAAATTGTCAAAGGAGATGAATAGGCAGTTTTCAGATGAAGAAATTGAAGGTATCTATAGTCATATGAAAAAATGCTTTAAATCACTATTGATGCAAATTAAAACATTTCCAAGGCACTACAATCACGCCTATCTGATTGCAAAATGCAAAACAGGAAAACTTTACATGTTAGAGAAGTAGTAGAGAAATTGGAATACTTATGCTTTGTTGGTGGAACTGTGAACTGATCCACCCATCCTGGAGAGCAATGTGGAACTATAGCCAAAGGGATATAAAAGTGTACATTGATCCTACAATGCCACTATTAATCTATATCTCAAAAAGATCATATAAAGGAAAGGATCCACATGTACAAAAGCATTTATAGCATCTCTTTTTGCATTGGCAAACAATTGGAAATTTAGGGGATGCCCATAAATTTGAGGATGACTAAACCAGTAATGGTATATGAATGTAATGGTATAGTATTTTACTATAAGAAATGGTGAGCAGGCAAACTTCAGAAAACCTGAACTTTCACAAACTGATAGTAAGTGAAGCAAGTTCAATGAGAAGAACACTGTACACAGTAACAGCAACACTGTGTGATGGTTGACTTTGTTAGACTTACCTCTTCTGAGCAATGCAATGATTTAAGAAAATTTGAAAAGACTCATGATGAAAAATTCTATCCACAGCCAGAAAAATAAGTGTGGAGTCTCAATGCAGATCAAAGCATACTATTTTCTCTTTTGTTGTTGTTACTGTTTTCTTTTTCATGTTTTTTTTTCCTTTTTGTTCTGATCCTGTTTTCGCAGAATGACTAATATTGAAATATATTTAATATGATCATACATGTGTTGTCTATATCATATTGCATGCCATCTAGGGTTAGAGAGTGGAGGGGGGGGATTTAGAACTCAAAATCTTATGAAAGTGAATGTTAGAAACTTAAAATAAATACATAATTAGAAAACTTAAAAAAAATATGTATAATAATATCCATGATAGACTCAAGAAATTTCAGAGCTAGGAGGGAGTTTCTAAGAAGATAGGATGTCAAGTACAAGGGATAGTTCTTCCCTTTTTTTCAGAAAGAAGAAAAATAGGCAAGAGAGCAAAGAAGTTTGGGTACCTTAGCCAAGTGTTGTGATTAAAAAAAAAATCTAGTACTCCTCCATTTGGCAGTGGAAGGCAGATGGGGTTTCTGCACAGTTTAACATGACATTGTTTAAAAAACAAAAACAAAAACAAAAACAAACAAACAAACAAGTTACCTTTTAGTTAATCTCTCCCCCAATCTTTGAGAAATTAAGAGAAAGTGATTCATTATCTCTCATAGCCAACCCTGAATATAATGACTCCATGTAATTTATAGGCCAACATCTTTAGAATTCCTAATCTTAATTCAGCTGTCTGACTAAAAACCCTATCCCCAGTTAACAGTACTGAATTGCTTGTCTTCTTGGTTTAATCTCAGTTACAAACATTCACCTGAAGCAGACTACTGATCTTTTCCCTAATCTCGAGAGCACACTCAGCCCAGGAAATTTCCTTATTGTTGGATTTCTGACAAACTTGCCAAGTCAAGTAACAAATTTAAATTCTCAACAAAATCAGTGGGTGAGAGAAGTATTGTAGAGCAGATGGTTTGATGAGAACCAGGGGATAGAAAAGTAAATACTATACTTGTAAAGAATGACAGCACCAACCCCCTCATTGTCACCCCCTTCATAATGCTCCCTAGATGAATAGAGATATAATGACAATTCTTTAATGTTTTTAGAGGGAGAAGAGGTCATGTTGAAAAATCTATGAATTTTAATGCTGACAAATATTACAATAAACATATTCTTGATATTAAAAAAGATCTGTGAGGTCATCTAGTCTAAATGCTCCCTGAATAGACATTCCAAGAACAACATCGTAGACAAGTGGTCATCCAACCCCTGCTCCAATACTTCCAATGGAGAGAAATCCACTGCCTCCCAAGATAGTTTATTCAATGTTGGACAAGCTCTTATGGTTTAGAGGATTTTTTTTTCTCTCTTATATTGAGCCAATATCTACTATACTGCTACTGTCACCCATTGTTCTTTATTCTGTCCTCTGAGCCCAAGCAGAACAAATCTCTATCCTCCAGGATGTTAAATTGCCTATTGCTCTGAACTTTCTGATCTGTGATAACTTGCTTTTGAATACTATCATATATATATATATATATGACCTGAGCTCAGGAGACATGTAGTCACATGGTAACTCAGACTTGATTGCATAAGGGAAATAGCTTGTTTCTCTGAACCAAAGAGTCCTTACTCATAACATGAAGATAATAGCATTTATATTACCTACTGTACCTCAAAGGTGCTCTCTAAGAAAAACGTTTTGTAAATATTAATGAACTTCCAAAATATTAG
>CM053585.1:54758517-54776439 GCA_028646515.1 Pseudochirops corinnae
TCTCTCTCTCTCTCTCTCTCTCTCTCTATTTTTCTCTCTCTGTCTCTGTCTGTCTCTGTCTCTGTCTGTCTGTCTGTCTGTCTCTCTCTCTCTCTCTCTCTCTATTTTTCTCTCTCTGTCTCTGTCTGTCTCTGTTTCTCTGTCTGTCTGTCTGTGTCTGTCTGTCTGTCTCTCTCGCCCTTTCTCTCTCAGCCAGCTTCAGTCTCCATGATTCTTCCTTCACCAGGAGCAGCATTCCTATTCTGTCTTCCAAATGCTGGGAGAGAAACTTTCTCTTTCTCCTCTCTGTCTGTCTCTCTCAGCCAGCTTCAGTCTCCATGATTCTTCCTTCACCCAGAGCAACATTCCAACTCTGTCTTTCTGTCTCTGTAATTCTTGCTTATATAGACACACTGACCTCCTGTCTCAGCCAATCCCCTTCTTCCAAGGCAACAGGGGAGTTCACATCCTCTCAATAGTGGGACAGAGTTTGCACCTTCCATACTTAGCCCTAAGGTCCTAAATGCTAAGTATGTGCTAAACTCATTGCTATTACAGAAATTCCAAATCAAAACAGGTATTTGCTAAATAGTTGAAGAAATAGGACATTCTCAGGAAGTGATAGGAAGTAGCCTGTGCCAGGCAACTATCTACACCATGTTTGCCATCTACCTTCCAACCAGGATGGAGATAATCTAGAATCCTAAACCCTAGAGTTCTAGGAATGACAGTACCCACAAGCAAACAGACCTGCTTTTAGCCCAGCTCCCATGATTATCATAGAGAGAAGAAATCATAGTTGAGTTGCTACCACAAATGGCAAAAATTACTAACCAACTGCAAGCAATAGACATATACTCATAAGATCCTTGAGAATGGAGCACTTCAATCCACCAGTCCTGCTCCTAGCCCAGACCACACAGCCATCCCTAGGGGAAAACCCTGTGGAGAAGAAACAAATTATCATAACCAACTGTCTAACATATGCCACCCACTGAGCAGTGAAACTGCCGAAGTCAAAGTATCAAAGCACACTGAGGGAGAGATTGGAGGCAACATATGCTGCAAAAATCAAATCACAACTGCCATTGTGACCACTATATTCCATCAAATCTCAATAGAAATAGTACAATACAATGAATTCAAGAAAATTCAAGAACAGCAAGGTTTCTAGCATGGGGTCTGCCCCTATCATTTTGAGAAGCAACCCATTTGGTGAAGCAACCCATTTGGAGATGAAGTTTGACAACTATTCTTGCAGGTGTTAAAGATGGAAGTCTAGGAAAAAAAAAATATGTTCACCAAAGTCCCTGCCACTGTCAAATGGTTCAAAATTAGTAAATAATATGATTAAATAGGCATAAATGACATTAAAGGAGATCCAATAACATTTGCTTTGTTATTGTGCTCTAAGAGCCATGGGACTTTTCCACTTAAAATGATAATGGGATATTGGAAAAATACACCCATGCATACATACATTATGTATATAGTATGGATACATATGTATATAATCCACATATATACACAAATGTGTATGCATATGTATGAATGTGTATATATATGTATATGTGTGTATATGTATATATGTGTGTGTGTGTGTGTGTGTGTATGTGTACCTTCTCTTACTAGAATTTGAACTCTTTGAAGCCAGGTATTGTTCTGTCTTTCTATTAGTAACCCAAGAGTACAGAATGCTTTGAAAAGAGTAAACATTTGAGTTTCTTTACTCATATATTCAATCATTCATTTATTCTTTCAGCCATCTAAGCAAAGTGATCTCCAATATTTTCAAAGATGAAAACTAAAAAAAAAACCAACAAGAAAATAAAACAAAATAAAAGATAAAAGACTAGATAAAATATGACAACAAATATGTTTCTCCACCAAAAATGGTGAAACCATCATATTTGGATCTTGCAGAAAAGTTGCTCTGCTTCTTGCTGAAGATATAGAAATTCTGGTAAGAAGAACAATGATAGGGAAAAAAACAAACAAACATCTGTGTTGTACATGATACAATTATCCTGGTAATAAAAAATCAATTTACAAAGTATCTTAAGGAAAGAGGAAAAAAAGCAAAAATCAGAAAAAAAAAAACCTTAGATTTTATGGGTTCTCCAAAAAAGTTGAATAGGAAATCATCAACATGCCTGCTCTTCCATTGCTAAAATATGTTTATGAAATATAGCTAGATACAAATTGAGAGATTCTTTTTATATGGATATTAGCAAAGAACAAATTGTCTTTCCAATATGATACTTACCCATTGACTTTATCTTTGCCATATCACAATTGACTGAAAGCTTAAAAGAATATAAAAATACCATCTTGCTTATTGAATGTTGATATGAAAAAGATTTTAACTCAGTAAAACAAAATGATTTCTTATTAGCTCTTTCATAGCAAGGTTTCTCTCATAGATATGGAAAGATTATTTCAGATTCCTTGGAAGAAATGCATTAGAAATTACCCTCTGGTAATAAACTACATATACTACTTCAACTAGTAAAAGATGTGCTTGCCAAAGAAATCACTTCTATGATGGAAGAGATCCAGATTCAGAGAGCATTTTGAAGATATTTTTTTTTTGAGCTTTCCTGTCAATGATGAGATGCCACTTTGCAGAGGGTTTAAATTGCTTTAAGCCCAAGATATTGCTGACTTTTCCAGAGAATATGTATAGTTAACCAAAGGAGTTTTCTCTGTCCTTGCATATAGGTGGGAAAAAAAAAAAAACAATAAAAAAAATCTACCAAAATAGGCAGATAGTTGGCACTATTGATGAAATGTTGGACTCCATATCTAGCCTACAATACTTGTTGGTTGTCTGACCCTAGACAAGCCACTCAAGTATACTTTCCTTTGATTTTCTTATTTAAATTGTGTGTCCATCCAAAACCCCTAAGAGTTATTAGTATAATAATTTATTAGACAAAAGACGTTAAGAAAAATAGCTATGATCACTAATCCAGTAAGGAATGAAATGAGGACTCAAACCCAGGTCCTCTGACAAAAAGTTCATTACTTCTTTCACATAACAATTCATCACTACTGGATTTCACAAACAATACCAGGCTCAGTCAGCTTCTTCAGATCCTCATCCCTAAGATAAAGCAAAAGACCTAACCTTCCTACTTCTTTCCACCATCAGTGGAACTTGGTATAATAACTATTTCAGATTCAGCTTCTATATTGTAATTAGGCTCTCCTCAGACTATACTATTTGTGATACCATAGGTGGTGTTGAAGGACACTTAACTGAAAAATAAGCTCAGAAGCTATAGTGTTGCTATTATTATGTTTCAATCATTTCTGGCTCCATGTGACCTCATGGACATTATCCATGGGATATTCCTAGCAAAGATACTGGAATGATTTGTTATTTCCTTCTCAAGCTCATTTTATAGATGAGGGAACTGAGGCAGACTTAAGTGACTTGCCCAGGGTCACAAATCTATCTGAGACCAGATTTGAACTCATAAAGAGGAATATTCCTGAATCCTAGCCTGGCTCTCTATCCACTCCAACGCTTCATTGTCCCCAATTTATGATTCTTCTCCTTTACAAATTAACTTTGAACTGAACTGTCTTACCATACTTTTCTCTTCACTGACCTTACACACTCTTTGCTTCAGAACAAACAGCAATCCAGTTGGTGATTTTCTATGTTCATGACATTTCATCTCCTGCTTTACATGACTTTAGATTTTGTCCCAGCTGTTGCGAGAGTGAGACAGAGACAGAGAAAACAGAGAGAGACAGGAATTCAGAGACTGGGAAAAAGAGATAAAGAGACAGAGAACATTGATTTAATGCTGATTATCTGCCACACTCTATGATAAAAACAAAAAGAAGCAAAATAAAAAAAATCCTAACCCTCCAAGAATTTATATTCTACCAGCATTAGACAACTGATAAAACATAAAATGGAGTTGTAAAGCAGAGTTTTTTTTTTTTTTGGATGGGGGTTCAAGCAGGGAGCCCTGGATTGTACACCCACAATTGTAAAATTCTGGTCCTAGAAGGAATTTATCAATTAGAGAAAGAGACCAGTGGGAGTAAAGAAATTTCCAGAGTGAGGAGGCTCATATTTCCATGTTGGAATGCTCCTTGTTTCTACTTTTTAGAATCCCTTTGTTCATGATTCAATCTCTTATCCCTCACCCTGTACAGTTAACAGTTTTTCCATATCATAGAGTGTATACTATATTTGTTTAATGGCATACTGGTAAGATTAATTTACCAGTATGACATCAACCATCTGTATCACTCTAGATAAGTCACTTCACCTCTGTCTACTAGAGGGTCATTGTCTATAAAATGGGTAACATAGTACCATCTACCTCCCAAGCTAGTTGTGAGAATAAAATGAAATGTTTTTAAAATACCTTATCAATGCTAGTAATTTTATTATTGTTGTAGCTATTGTTATTATTTTAATACATTTTTATTAACTTATCTATTTGTATCTTGTCTGTACCACAAGTAAAACAAGTTCCTTGAGGGAATGAGCTGATTTTTGTTTTGTCTTTGTATCCCAAGCATCTATCATTGTTCATAACACATGATAGACACTCAATGAATTCTTATAAAACTTAAATGAACTGAATTGAATTATCTTTCCTACCTCATGGTATATTTTTCTCATTATGAAGAAAAGTCATTTGCAAGGCTTTATCCTTAGGAAAGGTTGTTATTCCCAAATATTAGGTATACAACTCCATAAATTTCTAAAACATAATGAAATTATTAGTCATAAGCATCATGCTAGCCCAAATTCCTCTATGCGTTAGCTGCCTATTAAAAGGTTAAAGGGACAATGTGTGTATGAGCAGCAGAGTGATGATTAAGAAAGTTATGATTAAGCAGATTGGCAGGCCATGAATAAGTGAAGGATGTGATCATAAAGAAAGAAGACAAATTGCTAAGGTTAGGACAATCTTGGACTAACAATGACTTTAACTAGGAGCAAGGGAATGAATGCTAGCACAGTAAGGATATTTAAAACTAACCTTGCCTTAGGGATGGCTAACTTTATTCTGTTTGCCTAAGATTATGTTATGGATAAAACTTAACCTCTGACAAGATAATAATACCCTTTACTTTTTTGTTTCTTTTCAAAAATTCCCATCGGTTTCCAAGACTTTCTGGAGGATTTCCCAAGTGAGAGAAGCTAATTCATCCTTGTGTGAGGGGAGACACACTGAGATTTCAACCCATCAAGCAAAGATAGAGTTCCATGACAAACCAGTCAGCCTGTAGCGTTTATTTCCCCAAATGATTCATCTTATTTTATCTACAACATGATATGAAGCATAGCCTACTCTGTGTCACAATGATTCTCTGCAGCTAAGGGAGAAAGTCCAACATCCTCTGCTGCTTTTGTTTGGAAAGAATTATATTTTACTTACTTAAAGTGTAATTTAAAGCAACAGGACATTAAGGTTTTTTTTTTTCTTTTAAAACCAAGGAAATATGTGTTGTATGTGCCACTAAAAGATCGCTGATGAATAAAATATACTTTATACAGAAACGCAGGGATTTTTAAGAGATCCCTGATTTTAATATCAAACTTGGTTTTGCTACTCTCACAGTTTCAATACTTTGAGTACTTTTCTAGATTTTAATTATCTCAACTATAAAAATGAAAGAGAGGACCTTTAATGTCATTCAGGTGCTAATTTCTTTAACTCCATGTTATGGGAATCTGAAGATCTTCCCTGCCCCTAGGCCCTTTGATAGGCTTAAGTAGCTCTGAGAACCTTCTCTGATTTGAAAGTATACTCTGTCCCCTAATATGCTGAATGTGGTCACATGTAGCCTATGGCAGGAGGCTTGTTCTTCAGGAATGCCCACTCCTTATTACTTTGTGATTGGGCAGTGGGTCAAGAGGGCTGTGACATTCTATGATCCAGGAGAAGGTTAAATATATACCCTGATGTGAGTTTTTGCTTTGGGGCTCACTTTGGAAAGAGTTGTTTGATTTGGCCAGATGAGACTCTGGGAAACCGTTGAACTCCCCAGCTTTGAAAACGCAGATATTGGTGCTTCCCTCTCTAGTAACTAACTAGGTATGGATGTAATGGTCAGACAACTGGAAGCCCATCTGATGATCTGTTTCTTTGTCTGCTTGTAACTTCTACTTTTAACTTCTGTTTGCAATCTCTGAATTTAAGGTTGTTGACTTTTCCCCCTGAACTAGGTAAATGATAAATGTTTGATTGATTAAAGTATGATCGTTAACCCATTTTGAGTTGCTTTCCTTTAGAAAAGCAGATCTAAGAACCTGTGCTAGAAGCCATTATGGGTATGCTAGGGTGCTTGCTGCCACACTCCATATCTTTTTATCTTTTTCATGAGTCATCATGACCCCCAAATTCATTGGCTGATGGCTAACCTACTAATGATGAGTTTCTTTGGATGTAACTAGATAGTTTCTCAGATGGAAGACATACTATCAATTAACAGACATTTGTCGAGATTCTTCCATGTGTCAGATATAGTAAAGTGCTGGGTGTCTACTTGTATCTGTCTAGCTTAGAGAGTACCTACTAGAACTTATATACTGCTGGGATAGCCTGAGAAAATCTATGGTCTGTGTCTTGCTAAAGATTCAAAGCATAACAAAGGTTAACTTGCACTAGGCAGTTTATATAAAAGCCATCCTCTAGGATACATGCAAACATTAAAAGAAAGATGTCATCCAAAGAGAAAGAATGAGGGATATTCTGTAGATAACCTCTGCTATATGAAAGAAGAAAAGAAATAAAGAAATCCAGATAGAAAGAAGTATCTAGTTTGTTGGCTCAGCCTTGAAAAAGTCTATTCTAAAATCTGAAGGCACAGAGGCACTGGGTTCTATGTTACTAAAAGTAAGATGCAGACCAATAACATAGAGGTTGTGACTAAATGTAGCCTTATAAATCCTGATGATCCTTATCCCAACTCCTGCCCTTAATTAATTCACATTCACAGAGCTTGTCTACATTTATTCCTACTCAAGCGTAGTAAATCTATATTAATTTTTCCTTGGTGATTGATAAGGATGCAGGTATCAACTGATCTAAGGATGCTCTAGGATATTAGTGGGGGGATGGGAAATCCAACCTGGACCCTTCAGAAACCATGAGGTCCTTCTCAGGCCAAAGGTGAGGTGGGGACTACTTGATCAAGGCTGAAACTCAGGGCTCTGCTCTTCCCCTTCACCAAGAATTTCTTCTGAGAAGGTTCAGGATATCATGCTTTCTCCTCAAACATTTCAAATGAATTTGATTCCAATCATATTTAAACATAATTTATACCAGATCCCTGAGGTATAGAAAAGTTTCCACAGCCTCTCTGAATACATTTCTTCTGCAATATCATTCCAGTTTGAAGGACTTTTTGAACTTAGTCTGAAGTCTATCATCTCATCTGTTAAAGGTATCAAGGGGGAAAATTAAGTGGTTTTAACCCTACATTTATATCAAAATATTTTTTCTTTAGGTGCTTTTTCCATAAAAGAATAAAAAATGACTGGAAAGAGATGATGATGAGAAATTAGGGAAACTTCAGTTTAAATCCTATTTCAGCAACTTGAAATTTACAAAACTCTGAATCTACATTCAGAGAATGACATTCCACAATTGTAAAATGAGGATGACATAATTCATATTATCTGCCTCATCATTATTAGTAGTACTATCCACAATAAACAACATACTTCCAAAAGCTATAAAAATGGTACTGACAAATATCAGTAAATACCATTCATATAGCATTACAACTCATATCTTATTAAAAACTATCCAAAGATTGCCATCACCACCTTCCCTGCCTTCTACCTACTCATATGTAGTTGAACAATACATGTCACAAAATCATGCTGAATAAATCTCTTACAAATGCCATATAAATATCAACTGAGCTCTTACTCTCAGAAGACATTTTTTTATTCTATTCAAATTAACTTTTTGTAATCCCCATAGAAACTGTTATGAACTTGTTCTATTCATTTCAAGTCTTTCACTCTATCTCTTTCTTCTCCCACTCAACAGAAATAAATCACTTGACCTAGAAAAATAGTTTGTCTCATGTTGAGTTCCCCTTAAAGCCTATTCTATATTTCAGAGCATTTTGACCTCCTCCCCACTTCTATTCTTGTCTCTAATGAAAAGTGGGACCTTTTCAACAAAGCAACTAAATTTATTTATGTTCTTGATCCCATCTGAAATTAAATATATGCAAAACAAAAACATATTTCTTTACAAATCCATATATCTTTGTAAGTTTTCAATTTCTGTTTAGGAAACCAACATCATTTCTGTCTGATGGTTAAAAAATTTAGAGACATTATCTTTGACTCTCAACTCTCCTTACCTCCATAGATAATCAGTTGCCATCTTGCTGAATTTATCTTTGCTATGTTTCTTGCATCTGTTCACTTCACTCATATGGCCACTTCTCTTCATCATCTCTCATCTGGATTAATGCAATAGACTACAAATAACTTTTTTCTGGTTCAAATATTTCAATCCCAATCCTTCCTTTATATAGGTATCAAAGAGATATTCACAAATTATTTCATTCCCATTCTCAAAAAAGGTCCTTTGTCTCTCTGCTGCCTCTGGAATAATATAATATAATTATCTCATAAGCATTTATTAAATGCCTGTTATCTAGACAGTCCCTACCCTCAAGCATCGAACAATCTAATGGAAGAAGACTATTCACAGAAGGAATTTGAAAAACTAGGGTGTAGTACTGAAGACGAAACCAAGCAGAACATCTGGTAGAAAATCAAGAGATAGTTGGCATTCTGAACTCTGTAAAAATGAGGACTTAGGGAGGAGTTTTTTTTTTTAACTTACTGATTGATTGATGGATATAGAACTTTACCTTCAACAAGTGCTAAAATATATTATAAGGGCCATAATATCATTGCTAAAGAGATGGAAGAATCCTTTTATGTCATCTTTTCCAATACTCTACATTTAAATCAATGAGGAAACTGAGTTGAAATGACTTGTATAAAATTACTCAGTTAATTAAGTGATACTCACTTTTATCCAAACTCAGGTCCTCTAACTGTAAAGTCCAGGGCTACTATCATATTATACTGTCAACTTATTTCATCTTCACAGTAGACTTGTGAGTAAAGAGATAGGCAAGATGGGTAATATTATTGCAATTACCTTCCAAGGCTCACAGTTGTAAATCAATTTATCTTACACTATAGGGATATTAAACAATGTAACACAAATGGTAAATGCAAAAAGTCATACTTAAAATCTAGTCTTCTGTTTTCCAGTCAAGCGAGTTTTCTATTCTGCTCCACATCATCTCTAAGCTTTCTGGATCATTTGTACAACCACATAAAAGCTAAACTGGATATTGAGTTTTGTTGACAGAGCTGATACTAAAATGTATATTGAAAGTGACAAAAAAAGTTTTACAATAGAAAAGAGATATCTTTCTAGCAAAAATCCACATTCAATTTTAAAACAGCCTTTAAAATACAGGAAATGTTGTTTGTTGAAGTATAATAAAAGGTCTTCTAGATTAAAAGGAGAATAGCTGTTTCTAATACTATTATATTTGTTTCTTGCTATGATTTGGTCTAAACCAATTACAGTGTTGAATACCTGAGGCAGTCTTTCAAAAGTGTTATGCTTGACAGCCAGAGTACACTTATCAAAACCTATTCATCCGTGCAAAATAGCGGGCAATGGAACAACTCAGACAGATAGACAGACAAGTGTAAATACACACACACATACACACACACACACACACACACACAAGAAAGACACAGAGACACAGAGATGCAGAGAGACAGAAAGAGACAGAGAGACAGAGACAGAGATAGTGGGACAAAGACAGAGACAGAAACAGAGAGAGATCCCACAAATGAAAACAATCAACACCAGAGTTCTGATATAAACCAGAAGTCAGCATTGACAGTTGTAAATTCCCTTCCTTGTGGATTTCAACCTTACTTTATATGTATGTTACTCATCTTTCCAAGTGGGTGTCTCACCCAAATTTGGTTAATCACTCCTACTACTGAGAAATAATTATTTGCTCTAGAAAAAGGAGTGCAGTATTTTTTTTGTGAATTTTAAAGGGGAAATGTGATTCAAGTCAGAGTATTCCATTTTCTGGATGATCTAACCCCTTGTGATACTGTATATTATTAATTTTCTTCATTTCTCCCTCTTATACAACGAAGAATACTGATACTTAGTGAACCTGATCTTAACGTAAAAAGGTAGATAGATAATCAGAAACCTAGAAGTATACAGGAGGATTTCTGCCTGAGAGAGTAAGAATCAAGGGATACAAAAAAGACAAGGGAATAAAAACATGAACAACAATTGTCTGGTAGGGATGGGGTAAAGATGGTGTTTGGGAAATTTTAACATAACAAAGGAGAAGAAGAATTTAGGGAAAACGGACATGATTTTTTTGTTTTTGATAACCCAGAAGGCTCCAGACAAAGAGAATCTTGGAAAAAATAATCTAGGGAAGCTTTAAAAAAAAAACAAACAGTCATTTAGGACATTATTCAGCATGGATTGGATAAAATCTTGTATATTCACTTTTGATTATCTGCAATCTTTTTTTTATATTTGTATTACTATTTTATTTTGTGGATAAACTCTAGAAATAAATTTGTTGTCTGGATTGTGTTACAGTAGGATTTATCAAAGAATTAAAGAGAAATATGGAATAAGAACATGAATTTGTGAACATGATATTGTTTCTATGGTATTTGCATAAAGAGGGGAACAAGTGATTAGGTATCAGTTATGACTGATCTTTAACCAAGAAAACCAAGCAATCTCATAGACCAGTGGTTCTCAACTTTCCTAATGCCATGAATTTTTAATACAATTCCTCATCTTGTGGTGACAGAAAACTGGAAATATAAGAGTTGCCCATCAATTGGGAAATGGCTGAACAAGTTGTGGTATATGAATGTAATGGAGTACTATTGCGCTATAAGAAATGGGAAGGAGATGGACTTCATAATTACCTGGAGAGGCTTATACAAATTGATGCTGAGTTAGAAGAGCAGAACCACGAAAAATGTGTACACAATGACAGACACATCGTATGTGTGATGACCAGCCTTGACAAACTGGACTTTTCTCAGCAAGGCACAGCTATAAGACAACTCTACAAGTCTCAGGATGGAAGGAGATATCTACATTCAGAGTAAGATCTAGAAAGACTAGAGTTTAAATGGAGACTGAGGCAATACATGCTATCATTCTTTTTCATGTTTGATTTTGTTTCATTTTTCCCATTGTTCACTAATTGGTTACAACACTTCTGTACAACCAGACTGTTGTACAATGTGAAAGTATTTGCAGATCCTATACGTGATTGCAAGCCACCATGGGGGCGGGGGGGCGGGGAGAATGGAGGGGAGAAAATCTGAAACTGAAGTGATTGTGGAACTGAATCTTATAAACTAAAAGTAAATAAACAAGTTATTGAAAAAAAAAAAAACAATTCCTCATCTTATGGTGACCCCAACCATAAAATTATTTTCATTGCTACTTCATAACTATAATTTTGCTACATCTACAAATCGTAATGTAAATATCTGATATGCAGGGTGTATTTTCATTGTTACAAATTGAACATAACCCACAGGTTGAGAACCGCTGTCATAGACCATGATACAAGGAAGCCCAGTTGTTCAAACTGGGATTTACCAATAGTCAAGTGTTTGGATAGGATTAATAAAGGAAAGCCTGAGAATAAAGACAAGATTCCCCCTTTATCTGTATTGAGGAGACCATTCCCCAGGAAACTCACTTGACTCAGGAAGGTTGATAACCAACGGTTCAAAAATTAGAACACCATTAACTCTTAGAGTTAGAAGGATCATGGAAATTTTATAGTGGAAAACACTAATTTTACAGTGACCTGAAGCCCAGAGACAAAGTAGTGATGGAACTGAAAGCTAATTAGTTGTACTATTGGGTTCAGAAATCAGGAGTTTAAGACTATATTTTCAATTACTCGTATAGATGAAAAAGAGAATTAATATAACAAACTTCAAGTAGTCCTGAATTTACGCATGGTTAATATTCAATTCAATTCAATAAACCCTGATTAAGCGCTTAGAAGAGTAAGGGATAGTCCTAGGTATTGGATTGGAGTGGGAATAGAAGTAGTCATTTACATTTGAAAAGCATTTTCATGTTTTGTCTAATTTGATTTTCCCGTCCCTAAGGAAGGTAAGGTTGGAATGATCATTCACGTTTTACAGACAAGAAAGTAAATTGTTTTCCCTTTGCCCCAAGTCTTTATACTCGGGGATAATTTCTTTATTTCTCTGGCCTCAAAATCAACATTTTGAAATAAATCTATCAATAATGTAGATCTTACTACCTGATATCAAAAAGCTTTGCAAATGATTAAATCAATTCTAAATGCTACCAACAATGCATTGTTCATTTCTCCATTGTTCCATTTGATTCCCATGGTTAACACTGAGTTTAAGCATTTAAAATCACTAAAATTATACAAATTTTCATGTAGTCATCAAAACAGTTAGTTTGCTTAACAAAAGATTTCCCAAATACCAGCATTAAACATTTTGAAATTAATGTTTCTTTTTGGTCTGAACAACTGGATAGTTAGAAAACCATACCAAATTTGGGACCCTTCCAATCAATCTTTTGTGGTGGCATGTCATTCAATCTTTTAAGAAGTGTTCTTTATATTGTCCATCATCTTTGTTACATGACGCACATAGGGCCTCTGATATCTTGGACTTTCCAGTGAAGAAACTCTTCATTTATTATGTGTTTATGTGATAGAGTTCATGTTTTATTTTGCATTTCTTTATTGTAAGGAATCTCTTTAATCTGTGATATTTTGCTTTTCACTTGTCCTCAACCAATTATTCTGGTCTAAGTCTTTCTTGAGCTAGATTGCTGATAGTTTATGTCCTATAATGTAACAAAAATTGGACACTTATAGATCATTCAAAAGTTTGAAAAAAAAAGTCATTTTCTTAGTCATAGAAAGAAAATTATATTCCACAATGATGTAGATTGAGATGCCCTCTCCATCCACCAAGTTTATTCTGTTGAGCATAGTTCCTTTGTCTAAGTTGTCCCTCATGGTTCACAAACAAACAGAACCTTCCTAGGGCTCCTCAGAGCTCAGTAAATAGATCTACTAAGGCTACCAGGAAGTGATGTCCACAGACTGTGTCTTTAGTCCCTTTTGATAATATAATCTCAAAGACAGGTTTATTTAAAAAACTGTTATGAAAAAAAATGAAATTACCTTAAGTTGTATAAAGATAACAGTTAGTACAAAGTTCCTACCAAACAAACCAATACAGGATTGACACCTTTGTTTTCATTGTTAATTCTAAAAGAAATGAAAAACATCCAATTATCATACAAAAGAGTAACAAGTAGAATTAGTGCCCATTGTGTTCAGGACACTTTTCTACCTTTTTGGGAAAATACAAATTAGGTCAAAAATATCTTTATCATCAAGGATCTCATAATTTATTAGGGGTTAAGACCCAAGTAGGTTTTTCTCAATGAGTGGAAGAGGGACAGGAGAGAGACAGAAAATTTGGAATTCAAAAATTTTTTTAAAACGTAAAAAGAAAAAAAGAACCCAAGTAAGGCTGGGTATGTTACATAAAATTACATGATAAATTAATCAGGTGGCTGCAAAACAAAGTGTTAAATGATAGAGAAGATTGTAATGCACTGCAAGCAATTCAGGGAAAATTTCATGGATGAAGGCAAGCTAGCTTTTTTTTTCTTTTATCAAGATGAAAATATGAGTGAGAATAGCTCAGACAGAGAAAACAATATGGACAAAAGCATGGTAGTGTAAGAGAAATATTTGGGTGTCAAAAATAATTAATTTTAACTAAAGTATAGAGAAATAAATGTATAGAAAACAGTGTCATATTCCAGATACCATGATGTAGCATTCAAAACAATGCAAGCATGAGTGAAGAGATTGACAGGAGGTCAATTCAATCCTGAATAATGACACCCAGAGGAGCAGGGCATCAATTTCAATTATTTTAGTAATATCAAGTAAGAATCTATGATAAAAACTATATTGACCACATTTTTTTCCAAAGAAGATTAAGAAAACAGTGTATGTGTGAGCCAGAGTGGGGAACTTTCTTAGACTCATCATGCCAAAGAATGATATAATGGAATCAGGGAATCAAAATACCCATGGCATCACATCAGTCTCGATGGGCAACTGAATATCTGGTTAGATTGATAGGTTTGCTTACACATCTAGTGTTTGGGCCTTCCAAAGTCAAGAGTGCCACTTGTCATGCCCAGGGTTTATGTAAGCTAGAATAGAGATAGAGACTATAGAATTATCAGGAGAAATATGCAAAAATGAGATTATTCAAGATCAATATCTTCCCATATGCTTGTGTAGCACACACTTGTCCTTGGATAACTTTTCCCTAACTCCAATTCTTCCAGAGGAGTTTTGAGTGATCAGAGAGGTTGGACATTTCCATCTCCATGTTAGAATTCTTTTGGTACTTCCAAGAGATAACAAATTTGCTTTCTCTAATATCAAATCCCTGCTGATATGCATTGGTCACAATATTATCACTTGAGAATCAACTACTGAACTACTTTAAGTATCTTTTAGTAAATGACATTTACTGAAGTAGATCAGTGAAGACAGTGATTTTCTCCCAAAGTCTTCAACAAACTTTCTGATAACTACATATAGAGAAAAGGGTAAAATTGTCTCAAGCTTAGAGAGCAGGTATGGAAATCGGACAACTCAAAACTTCTAATTACTGGAATTCCATTATTCCCATGTGTGGGGAATTAAAGATGTTTCCCTATAGTACAGTGAATTTGTATCCATCTGTCCTTTATTTTAGATTGAGAATTTGCTGTTGACTGATCTGGGAATATGACAAGAACACTGATGGGAAAATAGGAATTTTAATATGTCTAGACTCTGTGAAACTTTGAAGGTCCTCCTTTGGTCAAATTGGAGAATTGGAAGAGAACTAGCCAAAGCAGATGTCTGTATCCCTACTAATCAGGCAGTATAACCTCAGGGGTGTCCTCCAAATTCTTGTAATCAGTTCTGTTATAACTTTTTTGATAATTCATAGACAATCCTTGAGGTATGACAAAGTTTCCTCTGTTCAAACACCATTCTTATGTAATAACATTCCAGTTCAAAGGGCTTTTGAAACTTGATTTAGGTCTCATGATTGAATTAGCTGATTGAGCATTTTATCACTTACTTTAAGTTTCATGAGGTTAAGTAAATAAATCACTCTATCTTTACATATATTAGCTGAATTATAAAAATTGAAACAAAATTAAAAAAAAAAAACTAGGCCTTAAAATAAGGTATCACAAATGATCATTAATTGAGACAAGGCAACCATTTTAAAGGTCAGATGAATTCCTAGTGAACCTAAAGATTCATGCTAATTTCTAATAATATTGATACTCCCATGCTTCTTATTTTTGCTTATTCTGCTTCAAAAAAGTTTTTTGTGTGTGTGCAAATATATATGTATATATATGTATGTATGTGTGCATATGTGTGTGTCACACATATATAAATATAAACATATATATATATATATGGAAGGAGAGAGGGTACTTGTTGTGAAGGCTTAGTAGTCTTTCTTTGTGACAAAGAAGTATAAAGCTTGCTAAACCCATATAGTTTTCCCCTTTCTTTGGTTCCCTGTGGATGTTGGATGTCTCCTTCGCAAAATTGCATATGTCATTTCCTACTGTCCTGAACATATCTACTTAATAGCAACCAATGGAATTTAGAGGTAATAGGGCATTCCTGGCAGATAATAGCTGTCCTGATGAATATTTGTCAGGATAGGTTTATTTCAACCACTCAAAACTATTCAAAGGGCTTAAAAACTCTTCCATATAAACTGAGAATTAAAGAAGAGAAGACAAACAGAAAGGGAGGGGAAAGAGAAGAGAAGAAAAAATAAATAATTAAACATTTTAAAATGCCTACTATGTACAAGGTTTGGCTTTAAGTACTGGCATTACACAGAGTCAACAACCAATGCCAGAATTATATTACATCTTTTGTAAACCATATATTTGGCAGTGTTCCAGGAAAATAAGTCATATCCTTGCCAGTAGACATCAGGTCTTACAAAGGATGATTAATTTCATACTTCTCATTATGCCAAACAGAGTTCCAGTGAAATGATAAATTCTTAATGGTCATCACACATTCCTATCGTGGCAAAGAATCTCAGAAATTATTTAATCCCAAGTAGGAAACTTTTCTCAATACTCTAAAGAAATTCATAGTCCAAAGTCAATTTGAATGCTTCCAAAGAAAGAGAATTTCTTACCTTCCAAGGAATTTATTCCATTACTGAATACTCATACCTTTAAAGTCTTTCCTTTCTTGGACCCAATGATTGCTTGTATGTAACTTGCTTGCTTTTGTCCTACTTCTGCATAAGGGAGTCAAAAAGAAAAAAAAATCATTTTTTTTGTAAAATTACACCTCTTCAAATACTTAAAGGTAGAGATATTTGCTACTGTAGTTCCCCAAATCTTGTCTTCTATAGCTGAAACATTCTTAATGCCCAGAATTTCCATCCTGACACATTGAAATGGTATTACAAATGTAGTCTAGGAAACTCAGAATAAAGTAATAGCTCTCATCTGTTCCATCTTTATTATAATGGATAAACTGCATTATCCCCTTCTGAGTCTCCATTTCCTCATTTATAAAATAAAGGAAATGTGCCTGAATCAACTTTTACATGACATGATATATTAGAAACAGTGACATACTAGAGCATCTAATTTGAAGCTCTATTTCTGTGACCTTCTTTTATATCTTTTCATATTCATATCTTTTACTCCCTGTGTAGTTTTAGGACAAGTCTTTGGCCTCAACTTTCTCATCTTTATTATCATTATTTTTTGCTTTTTGGAGGGGGAAAGGGATGGCAGTTGGTGTTAAGTGACTTGCCCAAGGTCATGTGACTAGTAAGTGTTAAGTTTCTGAGGGCAAATTTGAACTCAGGTTCTCATGACTCCAGGGTTGGCACTGTGTTCACTGTGCCACCTAGCTGCCCCAACTTCCTCATTTTTAAAATGAAGAGTTAAGGGGGTGGAGCCAAGATGGTGGTGTAAGAGCAGCAACATATTGCAGCTCTCACATAGCCACCCCAAAATACGCATAAAATATGACTCTAAACTAATTCTAGAACTCCTAAGTGCACACAAATATACTTTCCACTAAAGTCAGCTTGGCTACAAGGAACCATATTAGCACTATGAACCCAAACCAGCCTGGCCTGAAGCCGCGGCTGTGCCCCGGGGGCAGCTGGACGTGAGGAGCCGAGCCCTGGCTGGAGCTTCAGGTTAGCAGATTGGAAGCAGCTGCAGCAGGATGCAGAGCTAGGTCAGTGGGACTTGCAAGGTCATGGGAGAAAAGTGGTCCAGCCAAACTGCCTCCAGGGCTTAGAAGCAGAAAGTGGAGGCCCTGCACCCGCCTCCACATTGCTGTTTCAGAGCTCTCGGCCTGCAGACTGCAGGAGGACCAAGCAATTGTTCAGAGGCCAAGTGCTCTAGCGTTGAGAGGCCTGGATCGGGATTGCGGTCTTGGGCTTTGGTTCTGCAATTCTTTTTTATTCAGTGAGCTGGAAGTGGGGGAGGGACCCAGCAACTTCCTAAGAGCTCCGTGAGCTGGGAGGACCCCACCAATTTGGGACAGAGCTTTCCCCTCTGGAAGCAGAACTGCACAGAGATTACAAAAAAAAAAAAAATCACGGACTGACTAACCATGAATAAGAATAAGCATAAGAAGCAGGGTAAGAACAGCAGCCAAACCCTAGATTCATTCTTTGGGGAAAAGAAGGACCAAGGCAGAGAGCTACAGGAGGACAGCACAGCCAGAGCTCCC
>CM053585.1:54776939-54809736 GCA_028646515.1 Pseudochirops corinnae
ACTAGGTAAATGATATATGTTTGATTGATTAAAGTGAAACTGTTAACCCTTTTTGAGTTGCTTTCCTTTAGAAAAGCAGATCTAAGAACCTGTGCTAGTAGCCGCCCTAGGCATGCTAGGGTGCTTGCTGTTACAGTCATCTAGCTGTCTTTACCTCCAGTTGTGATTTGGAATGTGCCTTTCACCCTTACCAGGTCTCTTTTCTAATGTGTCACATTAGAAATTCGATTAGAAAATCTATAAGGGCCCCTTTGGCTTCATTTTTTTATGTTCTATCAACAAGAATGAAAAGCGACCAGTCTTGTTTTTAATGTCATATTCCTGCTTAGTATCCTCAGAGGAAGAGGATCTAGGGGAAAATGGAAGCTGAATCTAGTCTTGGAAGAGTATATCATGAAAGTTATTTTCAAATTGGGGCACCACATTTGGGGGTGGGGGGACATTGGAAATTTGGCACACATAAATGAGGGTAACCATGATTGTCAAGGAACTGGGACTATACCATAGCATGATCAGTTAAAGTAACTAGGGATGTTCTATAGAGAGGAAAGATAACTTGAGGATTACATTCTCTTCATTTTTAAATATCTTCAAGTGATTCTCAGGGAAGACAGATTTGATCTGTTTTAAGTATAACTATTGTTCATCCTTCATTGCTGAAAAGGACCAATTACATCAAAAGTTGATGTCTTATCTTGCACATAAATTTAAATGAAGCAGTCACATGAATTTTAGAGCCATCAAAATCCAGTGGCATGACAAAAGTCAAGATGACTAGTGATGGCTCAGGAAGTGGTAGATGACCTTGGGGTCTTTGATATCTGATCAGACTCTAAGCACTCTATTGCCTCTACTCCCTTCACCTTCATGGTCATTGGAACAAATTTTTCTCATCAACCTGGCAAATCTTCACAAGCTTGGGATTCACATCCCTCTAACTCAGTGATGGGTTTGAGGCTTGTCAGTTACCATTAACATGTTTTAGCCCATCTGACAAAATGATATTATGAAGGTATGGTCATTTTACTTGCTATAGTTTCTTGGAACCACAGGTAAGAGTTGGGTGAAAAGTGAATACCAAAGGTGTAGGAGCCACCCTGAAAAAGTTTTAGCAAATCCTCAAACCAGAGGTGCTAGTTCTTCCTGAAAACCCCATACACTACTGTGTAAACCTAAAGGAAAGAACTAGGATAAATAGGGTCAACAAAAGTGATAGAGAAATCTTCTCAGCAGTATGTAAAAACAAATACAAAAAAGAACTTCTGAAAAATTCTATTTCCCTTCCTTTTTCTTCTCCTTACCCCCTCTCCCATTTTTCTCCCCACCCCATACACATCCACACACAAACACACATAGATGGGTGGGAGGAATATAGGGAAGAGCTGTAAGTTTTACAAACATAAGAATTTGAGCTTCCTTAAATCAAATAAGTTAATTCACTGGTTAATGAATTCCTTATCACTTAGAGGCCTTGAAATAGAGTCTAAGACAACACTTTGTGGGAATGTTGCAGATGACATTTTCGATAGGCTATATGTTGAAATATATGTTCTCTGAGAGTCCATGATTCTATGCACCTAATCTTTCTTCATGATCTTCTCTGAGTAAGCCTAGCCTCAGCCTTGAGGTCACTTTTTCTTTTCCATTCTATATTTTCTGAAATGCCACTAACTCCCCTTTGTTTGCTCTGTATCTCCCAGTCCTACTAAATGTTCCTTCACCTAGAGTGATAGATGTGATTGCATGACTTCAGTGCAATTTTGAATTCACTAATATTCAGGGAGTTTTTTTAGACTTGTATAGTCCACAATCTTTTTTCTCACTGTTTCAAATATTGAGACAAACAATACAAAAAAACAATTTGGTTTTAGATTTTTTATCCTCAAAATCCTTCAACACTGACCTAGAGCATTGTGTAATACTTGCCTAATCATATCAAGAAATCATGTGATCATATAATCACAAGAGCAGTGTGTGTCTATGTCAGGACATAGAGTACCCTGACTTTGAGAGTTGCTTTCCATCCATTGATGGATGCACCCATTGAACTGCTTATGGGATCTTTAAGGTTCAATAAATATAGATTGTGGGACAAAATGGGCTGTTAATTTGGCACTTGTTTCCTATTCACTTGAGATCCTTCCACTTCTATTCTGTGGTGTTGTTGTTGCTGTGTGTGTGTGTGTGTGTGTGTGTGTGTGTGTGTGTGTGATTGAAGGAGCTCTGGTATTGGAAAAAGAACACTGACTCTAAGCAGTGGACTTGGGTTTGAACTCTTATTTTATGTACTTATTAGTTATGTGGCATTTGGTAAGTCGTTTATCTCTCAGGGGCTCCATTTCTTCATCTGGCAAATGAATGCATTAGATTTGATGGGCTCTACACTTCTCTCCAGTTCCATATCCTTTATGTATGAGACTATGTAGACATAAGCCTGACCTTTTCCAGAGGAAGGATACAATTCTGTATAAAGGCAGAATGAAAATATTATGCTGGTATGACCTAAAGGAGAAGAGACTTAGGGAGCACATGAGTGCTATCTTCAAATAATCAAAGATCTGTCATCTTCTTGGCTTCAGAGGACAGAAACAGGATCCATTGGTAGAAATTGTAAAGAGGCAATTTTTAGATTGATATAAGACAATAATTCCTTACGATTAGGTCTGTCTAAAACTGAAGTGGTTTTCTTTAGAAGGTAGCAAGACTTTTGTCTTTAAAATTCTTCAAATTGAGGCTAGAGAGTTACTCTAAGAGATTTTTTTTATTAAAAAAATTTTCATGACACTTAATAGCTATGTGACTCTGGGTAAGTCATTTAACTTCTTTATTTAGTTCATTTATTCATTTAGCTTCACCTGTTAAATGAGAATAATAACCTCAGCCTACCATAGTTTCCATAGTTCAAGTAAGATAATAGTTATAAACCACTTTGCAAATTTGAAAATGCTATTAACAACATAATAGAAATAGCCATGCTCACATATACACATACACAGAAGCATACCTTTGATCTCAGAAGACAAAGGTTAGAAGTGATCTCTGATGTGATAAATCCCTACCTACACCATGGTGGTGGTAATGTCAGAAAAGAAGATGGTGTCTATCAGAGAACTATTATAAGATGGTAATGATAGGCCTTAGGAATTTTTTGGATATGGGGGACAAGTGAGAGTAAGGAGTCAAAAATACTGTCTAGGTAATGAGCATAGATAAATGGGGTTTGATGGTATTCTGAACAATATAGTTATGTTAGGAAAAAAGGAAAGTTATGGGAAATAGATAATCCATTCAGTTTTGCATGTAAGGTTTAAGATATCTATGAAATTCAGTTTGAAATATCAAATAGGTATCTCTAAATAATCAACATCAGGAAAGAAATTAAGGCTGAGCATAGAAATAATAGTTGAATCTATGGTAGCTGATAGAATCACTAAATTAAATAATCTACATAAAAAATAGAAGGTCAAAGACAGAGCCTTGTAAGACAACCATGGTTAGTATATATGGTTTGAATAAAGATTCAGCAAAGGGGACTGAGAAGTATTAACACAGCTATTAGGAAAAACAGGAGATAATAGTATTATGAAAACCTAACAAGAAGAGAATATCAAGGAAAAGTAATTGTCAAAAGTTACAGAGAGGTTCAAAACAGAAGAGAATTGAGAAAAGTCTGTTGTATACAGCAGTTTGGTACCTTTGGAGAGAATAGTTTCTATATCATTGTGAAGAAGTCAGAATGAAAGAGTTAATAAGGGAGTGAGAGGAAAGGAAGTGAAGGGATTAATTACAGACAGATTTTTCAAGGATGTTAACCAGAATAGGGGAAAAAAAGATACAGGATTACAGTTAGCAGGTATGGATGAATCAAGTGAGGGATTTTTAAGTATTGGGGAGACATGACTATAATTATAGGTAGTAAGGAAGGTGCTAGTAGATAGGGAGAGATTGAAGATAAGTGGGAGAGTGAGGAGGATAGAGGGAACAATCTTTTGGAGATGATGGGAAAGAATGGAAGCACTTATGCAAAATCATTTGCCTTGGCAAGAGAAGGACCACCTCTTCATTTGAGATAGAATGAAATAGGAGATAGTGGTAGAAAATATCAGAGTGATGTGAGATGAAATGGCAGGGTAAAGGGGGAGCTCACAGGGAATGGTTTCCACTTTTAAATGAAGAGGTAAGGTTCTCCACTGTGTATTATGGAAAATCATAGAAGGTTTGAGAAGTCTTTCAAAGGTTTGGAGAAGCTGCCATGGTAAATGGGATAGTAAATCAAATAGGGATATATGGAAATATTGCCTTACTACACTGAAATTTCAGTCGAGATTGTATAAAATAAATTTGTGGTGACCTCAATCAGCAGAGGTTTGTGATTTTCTTCATCTTCATTCAGGGGTATTTGAGTAGGAAAAAGGCATTTGAGGATATTTGAGTTAAGATCACTGGAGGGAGAAACGTAAATTATTTTTTTAAAATTAGATTATACTACGTACCTGGGACACCAAGAGGAGAAAGAGGAAGACTTTGGGAAATAGATTGGAAGGTTTGAACATGAACATGCTTCTTTCCTTTAGTGTTAGGGGATTTCAATTATCCAGAAAGCTACTGACCTTATCTCTAATAAAAACAAAAGAGCTAATGACTCCTTGCATTGTCTTAGCAGTAACAAGGAAGAGTTATACTCTGCCTTTGATTCTCAGTAAAAGGGAAGGAAGTGGTTGCAGTGTTGAACATTATGATAATGCTAAGTGAAAGTTGAAACTCTCTCATATTTTTATTTAAATTTTACTAACATTTATATAATCCTTTAAATTTTAAAAGGGGCTTATAAATGTTTTCTCATTGGATTTTCCAAACCACTCTTGGATGTAGGTGTTATTATCCACATTTTACAAATAAGGAAACTGAGGCAAAAGAATGATTTTTTTTCTCTTAAGTGTCTAAAGTAATTTATATACCAGGAGGGATTAGAATGAAGTTTTTCCTGACTTCAAATCCGCATTTAGTCTATTTTACCACCTTCTATTTTTTTATTAGTTTTTGATGGAGAAGTATATGATATCTAGGAATAGTAAATTATGTACTCTAGTTTAGGAAAGATCAGATGGGGTTCATAGGAAAGATAGGTAAGACCCAACAGATTAGAATTCCATCAGGAAAAAGATGTAGGAGAGAGGCTCAACAGTAAAATTTAAAGACACAAAGAAAAAAATAACAATTATAATGAAGAGAAAAAAAATACAGTAAGTTTAAAGAGGCAGGAGTGTGTACAAAGGAAACTCACTATTTGGCATAGATTTTTGAAAAAGGAAAGATACTGAAGAAACAAACAAGACTTGGCAAAAAATCATGACTATATGAGAGTGGTAAAATACCTTAAAAAGTATGAATACTTCAAAAGACTAATGAGGAAAACTAAGCACAAGGTCTTTTACCCTTTGCATTGCATTTTTAAGATTATGAAGAGAAAGAAGGATGAAAGAAATGATAGGACATCTGCTTGAAGACCAGTAACTGAAGTTATTGAGGATATTGATGACAAAAACCAAAGAGAGGGCACAGCTACTCAATTGGTACTTCACTTTCATTTTGTGAGCAAATGAGAGAATCTTTTCCAGGGAAATAATTGAACAAAAATCATAACTGGTAGTTCAAGTCCAAGAAAAGCAAGGAAAGGATAAGAGAGCAAGCCATATTTCTTAGATGAAGTGTATCTTATGAAACTAAAAGATCTCAATAAGTAAAACAGTGGTATAAAATCAAATAAAAGTATGGGTGGAGGGCAAGCAACAAGCCATATATAAAGATTCCTCTAGGCTGCATACTAGCTTAGTTTTAAAATGTAATATTATCCATGTTTTTCCTTGTGCTTGCATTTTTGTTAAATATTTCCAAATTACATTTAAATCTGATTTAGGCACCATGAGCATTTAACACTCATGGTTTAGAGCAGTAGGATTAATCTAATATTCAAGAGGAACAAAATAAAGTCTTGCACTCAGGTACCAAAATCAGTTTCCTCCACTTCTCTCATTTGGTTTTCAAAATCTTTCTTAAGCTGATCTATTGCTTTTAGGCAGCCTTCATGTTTCTTGGAAGCCTTTGGTGTGGGAGTTTTGACTGTGTTGTCTTCCTCCCATTCCATGCTTTGATCCTTCTTGTCCCCAAAGAAGGAATCTAGAGTTTGATTTCTGTTCTTACTTTGCTTCCTTTGCCTGCTCATGGTTGACCAGTCAATGATTTTTTTAGCTCTGTGGAACTCTGCTTCCAGAGGGGAAAGCTCTGTCCCAGATTGCTGGGGTTTTCCCAGCTGCCAGAGCTATTAGGGGGCTGTCATTTTTTTTTGCAGCCTCCACCAGCTTTGGCTTACTGAAAACGCACCCCAGGACCACCACCCAAGACCACAATCTGGATCCAGGCCTCTTAACACAAGAGCACTTGGCGTCTGAACAATTGCTTGGCCCCCCAGCAGTCTACAGTTCGGAAGCTCTGAAGCAGCTATGTGGAAGCAGCTGCAGGGCTTCTACTTCTACCGCTTCCTTTCCCTGGAGGCAGTTTGGCCAGACCTGCTTTTCTCCCCAAAGTTTAATAGAGATCCACTGACCTTTCACTTAGTTCTTGTTTCTTATGGGTTGATAATTCTGGAAACTGCCACAGCTGCCGCTGATCCACTCTCCTGAAGCTCCAGCTTGTAATAGCAATCAGTTTGGCAGATACTTAGCACTTAGTACCTTGGGGCTAAGTATGGAAGGTACAAACTCTGTCTCACTGTTGAGAAGGGATGAACTCCCCTGTTGATGTGGAAAAAAGGGATTGGCTGAGACAGGAAGTCAGTGTGTGTATATAAGCAAGAATTCCAGAGACAGAGGGATAGAATTAGAATGTTGCTCCTGGTGAAGAAAGAATTGTGGAGACTGAAGCCAGCTAAGAGAGAGAGAGAGAGAGAGAGAGAGAGAGAGAGAGAGAGAGAGAGAGAGAATCTCTCCCAGTATCTGGAAGCTGAGAACTGAGTTGGAGTTTTCCTGAGACCAGAATCTGGTGAAGGACACCTGGAAGGCTGAGAGGGCTTGCCTGGAAGGCTTCCTGCAAGGCTGATATTCCTTCTGGGTCCTAGGGCCGGCTGAAGTGCTGGAGGACTGAAGAAGCATGACCAGGATGAGACTTTGTTTGTTTGTGGCCTGGCTGATCCTTGAGTTCCAGGTAAGAGAAGTGGTGAAGAGTTTGAGATGTGCTGGACCCTGTGAATTTCAGTGTGTGCCAGAGACTGCCCTGAGGAGTGGACAAGCACCTGGGAGTTTTCTAACTCTGAGGACTGGACAAGGACTTGGGAGCTGTCTGCTTCTGAATCCAGGTGACTGTTTGGTGGATTCAGGAGTAAGCTGGGACCATGGAGGGGGATCTAGGGAATCAGAGAGACCACCCAGAGTCAAGATGAAGAAAAAGGCCTCCCCTTGGATGAAATTGAGGTTTGCTGGACACCAAGGGGTGGAGGGTTTGTTTACCTTCTAATGACTGTATTTGTGATTAATGATACTTAGTAATTGTGAATCTAGATTAGTGAATGATTAAGTATTGAGTTGCCCCATGAGTGGAAGTTTGATTATTCTATCATGAATTGATTGAATGCTTTGTTCTAAATATTGTGGCCACTGTAGTGAAAACTGTGTGGCCATTTTCTGTGATAAGATGTAATGTTGTGAATGTTATATTGTAATATATTGTGAATGTCTGCCTTGATTTGTAATGGAATAAACAGAGTGTTCACTATATTGTGTAATCTGAACCCTAAAAGTTCACAGTAGCATTCTTTTGGGAATCTGCTGGTGCATGGCATTACACAGCTGCGGCCTGGCTCAGCTTGTCCGGCCACCCCAGGGCTATGCCGAGGTTTCAGGCTGAGTTGCTTTCGGCTCCCAGAGCTGAGATGGTCCCTTCTAGCTGAGCTGCCTTCAGTGGGAAGTGTATTTCGGTGCATTTTAGAGTCCCAAAATTTGTTTAGAATCATATTTTATGGTTATTTGATGTGGCTGTGTGGGAGCTGCAATACCTTGCTGCTCCTATGCTGCCATCTTGGATAATTCTTCCAAAATCAGTTTCACAAGAATAAGATGAGGGAGATTTATTTAGATGGCTGTTGTTCTGGAGCCAAAAAAGGACACTTAACAGATTACAAAATTGTAATGACTAAGTATTGTAGTTAAGGAACCAGACTACTAAATTGCATTGAGTTGCATTGAGATACATAACTTTAAGCAATATGGTAGTCATAGTCCCATTGTAATCTCTCTTTATCACATTTCAAATGGAGTGTTGTGTTCAATTCTAGGCATTACAGTTGAAGAAGCATGTGGATAAACTGAAGAATTTCACAAGAAAGAACCAGGATAGTAAAAGAACTCAGGGCCATGTAATATGAAATTGAGTTGAAAGAACCAAACTGCTTAGATGGGAGAAGAATCAAAGATGAAATGATAATTTTACTTGAGTAGTTGGGAGCTTATCACCTGGAAAAGGAATTTTATTTATGCCTTGTGTCCTAAGGTAGAAACAAGGACAGTTAGACATTGAAAGAGATATATTTAAGCTTGTTAGTAATACACCTCCCTAATAATTTCAGCCATGCACAAATGGGGTGTTCTTCTTGTTTAGTCTTGCCATTCTTTTGACTCCATTTGATGTTTTCTTGGCAAAGATATTGGAGTGATTTGCCATTTCCTTCTCCAGCTAATTTTATAAATGGGTAAATGGAGGTGAATAAGGTTAGGTGATTTGCCAAGGATCACACTGTCATTGTCTGAGGCCAGAATTGAACTCAGATCTTCCCGACCCCATGAACAAGTACTCTGTCCACTGTGCCACCTAGTTGCCCTGAAAAATGGAGTGAACTGCCTCAAAAGATTATAGGATCACTTTCTTGTAGTTCTCGAAGTGAAATGACCACTTGTCAGGAATTCAGTATGAGGATTTCTTTCATGCACAAACTGGATGTTCCTTCTGACAATCAAATTCAATCATTCTGTAATTTGGTCCCATTATCTATGAATCTAACTGTTTTTTCACTGAACTATACTCTCCATGTTAGACTTTTACAAAATAATAATTGTTATAGAAATAAATCTGAATGGGTCCTTAAAGTTTTATTTTGTTTTGTTTTGATTTGATTTCTTCACCCTATGATAAGGGGGGGAGGGGGGAAGTTTTCCCTTCCTTTTACATTTTCATTTCCCCACAACAGGAATTATTTTCCTGTGAAATGCAGCAGAGCTGTCTGAGGAGCCTGATTGACCTCTACTTCACTTCAATCAGCCTCCTACTCACAAAAGTGAATAAGATATCTCATTCAGTTTTAGTTAGAGTTTCTCTGACTTGATGAATATCTGAATGTTACACAGGTCATCATATTTTGCCATACCAATAGCACTGATATAAAAGGTTTCCAAATGAAGAGCATGATGGCCACCTATATAGATACTAATTGCCACTATAATCCCTATGTATTGCCTTTGTGTTAGAGCAAAGCAGTCCTCCTTTTATTAACTTTTAAGTAACTCATGAAAAGCTATTTTGTGAGTGTTTATTTGTGAGAAGGCCCAATGAAAGCCTATTTTGTCCCCAAAATTGGACCTGTACCAATAGGAAGCTGGAGTTAAGATGCTCTTAACACTTAATCATATTATATATGAGGATACAGTCTAAAATTATAACTATATTAACAAATGGTAGACATACTTTTCAAACCTAGGTCCCTTAATTCCAAATACAATCTTCTTTGAATGACATCATGGGATATCTAAAAGATTAAGCCAAAAATCTTAGATGATGGAGTAACTCTTCCCAATATTTTATTTATTTGTGTCAAGGACTCAATGCCATAGATTGTACACTCCATAAAGAAAAAGACTACACAATTTGTCATCCATGTTGCCATTTTTCGTTGTGTTGTCATCTCATATTGCCTAGCACAGCCCCTTGAACAAATGAGGTATTTAATAGAAGTTTACTTTAAATTGAAGTGAGGTGAATCTAACTGGTTTAGAGTCAACAAAATGTTTGGCAATTTCTTCTAGCAGGAGAAATTGATTTCATCCTGAAATAGGATGCATTTCCAGTACCTGTATTTGAAGAATTCATACAAACACTGAGGTTGGAATCAAGTGCAAAGCCAAGGTTATCCCACCAGTCAACAGTGGGAAAATGGAATAGCATTTATAACTGGGAGCATGGGAATTCTCTAGTCAAACCTCATCATGTTATAAAGCTGAGCCCTAAACAGACTAAATAATTTGTCCAAGGTCGCATAGATTGTAAATAACAAATCAGAGACCAAAATCCAGGACCTATGACTCCAATGCCAGTTTTTTTTTTCTATTATGCTATACTGTATCACTTACATCATGATGCCTTGATGTGTAGAATCACAGAATAGCAGCATTTTACACATGGACCTTGGAGACGATGTAGTACAAGCAATGCATGAAGTAAATGTGCACTTTCTTTTCTTTTTTTATTTTCTAAACTTTTGTTTATTTTTAGTTTACATCGTTCATTTCCATGAGATTTTGATTTACAAATTTTCTCTCCTTCTTTCTGCTACCCACCAACCCAAAACAGTGATCCCACTGTATACCCCCTCCCCCAATCTGCTCTCTCCTATATCCTCTCCCATCAACCCTTTGACTTTCCAGTAGGGCAAGAGGGACTTCCCTACCCCAGTATCTGTATATTTCCCTCTTTCCTATTCCACCAGCCACTTGTTCTATTCTCTGCTTTGTCCCTGTCCCTTTACAAAAGTATGTGCTTATAACACCCCTCCCTTCAACCTTCCCTCAGCTCCATCCCCCCCACTCTCATCTTCTTCCCCCCTACTCTCCTGTAGGCCAAGATACCCAATTTAGAGTGTATATCATTCCTTCCCTAAGCCAACTTCAATGAGAGTAAAGCTGACGCATTCCCTTTTGCCTTTCTGTTTTTCCCCTCCATTGTAACAATTATCCCTTGCCTCTTCTATATGAAAGGATTAACCCAATTCTGTCTCTTCCTGTCTCCTCTCATAGTATTCCTCTCCCACCTCTCAATTTCACCTTTTAAAATATGATCCCATCCTATTCAATTGATCCTGTGCCCTCTCTCTGTGTACACATATATACACACACTCACATATGTATTCATATGCATATATACCCTCCTATATAGACATATGTGTGTATACACACATACACCCCTACACACACATACATACATATACATTTAGTTTCCTTTCAACTATCCTCATACTAAGAAAAGTTTCATGAGTTATAATTATTATTTGTCCATGTTGGCATGTAAATAGTTCAACTTTGATAACTTCCTTATGAATTCTTTCCCATGTTTACCTTCTCATGCTTCTTGCATCTGAATGTCAAATTTTCTATTCAGTTCTGGTTTTTTTCAGCAATAATGTTTGGAAGTTCTCCACCTCATTGAATGACCATATTTTCCCCTGGAACATTATACTCAATTTTTGCTGGGTAGGTGATTCTCGGTTTTAATCCTAGCACCCTTGATCTCCAGAATATCATATTCCAGGCCCTTCAATCCCATAATGTAGAAGCTGCTAGATCCTGGGTTATCCTGATTATGTTTCCACAGTATTCTAATTGTTTCTTCTTGGAAGCTTGTAATATTTGTTCCTTGATCTGGGAACTCTGGAACCGGGCTATAACATTCGTAGGAGTTTTCTTTTTGAGAACTTTTTCAAGAGGTGATTGGTGAATTCTTTCAAGTTCCATTTTACCCTCTGGTTCTAAAATATCAGAGTAATTTTCCTAGAGAATTTCTTGAAAGATGCTTTCTAGGTTCTTTTTTTGATCATGGCTTTCAGGTAGTCCAATAATTTTTAAATTGTGTCTCCTGGATCTATTTTCCAGGTCAGTGTTTTTTTCAAGGAGATATTTCACATTGCCTTCTATTTTTTTCATTTGTTTGGAACTGCTTAATAGTATCTTGATTTCTCATAAAGTCATTTGCTTCCATTTGCTCCACTCTAACTCTGAAGGAATTATTCTCTTCAGAAACCTTCTGAGATTCTTTTCCTATCTGGGAAATTCAACTTTTTAAGGCATTCTTCTACTCATTGGCTTTTTGGGCTACTTTTGCCATTTGAGTTCATCTATTTCTTAAGGTGTTATTTTCTTCAGTCAGGTTATTGATTCTCTTTTCATGATTTTCTTGTATTATTCTCATTTCTCTTCCCAATTTCTCCTCCACTTCTCTTATTGGGTTTTCAAAATCCTTCTTAAGCTGCTCTATGGCTTGTAATCAGTCTACATTTTTCTTGGAAGCTGTTGGTGGGTGAGCTCTGACTGTGTTGTCTTCTTCCCATTCCATACTTTGATCCTTTTTGTCCCAAAAAAAGGAATCTAAAGTTGCATTTCTCTGCTTGCTTTGCTTCCTTTGCCTGCTCATGTTGCCAGACAATTACTTGACTTTTAGTTTCAGCAGAACTCTGCTTTCAGAGAGGAAAGCTCTGTCCCAAATTGCTGGCATTTTAGCAGCTACTAGAGCTATTAGGAGGCTACTGTTTATGCAGCCCCCACAATCTTTGGTTCACTGAAAACATACCTCAGGACCACCACCCAAAACCACAATCCTGATCCAGGCAGCTCAAGGCAAGAGCGTTTAGCCTCTGAATGATCACTTGGCCCCCCTGCAATCTGCAGGCTGGGAGCTTCTGAAGCAGCCACGTGGAGGTGGCTGCAGTGTTGTCCTGGGGCAGTTGGTTGGATCCTCTCCCCCAAATTTATCCGAGTTCCACTGACCTTTCACTTAGTACTTGTTTCTTAATGGGTTGGTAATTCTGGACAACATCACAGCTGCCAGTGATTCACACTTCACCCGAGGCTTGTTCTGGTGGCCCTAGGGCTCCAGCCATGGGTTCATGCAGTGCTGGTCTAGGCTCCCAGCATGCTGTGATGAACCGCTTCATGTCTGCCTGCCAGGCTGCCTTCAGTGGGAGCTTTGTTACTTTGTCATTTTGTGAGTTCTGGAGCTTTAAAATTTGTTTAGAGTCATATTTTATAGGTATTTGAGGTGGTTATGGGGAGAGCTGCAGAATTTTGCTGCTTCTACACCACCGTTTTGACTCCTCCCAGTGCATTTATTTTTCTAAGGAAAATGAACTATTTCCCTCTCACCACAAAAGGTGATATAAAAAAAAAAACATTAAAAAAATGTGAGATTAATTTTTTACACTTGAATAGACATGAAACAGATGACTTAATTACAATCCATGTTAGAATAAGACAGACCACAGGGCCAAGAAAAAAGCAAAATTCAAGACCACATTGCTCTCTCTCTCTCTCTCTTTCTCTCTCTCTCTCTCTCTCTCTCTCTCTCTCTCCATATACATATACATACATACACATATGTGTATGTATGTATGTGTGCATGTATGTATGTATGTCTACATTGAAGGGACTGCAATTACTGTAACAGTTTTGGATTGTATTGCTCTTAAGAGCTTAATGGAGAGAGTCCAGTTGTTCTAAAAATAGAAATACCTAGAATTTCTTTTTATGGTTGAATTATTTGAGCTGAACTAAAAGATAGTACAGTTAAACTAAGTAAGCATTTTGCCATAGTCACAGAGGGATTTAGTGCTGAGGACCCAGGACAATTTAGATGAAGCAAGTGAAGCTTAGCAAAGATGACTTTTGGGGGAAAGGCAATATACTAAGTACTCTTAATAATATTGTTTGATTCAGTACATCAGGAATTATGTACTTTTTTTTTTCCCCTGGCCTGTCATCTAGAAGAAAACAGGGTCACAAACATTGTAGAAAAAAGAATAAAAATATCAACCAAAGAAAAATGTCAACATGTTTAGGGCATGTTAAGGTTCCAAATAAATATTTTGGTGATTTTTAATCTCTACCAAATATTAAAGCAAAATGATATTTTAGCATATAGAAAATTAGAACATGTATGACTAAAACCAAAAGAAACTTTAGTCTATGGCATTTTTGAGCAGAAAAGGAACAGAGAACAGTAAGTGTCAGAACATGTAAGATAAGAGTTAGTAGAGACCTTAGAAATGATCGAGATGAAGAGGAGGTCTAGTGGGAATAAATGAGTTAATCAATTCGTAAGTGCAGACTGAAATCTAGAAACCAAGTAATATGACTACAAGGCCACGATTTTTTCCACTATGACATAATAACACTTTCTAAACAATGTTATACAGAATTTCAATCTTTTGGTGACTCAGAACACATGAGATCATCATCTCTTACCAATAATCCATGTAAGCATGGCATTGTGAATCTTATGTACAATACTAATGATCTTCCCCATAATGACAAATTGCCCCATAATCATCCACAAGGCATCATAACTTGATGTATCACAGGCCCTGGTCAGAACAATGGACATTGGGTTCAGACCATTGTTGTGCTCCCAGAGTTTCTCCTGAAGTTTTTATATTGGCTTCTATTTTTTCATTTGTTTGTATTCATTTAATATTTTCCCTTTCTGCACTGAATTGTGAGGTTTTTATGCTCTAATACATGGTCAATTTTTGTGTATGTGCCATATACCTCTGAGAAGAAGGTATATTCCTTTTTATCCCAATTCAGTTTTCTCTAGAGATCTATCATATCTACCCTCTCTAAAATTCTATTCAGCTCCTTAACTTCTTTCTTATTTAATTTGTGGTTAGATTTATGAAGTTCAGTGAGGGGGAAATTGAGGTTCCCACTAGTATAATTTTGCTATCTATTTCTCCCTTTAATTCCCTTAACTTTCTCTCTAGGAATTTGGATGCTATACTGCTTGGTGCATATATATTAAGTAATGATATTGCTTCATTCTTGATGGTGCCTTTTATCAGGATATAGTTTCTTTCCTTATCTCTTTTAATTAGATCAATTTTTGCTTTTGCTTTATCTGAGTTTAGGATTGCTACCTCTGCTTTTTTTTTATACTTTTGCTGAAGTATAATATATTCTACTCTAGCCTTTTACCTTTACCCTGTGTGTATCTCCCTGTTTCAAATGTGTTTCTTGTATACAGTGTATTGTAAGATTGTGGTTTTTAATCCATTCTATCTGCCTCCATTTTATGGGAGAGTTCATCCCATTCACATTCACAGTTATGATTATTATCAGTCTTTCCCTCCATCCTATTCCCTCCCACTTATGTTTTTATTTCTTCTTTCTCACTTCCCCTCCTTAAGAGTTTTCCTTTTGACCACCACCTCACTCAGTATTCCCTCCCTGTGCTCCCCCTACCCTTTCCCCTTACTACTATTTCTCTCCCTTCTAACCAGCCCCACTTTTCCCCCCTTACCCCTTCTACGCCCTGAAGGTCACAATAAAATTTTATACTTAACAGAATATGTTATTCTCTCCTTGATGCCCAACAGAGGAGAGTAAATTTCAAACAGTGCTCCTCTCCCACCCTCCTTTCCCTCTAATATAATGAGTTTTTGTGTCTTTTCCACTTAGAATTATAAACTTAACTTATTATGTTTGTGCCTCCTTGAACCAGAACCATTGAGAATAAAGTTCATATGATGTTTATTTCCTTCCCTTCTTTCCTTCTTCTACAGTATGTTTTTATGCCTCTTTGTGTGGTATAATTTAACCATTTCTGCCTCATCTTTTCCTTTTCTCCCATTAGAGTGCCTCTGTACCCCTTAATAAGGTTTTTTATCATCAGATTAGTTCATTTATACCCACACTCTCTATCTATGTATATCCCTTTTAAATATCACAATAATCATAAATTTCAATACTGACAGGTATCAGCTTCTCATATAGGGATGTAAACAGTTTGCTCTTATTGAATCACAAGATCTATATATGTGTGTGTGTGTGTGCATACGTGCATATGTTGTGTGTTTTCTTTGTTTACCTTTTTATGTTTCTCTTGAGTCTTGTAATTGGAGAAAGAATTTTCCATTGAGCCCTGCCTTTTTCATCAGAAAAGTCTGGAAGACCCTTATTTCATTAAATGACCATCACCTTGCCTGAAAAATTATGCTCAGTTGTTCTGGGTAGTTGATCCTTGGTTGCAGTCCAAGGTCTTTTGCCATATGAAATATCAAATTCCAATCTTTCTGATCTTTTAATGTAGAAGCTGCTAGGTCCTGTGTAATCCTGACTGTAGTTCAACAAAATTTGAATTGTTTCTTTCCGGCTGCTTGCAGTATTTTTTCCTTGACCTTGTGATTCTGGAATTTGTCTACTATGTTTCTTGGAGTTTTCAATTTGGGATCTCTTTCAGGACGAGCCTGGTGAATTCTTTTGATAACTATTTTACCCTCTGATTCTAGGACCTCAGGACAGCTCGACAATCTCTTGGAGGATGTTGTCCAGCCTGTATTTTCTTTTATCATCATGGCTTTGTGGTAGGCCACTAATTCTTAGATAATGTCTCCTGGATATGTTATCCAGGTCAGTTGTTTTTCAAGTGAGATATTTTACACTTTATTCTAATTTTTCATTCTTTATGTTTTGTTTGACTGATTATTGATACATCATAGAGTCCTTAGCTTCAATTTGACTTATTCTAATTTTTAGTGAATTATTTTCCTTGGTTAGTTTTTGAAGCTCCTTTTTGGGGGAGGTATTTTTTCCAGTTAGATTTTGAACCTTCCATCCCAATTTTACTTTTTAAGGATTTGTTTTCTTCAGTGAGAATTTTTTCTCCTAACTTCATCAATATAGATTTAAATTTATCTTCTACCTCTCTAATTTGGCTTTTAAAATTTTTTCTTGATCTCCTCCAAGAATGCTTTTTGGGCTTGAAATCAGTATATATTTCCCTTCTATGGTTTCATCTATGAGTATAGATTCCCTGTTGTCCTCTGAATTTGATTGTTCATGATTGGTATAATAGGATTGTATAGCTCTTGATTTTGTAATTTCCTTCTTGCCCATTGTGATTACTTATGTCCTGACTTTTAGAGTGGGTGTCTGTTTCTGGGGTACAGAAGACTCTGAACCACACTTCTCAGGCTGGGATCTAAGGCTTGGTTGTTGGCTTTGTGTGCTGTAGCCTCAGTCTAGGTTGTCTAGACTGGGGCCAAGGGCAGGACTCTCAGTGTTTCCTTTTGGTTACCCTGAGGCTCACAGTGTAACACATGGGGCAGGGGTGGTCTGACCCCTTCAGGTTTCCACCTGTATGCCCCTGGGCTACAGCTCAGGCAGGCTCAGAAGCTGGTGGCCATCAGGGCTGGTGTCTGCAGACTCCACTGGTTATGTTAAGGCACACCTGGGCTTCTGTTGTTAGTGCTTGCTGGCTCCAAACCCCTGGGCTTTGCAATCTTCAGATGATCAGCTGAGGTGGGGTTTGTTGGGACACCTACATTTCACTTCAGGCACAGCTTCAATCACACCCTTCCTCTAGGACTACCAAGCCTGAAGCTGTTTCCACTGTTTTGGGATTTTAGACTGGGTGGAACATTGATCTCTGGGTATTAAGAGTCAAGTAGGGGGATTAGAAAAGCTAGGGTTTACTCTGTTGTCTTGGCTCCAGGAAGTTCGGGGAGGTATTTTTTTAAGACATCCAGGCTGTGGGCTGATAGCCCCAAGAGAAGCTGCTGCCTTCAGCCCTATGCTTTCTCTTATCCAGGTCTGACAGCACCTCTGTCTGGCAGTGAGAAGTCTTCAAATCACCCTTGAGGTGGGTGAATCTATTGGCTAGGGCTCTCTCTTATTCTGCTGTGCTCTACTCTCATGTCCATGCTGGTGCAGCCTCCGCACTTCCCCTGCCTGAGCCTATGTGGGTGCTTTCCTGGGCTGGGAATTTGCCATGCTCTGTCTCCCAATGGATTCTGTACTCTAAAATCCATTCAAATTCACTTTTTACAGATTAGTGACACAATTCATGAAGGAGCTCAGAAAAGTTCCTGCTTCTGTTCCACCATCTTGGCTCTGTCCCCCCTCCCCCCCCAAGAACCTAAACACCATTTTCTTAGGTTGACCTAGCTTACTGTTAAACCCTGTGGAGTTCTTGTTTTTGGTTTAGTGGCTTCTAAATTTCCTCATCATTTTCTTCATACCAATCTTGGTGTTTGTGAGTGTTCTGACCCATATGATTAAATGCAGTGCTGTATATGAAGTCATTGAAAGTTGCTCCCTCCTTTTCTGCTCCACAGTTGCTAACTGTGTGTTGACTCAGCTTTCTCACCAAGTTAGAAATGAATGGTTCACTTGAGGAGAATCATTTTAATCTGTTGACATTAGGTCTTTTGATAGTTGTCTAGTCTTAGAGCTGTAGCTATCAATGAATGTGAATGCTTATCTTGGAAAGGATAAGTCTATGTTTGGTCCATAACTCTGGGCTACGCATTTCCTTCATTACTCTTATATCTTCTCTGTCTCTTCTCCTTATGAGGACATAGTCTTTTAAATGCCCCTGGTTGCTAAGAGAATGTATCAAAAAAAAATATTGCATTTTAGCATATAAAAGCCAATGTTGGTGATGAGGAAGTCATAAGATGTACAAGTCTTCAGTAATAAGTGATAATTGCTGTTGCTGTTTACAACTCTATTTCCCCTAAGGGAGACACTGCCATTTTTTATAGTCCGTGCCTACTCATACATTAAAGTCACCCAGAAATACAATTTTGTTCTCTTTCAGCACACTGATAAAGTGAGTTTATAGGTCTTCATAAAATTTTCCTTTGATCTTGTCAGGGTTTGTCATAGTATGAAGATATGTACCAGTAATGGCAACATGGCACTTTCCTGCTTGTGGAAGTCATTAGCCTGTCATTTTTGAACCTTATGCAAGCTTCTTGACTAGATTAGACCTGATTGCAAAGCATATACCAGCTTCACAGAGCTCTCCATCACAGCAGCCCACTCTGGAAAAACATTAATATAGCTCTCACTTCAGTAAGGTGGCCTCCATTTGCTACCCTTGTCTTACTCAGCATTGCTATTTTGATGCAATACCCTCTAAGTTTTCTCACAAGACCTATTCATCTGTCAGGTCTACTGGATTTCATGTTGTCTATAAATGTGTTCACATTTTTATGTACCAATGGTGAATAGAATTAACTTTGCAAAATTTTTTATACTTTTCTTGTGTATGTGTGTTTCAACTGCAGGTTAGAATCCCCACCTATTATAGTAAGCATGTAAGATTTAGGTTAGGTGAAACTAAAAATGTTTAGGGCATCTTTTCCAACCCCTTCCTCAGTCTAAGAGGTAAGCATTGTAGTACATAAAAAGTATACTCTGGCAACCAGAGGGCTGCCAAATCCCACTGCTTCTTCAGTTCAGAGAGAAGATGGCTATATCCTGGGCCACCTGTGTGCCGAGCTATGACTTTAGCTTCTAGTGTGTCTGCACATACTATTTCATCAATTGCCTGTTGTCTCAGGACTTTGAGGTAACAATTGTTAAATGGTATGTGTTATATATTGAGTTGTACATAAATTGAATTTAAGTGAAGTAGAGTTGCACAAAGCCATTAGCCTCACTTTTTCTTCCAGAGCCATCAGAGTCCAGCAGCAAGACAAAAGTAAAGACAACTGGTGATGACTAGGGATGCAGTTTGTTCAATGTCTAGCTAAGCTCTAAGCACTTCAAAGTGTCTGCTTCCACAACCTTCATTGCCCATTGGAAGAAACTGTGCTCATCTGTCCATTCTGCTATAAGTCTTTACATGATTAGGGTAGACACCCTGTAACTCAGCAATGGGTTTGAGGTCCATCATTTACCCTCAACCTAGTTTAGTCCATAGACCAAAATAGTTTACAAGCTTGAATGGACCTTCTAGAGCTGCTTGGATCTACATGTGAGAATTATTTGGCAGGTGAATACAAAAGGTAGAAAGCAGTCCTGAAAAAGGTTCAACAGCCCTCACACTAAAGGTATATAAATGTATACAAATTGTGTATATTTGTGTATATACACACACACACATACATACACACATATGTATACATGTATATATGTGTGTATACATATTCATGTATACATATGCATGTATACAACATAGAGTCATATGGGCATAGATCTAGATCTATGTACTATCTATTAAATTTCAAAGATGCTGGGTCAAAATCTTTATCTAGTAAATATGCCTTAAAGTATTACTTGCAAAACACAAAGATTCAGTTAGTTGCTCAGGGTCTTGAAATAAGGATATTTTAAGAGTAGGTACTGTTATCTTTGTCTTCCTAATCAGGAACTCAGTAATTGTATCCACCCTGCAAAATGACTTCTAAACAGCATAAAACATTAAAACATAAACTAAGTATATGAAAAATTGAGAAAATTAGAGCACATTCAGGTTCTCAATAATGTATACCAAAATAAAATAGTTTTCTCTTATGACAAATTATTTAATTACATGAAAAGTATTGGGTAATTGGGTTAAAATGTCATCACTTCTACTCTTTTTTAATAATGTTCAAGTCACTTTATCCTTTGCTGATTTCACCTCAGCTCTTATGAGGCAAAATAGATTATTTAGGAAAGAAACAAATCAACAAATAAATATACACATACATGTTTTCATATGCACATGTGCATGTATATGTATACATACATAGACATATACCAATATTAAGTATCTTGACCAAGTCAACTTGGAATCAAATGTATGCTGAAATGTACACAAAGTGTTTCTGTGATTCCTTCAACTTGGGATCTCTCAGTATACAAAACTTCTACACTTTGTCATTCTGTTTTTTTTTTAATCTTTTCATAAATACTTAATCAAAAAAAGGCTTAGGCAAAAAAAAAAAAGAGAGAGATAGACCTTTTAGTTGATTCAATATTTTAGTTTCTTCAGTTATATCAGTTATTCCTCATGTGTTCTAAATGACTATTTCACATCTTTTCCTCATTATTTATGTCAGTGACATATATATGTATATGCACATGCTTATAATGTCATTGAATATAAGCATATACATATACGTATATGAATATATACATATATGTGTGTGAGTGCGTATCTCTTCTTTCCCAGGTAAAGTTGTCATGATGCCAGTTTTCACTTACTTTCTAGGCACGTATTCCAGTTACAAAAGATTTTCACGTAATCAAAGTTGGATATTTCAGAAGAGATCAAAAGAGAGTATGAAGTGGAGAGCAGGTGCTACAGACATTTTAGAGGATCTGAGAATGCAATTAACCAGTAAATGAGCCTTGGAAAACCTAGCCTTCTTAAACAGATGAATATAATAAAATCTACTGAAAAATGAGATTGCTAAAGCTCACTACTAACAACAGTATGCACACATACACGTGCTCTGTCTTTTGACTTTTAAGAAAAGAGAAAAATCATATAGAGAATGGAGAGTCAGAACAATTATGCTAATATGGGGTCTCTTGCAGAAGATGAAAGAGAGTATTGATTGCTTTCATAGAGGCTCAGTTAGTATTACAGAACTAGTCCTTTTCTTCTCCTTCAAAATACCTTGGTACTTGTGATGACTCAATAGTACATGAAAATAGCTAAGAAGCCAATAGAAAAGGAGAAGAAAGTAAAATATTTCATCATAATTTAAAAAAATGTTTGTTAAAACAAAAAGTTTGTCTTTATTTTATGTACCTTGTTCTGTACTGTCACTTCCACCACACTTATTATGGATAAGAATTTATTAATATAGCTGGCCAAAAACAAATGAGCAAATAAGATAAGGTACCAGACTCTGAGCCCATTTTTCTAGGTAAACTGCCAGACATACAATCTGTACTACAGAGAGCACAACTCCAATGGCTGTTCAAATGGCAAACAGATTAGTCTAAAAGACTATTTTATGGAGAATGATAGCAAGTACATACACGGAGGTCAGAAGAAACAGTGCAAGGTCTCAAGGGCTCTCTCAAGAACTTTGGCATTGATTGTGAGACATGGACGATACTAGCACAGAACTGTCCAATATGGCATGCCAACATCAAAGAAGGCACTGTGGCATATGAGCAAATGAGAATTGCGGTAGCTCAAAAGAAACATGAGATGCACAAAATTTTAAACATCTCCACTGTAAATATTGGTATGGACTATCTGTGCACTACCTGTGCTAGTCTTTCAAACTCATATTGATGTGATTAGCCACAGTCAGACATACTGTACAAAGTCCTAGTTCTTTTGGTCTGAGATGTCAGGGTTCTCTCTTAGAGTGCCCTAACTTACCAGCAGAGGCAACCGGTTACACACACAACTCAATGACACTAGCGTACCTTTCAGGAATAGAAGAGTCACAGCTCTGAGGTCTAAACAGAAAAGTTTATTAAGGTGTCTCCATAGGGAAGCCTAAAAGCCATATACTAAGGGAGGCTTCCAAGATACCTCCCAGCTCTAAGTATTAAATAGACTCCAGGTCCACATACCACATGTGATAGAACCCAGCTGAACAGAATTGTGAGAGGGAGAGTGCAATTACAAGGGTATGAAGGCCCCAAGGTATGGAGACACCAATCAGGAACAGCGGGTAACCCCACGCAAGAGAGTCCTGAGCAATGCAGTATCCCCTGGCGGGGGACAGTGCAATATGCCCTGACCTCCACGTGACCCAACTAATTCCTGGGCCTCAAACACTTCCCTGTGGCATGACACAACTGCTTGCAATGTGAACCTCACATGAGATGTATTGTGTTCCAAGACCTATATAGCCCTTTAATGTCTCCCCTGTTATGTCTTGTATGATTCTAATTGTAGCAGCATCATACTTAAATTATCTTATTTTTGTTGCTTTTAATATTTCATCCTTGAGCTGGGGATTTCAGAATTTGACTATAATATTCTTATGAGTTTTCCTCATAGAATATCTTTTAATTGGTGATTGGTGATTTTTTTTCTATTTCTACTTTCCTCTCTTTTTCTAATGCTTCAGAACAATTTTCTTTAACTATTTCTTATTTTATTGTATCAAGATTTTTTTTCTGATCATAAATTTTAGTTAGTTCAATTATTTTTACATTTTCTCTTCTTCATCTATCCCCAGATCAGTTGTTTGTTTTATGTTTCACTTTCTCTTTTATTTTATTTTTTTGTTATTCATATTTTCATTATCCCCATTAAAATTTTTCTGGCTTCCTCTTGTCCAATTCTAATTATCAAGGTGTCATTTTCTTCCTTAAGAGTCCGAATCTCCCTTTCCTAATTGGTTGACTTTCCTTCCATTATCATCTTATTTTTCTTGAATTTTTCTTACTTTTTAATTTTTTTTCTCCATTTCTATAATTTGATTTTTAAACTCTTTTTAAAGATCTTCTATGAATTCTTTTTGGGTAGGTGACCATTTGACATTACTTTTTAGGGAACAAGAGGGTTTCTTTGCTTCAATATACTCCTTTGAAATGATCCCTGGTCTTCTCTATTCCCATAATAGACTGGATTCTGTCTCTTTAACTTATGCATTTTTTTGTGGCAATATCTTAATTTTTGGAGTCACCTCTAACCCTGGGGTATTTGAGATAGTGACTCTTCCACAGACCTTTTGTTCTTCCCTCTTGCCTGAAATTAATACCAAACCTCCAATCTCCTGTAAGTGTCCACATCTGCATCACCTCCCACCACTTCTGCACACACTCCGTATGTTCTCTTTCCTTGTCAAACCCACAGTTCTTTTCAACACAGTTGGATCTGGCTTTTCTCGTCAGCAGAGGTTCCCTCCATATTCCACAACTCAGACATCCAACTCCCCTCATTATCCCAGGAGTAAAAGTTTCTGTGGCTGGGACTGAAGGTAGCCTCTCAAACCAAGTAAGCCCAGGGCTTGCGACTTTTTTAAGCAGTTTATCCCTTGTTAAAGCAGAACCTAGCCCACGGGGGTTTGCTGTTCACCAGGACCAAACTCTTTCTTGGGATTTTTTTCCTAATTTTCTCAAATTGTCCCAGGAAGACCCCTTTGCTACTCCTATTGTTATTTATTTTTACCAGGATTTTGTTCAGCCTAACAAGATATTTTATCTCTTTTGTGGGAGAAAATCTTGAGAGGCTGGAATTTCCTGAACTACTCCATCTTCCAAGAATTGTCACCCTAGGTAAGTCATTTAATCTCCATTTGTCTCAGTTTCCTCAACTATAAAATTAAGATAATAATAGCACCTACTTCACATCATTTCCATGAGGATCAAATAGCATATTTGTGTACACACACACACACACACACACACACACACACACGTATTTGTAAAGTGCTTAACACAGTACCTTCCACATAGTAGGTACTTCTCTTTTCTTTCTTTTTTTTGTGTGTGTTTGTTTGTTTTTGCTTTTTGGAGGGGGCAACGCAGGGCAGTTGGGGTTAAGTGACTTGCCCAAGGTCACACGGCTAGTACATGTTAAGTGTCTGAGGCTGGATTTGAACTCAGGTCCTCCTGACTCCAGGGCCAGGGCTCTATTCAATGTAACCCCTAGCTGCTCCTCTTTTCTTTCCTTTCTTTCTCTTCCCTTCTCTTCCTTTCCATGAATAATCCATGCCCCAAAGCCTACTTAATACAGCTTGTGTGATTACAGTTGTCTTGGACTGTTTACCTTTTCTTCATTCTTGATTTTGCTGATTTTTCTCCATTCTTTCCTATGGCGCTTGATAGCCCTTCCAGTAAATGGCTATGGTCTTACCCCTATCCATTTGAGAATCTTTAAAAGTACTGCCAGGATTTTCTAACTAGCTGGCCAATTTAATGCTCAGGTATGCAGCTCTTGAAATATTTTAAGTTAACCCCACATCCAGTTTAATTACACTCCCCTCCTACCACACACACACACTCACACACACAGAACTAAAAATAAACCTTATTGGTTTATACCTTTACTCAATAAATATTTTATTTAGTACCCTTATGAAGGTCAATGTGTTCAATACTAGGGGAAATGTAAAGTTAGGTAAGAAACTATACATGCATTCATGTTTATTATAGTCTAAAAAGGAAAAAAAATACAGATTATTATAATATCTATTACATAAAAATGTTTCATTAAATAAGTTGTTGAATTTGATGTTATAATACCTGGGCTTGAATCTCTGCTATTATTTATACTGACTGTATGATCTTGGGAAAGTCATTTCCTGTCTGTGAGCCTTAACTTTCCTAATTCACAAAAGAAGGATGTTTGACTAGTTGTTCTCCTACGATCCCTTCTAGCTCTGACAGGTTCTGATCTGCAACTTCTATGTGTTTCAGAGAGGTGGTAAAAAAGAGTGAATCCTGAAGTCCCAGAGGGGAAACATGGTTTTAGATCTTCCATGCCTTTGCACTGACATCTGAGTTAGGCTCAAATATATAACCTGCCCTTAGGGTTCCTCAGGAGGCATCTCTTCGTTCTTGAAAAGTGAATATCCCATTCTCACAATTAATTTTACACAATTCTCCTGGAGAATACTGAGAGCTGCCAGGCCTCATATTAATCATGTTTCCTAATTATTTATTTATTAGGACAAGGGATCTGAACACCTGGCAACATTTACATTTGCAATTAAGGGAACAGACTTAGTATCACAGAAGTCTGTTTATAACTTGCCTTTGCCTAATAAAAACAAGTGAGTTTAGCAATGGATAAAGTTATACTAATAAATTAAAAGAAGAAAAAGCTGGATTGATATCTAGAGTAATCAGTGGAGAGTACAACAGACTCAGAACTGCAAAGTTCAACCCATTTCCATCTTTCTATAGCACATGACCTTAATTAAAATATTTAACTTCTCTGAGTGTCAGTTACCCTAGCTATAAAATGGTGATGAGAATTATTGCATAGAGTCACTAATAAACACTCCTAACCAATATTTAACAACTGTATGACCTTGGGAAAATCATTTGACTTGTCTTAACATCAGTTTCATCATCTCCAAAATGAGGGTTTTGGACTAGATGACTTTTATGATTCACTCTGACTAAATCTATAAGTATAATATAATATCAATGAGAAAATTACTTTGAAGTGCTATGTGAAATTTGTGCATTATACAATTCAAGTTATTCTCCTATAATTTAGTATATAAAAAAAGAGGGAAATGAGTGTTAACTGTGATGTTAGAAACACTAGTCTTATAGTCACAAGATAAAATTTTAAGTCTTTGTTCTGATATTTTCTAGCTATTGAATAAGAGAAGGTTGTTAAACCTCACTGAGCTTCAATTTTATCATATTTAAGTGTGCAATAAAGACATTACAGTCCCCCTGAGATAAATGTGAGACTCAAATGGCATACTACAAGTAAATCTCTTCATTTAATATTGTTTTTAAATCATCACTTACTATTATTGATTCTGTTGTTTAATTGCACCTATAGTGTAGATCTTCCTTAATATCTGACAGCAGAATCGAATTGACCATGAGTTTTTGAAAACTAGGTCCAGCTAAATTGGAAGGACTTTGAAAATCAATCCAGCGTACAACCACATGTAAATTTTCTGAAGACAAAAAGGTCTATCCAAAGAAGTCTGGCTACAAGATAATTGATGGTTTGTTTTTTTTTTCACTTTTCCAATTTACTTATTTATTTTTAGTTTTCAACATTCATTTCCACAAGATGCTGAGTCATACATTTTTCTCCCCATCTTTCCCCTACTCTCACTCCAAAATAGTTAGCCTACTGAATACCTCTTTTGGCAATCTGTTCTCTCTTATATCCTCCTTCATTCCCCCCCCCCCCAACTTCCTAGTAGAGAAAGATGGATTTCTTTAACCTATTGCCTATATATCTGATTTCAGTTGCATGTAAAAAGCATTTTTTAAAACATTTGTTTTTTAGAACTTTGAGTTCCAGATTTTTTCCCTTCTTCTCTCCTCACCCATCCCCACTGCAAAGATAAGCAATTCACTATAGGTTATAAATGTATAGTTACACAAAACCTTTCCATAGTAGTTATATTGTGAACAGCTAACTATAATTTCCTCCATCCTATCCCACCTCCTACTTATTCAATTTTTTCCTTTGACCTTGTCCCTTTTCAAAAATTATTTGTTTCTAACTACCCTCTCCTTCCATCTGCCCTCCCTTCTATCACCCCCCCCCCCTTAGCTCCTTTTCCCCTATTTTTCTGTAGGGTAAGATAACCACTTGAGCTTATATGTTATTCCCTCCTTAAGCCAAATTCAATGAGAATAAGGTTGACCCATTCCCTTTCGCCTTCCTCCTCTTCCCCTCTATTGAAACACTATTCCCTTGCCTGTTTTATATGAGATAATTTGCCCTAATCCATCATTCCCTTTCTCCTGCCAATATATTCCTCTCTAACCTCTTAATTTTATTTTTTTAGATATCATCCCTTCATATTCAACTCATCCTGTGCCCTTGGTCTATGTATATGTATACATGTATATACATAGTCACACACTCACACATATATTTATACACACATTGACCTCCCTATATATAAATACATACCTACATACACACATACACACTTGCATACATATATACATATATATTCCCTTCAACTATCCCCATACTGAGAAAAGTCTTATGAATAACAATGATCATTATTCCATGTAGGAATGTAGATATTTGAACTTTAATAAGTACTTTATGATTTCTTTTTCCTCATACTTCTCTTGCTTCTTCTATTCGAAAGTCAAATTTTCTGTTCACCTCTGATTTTTGATCAAGAAAGCTTGAAAATTCTCTATTTCATTGAATGACCATATTTTTCCCTGAAGCATTATACTCAGTTTTGCTGGATAAGTGATTCTTAATCCTAGTTTCTTTGACTTCCAGAATATCTTATTCCAAGTCCTTTAGTCCCTTAATGTAGAAGTTGCTAGGTCTTGTGCTCTCCTGATTGTGTTTCCACAATACTCAAATTGTTTCTTCCTGACTGCTTGCAGTATTTTTTCCATGACCTGGGAACTCTGGAATTTGGCCATAATATTCCTAGGAGTGTTCTTTTGGGGATCTTTTTTCAAGAGGTGATCAGTAAATTCTTTCAATTTCTATTTTGGCCTCTGGTTCTAGAATATCAGGGAAATTGTGCTTGATAATTTCTTGAAAGATGTTGCCTAGGCTCTTTTTTGATCATGGCATTCAGGTAGTCCAATAATTTTAAATTATCTTTCCTTGATTCATTTTCCAGTTCAATGGTTTTTCCCATGAAATATTTCACATTGTCTTCTACTTTTTCATTTGTTTGGATCTGTTTTATAGTATCTTGATTTCTCATAAGGTCCTTAGCTTCCATTTGCTCCAATCTACTTTTGAAGGAATTATTCTCTTCAGTGAGTTTTTTGACATTCCTTTTCCATCTGAGCAATTCAGCTTTTTAAGGCATTCTTCTCCTCATTGTTTTTTTGGGCCTCTTTTGCCATTTTGGTTAGTCTATTTTTTAAAGTGCTATTTTCTTCAGTATTTTCTGGGTCTTCTTTAGCAGGCTGTTGACTTGCTTTTCATGATTTTCTTGCATTATTCACATTTCTCTTCTCAATTTTTCCTTCACTTTTCCCATTTGATTTTCAAAATCCTTCTTGAGCTCCTCCATGGCCTGTTACTAGTTCATAATTTTCTTGGAGGTTTTGATGCAGGAATCCTGACTTTGATGTCTTCCTCCTGCTCCATACCATGATCTTTTTTGTCCCCATAAAGGATTCTATGGTCTGTTTGTGCTTCCTCTGCCTGCTCATATTGCTAGCCAAATACTTAACTTTTGAGCTCCTTACCACAGTAGAACTCTTCTTCCAGATTGCAGAGAGCTATGTCCAAAGTTGCTGGGGTTTTTACAGCTGCCAGAGCTATTAGGAGGGAGCCCTCCCTATAGCCCCCACAATCTCTGTCACACTGACCACATACCCCAAGACCACCACCCAAGACCACAATCCAGATCCAAGCAGGTTATAGCAAGAAAGATTACTCTCTGAATGGTCATTTGGTCCCCCTACAATCTGCAGTCCAGTAGTTCCAGAAGCAGCCATGTGGCAGCAACTGCAGCTGCAGAGCCTCAGCCCCTTCTCACCCTGGGAACTGTGGCCAAACCATACTCGTCTCCACCCTGTTCCAAAAGAGTTCCCGACTGACCTTTTATTTTCTTTTGGCATTTATGGGTTGAGAAGTCTGGAAACTACCATAGCTGCTGGTGATTCACTCTCCTGAAGTCTTCTCTCGTCACTGCTGTTTGGGGCTGCTCTAAGGCCAGAACTGCATGGCTCATGAAGGACTTTGCTCAGCTCCCAAGTCTACGCAAAAGACCCTTCCTATCAACCTGCCAGGCTGCCTTCAGCAAGAGATTTATTTCTCTCTGTCACTTTGTGGGTTCTATAGTTCTAAATTTTTTTTAGAGTCAGTTTTTGTTTTTTGTTTTTTTGTTGTTTTTTTTTTTTTTTTTTTTACAGATATTGGAGGTAGTAGTAGCTGGAGCTGTGCAGAGGTCCAATTTTTACTCCGCCATTTTGACTCCACCAATTGATGATTTTATTAACAACAACTTATGGAGAATACTCTATAAAATCATATTTCCACATTAGTCATGTTATGAAAGAAGAATCAGAACAAATAGGGAAAACCACAAGAAAGAAAAAAAAAGATGAAAAAATATAAAATAGTTTGCTTCAATCTGCATTAGCACACCATAGTACTTTCTCTCAATGTGGATAGCATTTTCTATCATGAGTCTTTTGGAATAGGCTTGGATCATTGTATTTCTGAGGAAAGCAAGGTCTATCAATGTTGGTTATTGCACAGTGTTACTGTTACCGTGTGCAATATTATCCTGGTTATATTCACTTTACTCAGCCTCAGTTCATGTAAGTCTTTCCAGGTTTTTCTCAAATCTGCTTTCTCATTATTTCTTATAGAACAGTAGAATTCCATTACATTCATATATGACAACTTGTTTAGCCATTCTCCAATTGAGGGTCATCCCCTCAATTTTCAAATCTTTTCCACCACATAAAAAGTTGCTATAAATATTTTTATTCATGTGGATCCTTTTTCCTTAAGATTACTTTCTATGGCATGAAAAAGGAACTATCAATGTCATTGGTGAAACAATAATGTCTCTGATAAAAAACATGTAATATTTAAAGCATAGAATCCATTTCATTTCAATATTAGTATATTTGCAGATGACATAGTTGTGTATTATAGATTAGCACTATTTCTAAAGAATGAGAGTTTCAGGATTCCCAAAGGGCCACAAAGAGACATATAATAGATATTACTCATCAGGATATTGCATATGGGGGGAGGGGGGATATACAGAAGAAGGAAAACAAAATATTTAATTACAATGAATGTATGATAAATGAGATGGATCAATTATGTAATTAGAGTGAGAAATAACTGGTCAAGGGCACTTGTGCTCCATTAGTGCCCAAGCAATTTCAAGAGGTCTATAGGAAGGACTTTAGCTTGTTGGTTAGACTTCTTTATGTAGGATTTTTAGGATATGGACAAAAACAACACAGGAAACCATGTTAAGAAATGGGTTGCTATCTGATAGAGGGAATATCCATAATGATGGCATTATATATTAATTGAAAAGCTATTTTGTTTTTTGCATTCTAGAAGATAATTCCATAGTTCTACAATACTACTACAGGCTGATGTATGAGAGACAAATCAAGATGTTTGCTGATATATTGATTTCATCTTCTAGTTAGAAATTTAGGAAGTACCATAATACAGCTAAGTATTAGGAGTCAGTACTTTTCACTGTTGTTTTAAAGTCCAGGTAACAGTTTAAAATTTTCTATATATGTGAAGTGGCTCCTGTTAAGTTCTCAAATTTATTTGTTGAGTTTCATATTGACCATAAAAATCTAACCTGAATAAACAAACTAACTCATTTATCTCAACCAATAACTAATTAGATCATTTAAGAATTTTCTTGAATCTTTAAGGAGGAAAAAAAAAAGGTCTTATTTTCTACTCTTAGGTAACTATAAGAAACAGGAGCTCAGGGGAACAAATCTTAATTTGACACTCCTGAAACTAACTTCCCTCCTTCCTCCTTTATTACTGTAGTGCCATAAGTTTTGAATAAAGAAGCATTTAAAGGAGTTAACAGGCTGTTCACCTAGTGGGGTTCCAATTGCCCTACATATGAAGTGTGAGCTACCTGCAAAGAGGACAGATGTTATAGCTCCTACTCAAAGGTAAGCTAGTGCAAGAAGAGCTTAGTGCTGTCCATCAGTATTGGACTCTTAATTTTGAACACCCTTTTTAAATATTGAAAAATCTAGGTGGTACAATATGCTTCTGTTGATTTTCATTTTTTTTATTGTTTTTCAGCTTAACTATATTGGGAAAAATATTGAGGATACTTGACCAGGAAGTCAGTCTCACACATGGATAGTAGTAGCAAGAGACAAGTAGCATGCATGGGGAAAGAAGAATTCTGAGCTGGAAGAATATCTTACAGGTTTATGCTGCTTTTATTTTATAACAAAATTTAATTTTATAAAATGTTTATTTCATAATAAATATAATAAGAATATATAATGCAATACATAATAATATATTATAATAATAAATATAACTTTATTTTATAATAATATATAATATATTATGATACTTATGAAATTTACTTTGTAATAAAATATTATATATATGCACATATAGGTGTGTATCACTCCTAGAGAAGGAGAGGATCAGGCAATAGAATTCCCATTTTACAAATGAGACATGAAGACTCAGAGAGGTTGATCCATTTACATGCAAGCATAAAACTAAACAGTGGCAGAAATGGGATATAAAGTTAAAGGGACTTTATAAAAGCACTGAGTCATTCCTTCTGATTCTAGGTTATATAAAACAAAAGTGTAACTTGTGGAAAACTGTCTCAAGTCAACAAAACCTACAAAGTCAGCAGTTTTCTTCATGAGAAAGCTCTACAGAGTAATGAAAACAACACTTGACTTGGAGTGTAAAGATATGATTTCAAATACTAATCTCAACACTTGTAGCTATATGATAATAATCAGGTTAACTTCTCTGAGCCTCAAGTTCCTCTTCTGTGAATTAGACATAATAATTCATACACTATCCAGATCATAAGATTATTTTGACAAAAAGGACTTTGCAAACTTTAAAGTGCTATATAAATTAAAGCTGTTTTTTCATATGTACCATCTAAAATTCATCATTTTTTGCCCTGTCTAAATATCCTAAATTATTACTTAGTACTTACCTCATTCTTTAATTCTTTGCTGTTATATTAACTTCTACTTAAAACCTTTCCTCTGTATAAACATAAAGTAGTTGGTAAATATATAGTTGACAATTGTCTAGAATGCTTTGAATCACTAAAATGTCCTCCTTGATGTCACTTTCTGCTTCTTTCAACAATTTGAGATTCAGATTTGTATAAATCAAAGGTAATGTTGGCAATTTCACTTGCCTTCCTTCCTCTGCTTTCCATTTTATAACTGAAAAAAGTGAAGCCCAAAATGACACAATAATTTGCCCAAGGGGAAAAAAATGCTAATAATTATGTATCTAGAATCATAACTATGTTTCCCAGTCTTCTAGTACTTTCAGTTTTGCACTGGCTTCATTTGAGCCAGTTCTAATTAAGGGAATAAGAGACTTAATAACAATTACTTATAGTAATATGATGATTTTCTTATAAGCATCTTCTTATCTACTCCCACAACCCTTTTGAAGTACACTGAATCCTCAAATTTCACTGGGATTATTTTTTTTATTTTTTCTTTTTTTTTTGCTTTTTGGAGGGCAGTTGGTGTTAAGTGACTTGCCCAAGGTCACATGGCTAGTTTTTGCGTTAAATGTCTGAGGTTGGAATTGAACTCAGATCCTCCTGACTCCAGGGCCTGTGCTCTATTCACTGTGCCACCTAGCCGCCCTGGGGTTATTTTCTTAGAAAATGGCATGAAAGTAAAAAAAAAAAAAAAAA
>CM053585.1:54810236-54826345 GCA_028646515.1 Pseudochirops corinnae
GTCCTCAGCTCCACAGTGAGAGGGCCGCAGAAGCCTCCAGCTGGGTGAGTCTGCTGGGTGGGGCTTCCCAGTCTGCTGTGCTCTGTTCTCAGGTCCGTGCTGGTGCCAGTCCTGTGTCCTCCGTTCTCCCTGCCCCAACCTGATTAGGCACTTCTCTGGGCTGGGAACCTGTCACTCTCTGCCTCACAATGGGTTCTGTCACTCTTAAATCCGTTCAAATTTACTTTTTAGTTCCCAAGGACGAAATTCTTGGGGAGCTTGTTCAAGTCACTGCTTACTCTCCGCCATCTTAGCTCCGCCCCCCTAGGGCAATTTATTTAACTGAGTGTCTCTTGCCTGATCTTTAAAATGAGCATAATAAGCATGACACCATAAGCAAATCAGGAGAACAAGAGATAGTTTGCCTGTCAGATCTTTGGAGAAGGAAAGAATTTATGACCAAACAGGAGATAGATAACTTTATTAAATGCAACATGAATAATCTTGATTACATTAAATTAAAATGTTTTCGCACAGACAAAACTAATGCAACTAAGTTTAGAAGGGAATCAGAAAGCTATGAAACAATTTTTATGGTCAGTGTCTCTGATAAAGGTTTAATTTCTAAAATATATAGAGAACCAAAACTAATTTATAAGAATACATGTCATTCCTCAGTTGGTAAATGATCAAAGGATATGAACAGGTAGTTATCAGGTGAAGAAATTAAAGCTATTATAGTCATATGAAGAAGAGTACTCTAAATAACTATTGATTAGAGAAAGGAAAATTAAAATGATTCTGTATGTATCATATCAAACCTATCAGATTAGTAAATATGACAGAAAAATTAGAAATTATAAGTGTTGAAGATGTGGGAAAATTGGAATTCATTGTTGGTGGAGCTGTGAAATGATCTAATCATTCTGGAGAGCTATTTGAAACTATAGCCCAAAGGGCTATAAAACTGCATACCCTTTGATTCAGCAATACCACTACTAGGTCTGTATCCCAAAGAGATAAAAAAGTTAAAAGTGCCCAATGTACAAAAATATTTGTAGCAACTCTTTGTGGTGACCAAGAATTGGAAATTGAGGGAATGCCCATCAATTGGAGCATGACTGAACAAGTTGTGGTATATGAATGTCATGAAGTACCATTTTTCCATAAGAAATGATGACAAGGTGGACTTCAGAAAAATGTGGAAAGATTTACATGTACTCATGCTAAGCAAAGTGAGCAGAACCAGGAAGACATTGTGTATAGCAACAGGAACATTGTGCAATGACCAACTCTGATAGATGTAGCTCTTATCAAAACAATGATCTAAGACAATTCCAAAAGACTCAAAATGGAAAATGCCATCCACATCCAGAGAAAGAGTTATGGAGTCTGAATGTGTATTGAAGCACAGTATTTTCTCTTTTTCTTTCTTTCTCATAGGTTTTCCCTTTGGTTTTGATTCTTATTTACAAAGTGACTAATGTGTAAATATGTTAAATATAATTGTACATATATAGTCTTTATCAGATTTCACACTATCTTGGCAAAAGGTGAGGGGAGCAAGGGAGGAAAAAAAACTGGAAATCAAAATCTTATAAAAGTGAATATTGAAAACTAGAAGAAAATCAAAATTAAAAAAAATCAAATGAGCATAATAATCCATTGAAACCAATTCAATACTTATTTATTAAGAACTCAGTATCTGACATACCAGGTGCTATACTAACACCCAGGGATGCAATTAATAAAAAGAAAAATGAATTTCTGTGCTCAATTGTTTACAATGTAAAGAGACACATAACCTACAAAAGGAGACCAAAAAATGGGGGTTGGGTGGATGGGTTTGGGATACCTGGGGGTGCCTGGCATGGGACATCTTGTTCTATGGAATTGAAAACCAACAGGGTAGTAGATGTAAAGTAAAGTGATCTGATAGTCCAGTTTCTTCCCTTTATAAAAAAAGATATTGGAAGGAGTTTGGTACTCTAGCCTCTTGATCTCCAAACAGAGGTGAAAGAAGGCTAAGGGAGGTGGAGTTAATCAAGACTTGAGTTAGCAACATGGTGATGAATTTTTGAAGTGATTAGCTGATCCTAGGAGAGGCATGGAGTTCCATGGAGTTAAAAAAAGGCAGGTTGACAGATAAAAAAATCTCTAATATCTGTACTACTTTCCTCATAGACTTATGGATAGTCATTATTAGAGAAGATATTGTAATTCCATATTCTGACAATGTCATATCCAACAATAACAATTTTAAGGGAGAAATTATTGTGAAGAAACTCTCAAGTTTTTCTCACCTCACCCACCCTATTCCCATTTTGGAAGCAGAGACAGAGCTGCTAGATTTGTTAGTAATAACTTAATAGGAGGAGGACACACACTGGTATAATTACAGGTCCTTAAAATAATGAAGCATACTCTATTTAAAAAGCCAGGTAAATATACTAGACATTTTGGAAAGATATATAGGACCAGAAATACAGAGGAGGAATAAACTTCACAAATCATCTTTTCTAACTCCTCATTTTACATAAGAGAAAACCAAAATTCTAAGAGGAGATGAAATTTCCCCAACATCATTTATAACTTATACCCAAGCACATTTCCTCTCAATACCAGGTCAGTACTCTAAATAAATAATCATAAGTAAACATTGCTGAATTGAAAAACTAAACACACCTATTTGAGAAATTTAAGGATTTATCAGATCATTTACTGAAGATACAATATAAATGAGGTGCTTTTTTTTTTTTTACCTGCTATGTATACGTAGTTAAGATGAGCAATGGCATAAAACACATTCTACTTCAATGTGCCTATTTATTTCTCTCTCTACTTCCCCAAAGTCATCTTTGTCCAAAATAGCTCTACTGGTTATTTCTATTGGTTTCCTCTAATTCTTAATGTTCATAAAAAATTACTTGTCATTTACTATTTATTTTCATTGTGTTTTTAACTATATTTTAATTATCCCAAATAGACTCTAAGTTTCAGACCAGTGACTGTCTTATATTATTCAACCACCCTCAAACCACCAGTCTTTAGTATGATGCTTTTTACATTGAATTTTAGTGCCTAAAGGGTCCTTAGGGATCTTTCTACCCAGCCTCTCACTCATATATAAATAATAACAATTCACATTTGTATAGTTTCTTAAGTTTTTCAAATCAGTTTTCACACAAATATTTGACAGAGATGATAGCATAAATATTGGTATTTTGTAACAAAATTTAACAAAATTGGAAACTATCACACAGCAAGTATTAGGGTCATAATTTGAACCCAGGTGTTCTCATTGGAATTTTTGTATTCTTTCCACTGTTATAATTCTCTATTATTGTCGCTGTTGCTGGTGTTTTATTTGTTGTGTTAATTTTGTTTTCCATCTGGGGACATATCTAGACCTTCTTAATTATGTAAGAAAAAATGTTCCTGGAACTTCCCATTCATTGGCAATTTTAAAACTTTTTAAATGCAAGACAGAATATATCCATCATAATAACTCCCTCTTTCCCATAACAGCATTTAAAATATTTTAAAGCTATAATTGCTTGATTCTGCTCTCACTACTGTATACCACAACCACCTATATTTTCCAGGCTGCACATCCCATGTTTCTTCAACAACCTATCTTAGCAAACAGATGACCATGCAACTACCACTTATTTATCCTTTTCTGGATATACTCTTATCATTATCCTTCCTAAAATGTGATATGCTGAATTTAACACCATACTTCAGATGTGGGCTAACAATAGTAGACCATTACTGGACTTCTTCATTGTGGATTCCTATGCTTGTATTAATGAAACCAAGAATTGTGTTGCTCTCTTTGGCTCTTATATCTTAATTGGTGTTAATGCATACTTAATTTATTGGACACTAAATCTGCCATACCCTTTTGAACTGCATTGCTTTCTATCCACATTTCTACTCTGCTACCAATACCTGACATGCAGTACTCATACAGATATTTTAACCTATGTGTAGTCTTTTACATGTGTCCCCATTAAATCTCATGTGTTTTGGTTTCCCATTAATACATTCTGGTTTGTTTGGATGCTAATAGATGTAATGCAGTGTGGAAAAACCCACTAGACTGGAATTGGAGATCTGAGCTTCAATGTCAGTTTTACAATTTGTCAAATAACTTTTATAAAGTACTCCACTCTGGATGTCATTTTCCTTACCTGCTAAAATGAGTTGAACTAGATGGTCTCTAAGTTGTTTTTTTATTTTTTTCCAGTTCTAGACACTACAAAATGTGTGCTGACTTAATAATTCCTTGAGAAATTGAATAATTTGTTAATTCACCCTCCTGTTTTCTGCTTCCTTAAGGCAATTTTATCCTGTCTGGTTAGTGTCTTCTACTATGAAAATTCGCCCCAAGTTTTCCCTCCTTAACTCTGGTAGTGCACAATGCAGACATTTCCTGACCTTCATGAAACTTACTTAGCAAATATTCTGTTCCCATAGAACTAAATTATCTAAATATCTAATTTGCTAAATGATCTAATCTGATCAGCTGATGCCAACTAAATTGCTAGAGGTTGGTAACAGCTCATTGTGAAAAATTTTGTTGCTGTTCAGTTGCTTAGGCCATGTTTGTCTCTTCATAAAACTATTTAGGTTTTTCTTGGTACAGATACTAGCATAATTGTCATTTCCTTCTCCAGTTTGTTTCACAGATGATGAAACTGAAGCAAACAGGGTTAAATGACTTGCCCAGAGATAAACAGTTACTAAGTGTTTGAGTAAGATTTGAATTCATGAAAAGGAGTCTTCCTGAAGCCAGACAAGGTACTCCATCCACTGTACCATCTAGCTGCCCAAGGGTTGCCTGACTTTCACAGGGTCAGTATCCTGGTTTACTAAACTCTTCCTGCATAAGATTTCTTCCAAGTAAGTAGTGGAAACATAATTATTCTCATTTTCAGATCTGTAATCTGAGGTTGTCAGCATTTAATTTTCTTATACAATCTGCATTTCAGTAAAAAGACCCCAAACTGGACATTTTTCATGGACAAGAGCATTGCTCTTTGATGTATTGATGTACAAGATCCTATGTTATATGCTGGGCATGGAAATAGGGGAAAAACAGAAAGACAAGAGAAAACAACTTTTAGCATTTAAGTTGTTGTAATTAGAACCATTTATTATAAAATGTATTTAGTATTTTATTTTTCTCAATTGATTGTAAAAACAATTTCAAATATTTGTTTTGAAAACTTAAGAGTTCCAAACTCTCTTCCTCCCTCCCTACCTTTGTTGAAAAGGCAAGCAATGTGATATAGCTTATAAATTGATAGTCATGCAAAAGATATTTCCATTTTAGTAATGTTGTAAAAGAAAGCACAGACCAAAAAAAAAAAACAAAACAAAACCTCAAGAAAAATAAAGTTAAAAAAGTATATTTCTATCTGTATTCAGACACCATCAGTTCTTTCTGCAGAGATGGAAAACACTTTTTATCATGAGTCCTTCAGAGTTGACTTGGATCACTGTTTTGTTGAGAATAACCAAGTAATTCACAGCTAATCATCTTATAATAACTCTGTAACTTATTACACAATACAATTCACATTGTATCAGCTCATGTAAGTCTTCCTAGGCTAGGCTTTTCTGAGAGCAACCTGCTAATCATTTCTTATAATATAATAATATTTTATTCCAATCACATGCTGTAATTTGTTCAGGCAATCTCCAATTGATGGGAACAACTTCATTTTCCAATTCTTTCCTCCCAGAAAAGAGCTGCTATAAATATTTCTTTATATATAGATCCTTTTCCTTTTTCTTTTATTTTTTTTTTGGATATAGAACTAGTAGTAGATCAAAGGCTAAGCATGGGTTTATAGCCCTTTGGACATAGTTCTGAATTGTTCTAAATAATGTTAAAATCATATCACAACTTTATCAAGAGTGCAGAAAAGTCTCATCCCCCCTCCCCATCTCTTCCATCATTTTCCTTTTCTGTCCTATTAGTCAATCTGATAGGTATGAGGTACTCCCTCTGAACTGCTTTAATTTGAATTTCTCAGTTGGGGAAAGGCTCTCATTTTAAAAACATGACTCAGGTCTCTATATGTTTGATAAATAAGACCCTTTTTCAGAAAAAAAAAGTTACTTCAATTTATTTTAAACTGAGAACTTCTAAATATATTTCCCTCCATCCTATTTCCCTACCCCATGTTTATTCTATTTTCTGTCTCCTTTCACCCTGTCCCTCTTCAAAAGAGTCTTGCTAACTACCATCTTCCCTAATCTGCCATCCATTCTACACCTCCTTCTCATATTCCCTTAACCTCTTACTTTTCTGTAGATTAAGATAGATTTCTATACCCAATTGAGTGTGCATGTATTTTCTTGTCTGTTTAATATGAGGATAATTTACCCCATTCTACCTCCCTCTTTCCCCTTCTCCCAGTATATTCCTCTCACCCCTTAATTTTATTTTTGAGATATCATCCCTTCCCTGTTAACTTACACCTGTGTCTTATATATACTCCTTTTAACTGCCCTAATAATAAGAAATTTTTTATGAGTTACAATTATCATCTTCCAATGAATGAATGTAAATATTTTCAATTTATTAAATACCTTGTGATTTCCCTTCCAGGTTTATCTTCTTATTTTTTAAAAAAAAAATTTTTTTAAGTCTTGTATTTGTGAGTCAAATTTTCTATTCATCTTTGGTCTGTTCATCATGAAAGCTTGAAAGTATTCAGTTTCATTGGATGTCAATTTTTCTCATAAAGGATTATATTCAGTTTTTCTGGGTAGGTGATTTTGGGTTCTAATCACAGTTCCTTTGCCCTCCACAATATCATATTCCAAGCTGAAACTTTAATGCAAAGGCTGCTAAATCTTAGGTTTTCCTTATTGTGACTCTATGATACTTGATTTTTTTTTTTTTTCCTTTCCGGCTACTTGCAATAATTTTCTACTGGACCTGGTTACTCTAGAATTTAGCTATAATATCCTTTCTAGTTTTCATTTGGGGACCTTTTTAAGGAGAAGATTGGTGAGTATTTTCAATTTCTATTTTACCCTCTGTTCCTAGAATATCAGGGCAGTTTACCTTGTTAATTTATTGAAAGATTATATATAAGCTTTTTTTTTTTATCATAGCTTTCAGGTAGTCCAATAATTTTTAACTTATCTCTCCCAGATCTATTTTCCAGGTAACTGTTTGTTTTTTATTTGTTTATTTTTAGTTTTTAAAATTCATTCCCAGAAGATTTTGAGTTACAAATTTTCTCCCCATCTTTATCCTGCCCTCACCCCAAAATAGTGAGCCTACTGAATAATCCTGCCCCAATCTGCTCTCTCTTATATCCTCCAACATCCCTCCTCTAACTTTCTCTTATGGCAAGATTGATTTCTATACCCCAGTGCCTGTATATCTTATTTCCCAGTTGCGTGTAAAAAACAATTTTTTTAACATTTGTTTTTAAAACTTTGATTTCCAGATTCTTTCCCTTTTTCCCTCCTCACCCACCCCCATTGAGAAGATAAGCAATTCAATATACGTTGTGCAAGTGTAGTTACCCAAATCATTTCCATAGTAGTTATATTGTGAAAGACTAACTATATTTCCCTCCACCCTATCCCACCCCAACTTATTCAATTTTCTCCTTTCACTATGTCCCTTTTAAAAAGTATTTGCTTCTAACTACCCTCTCCACCAATCTGCCCTCCCTTTTGTCCTCCCAGTGTTTGGCCCATTCCTTTTCACCTTCCTGCTCTTCCCCTCCATTCTAACAGTTTTCTCTTGTGTCTTTTATTTGAGATAATTTACCCTATTCTATCTCTCCCTTTCTCCTCCTCTTATTATATTACTCTCTCTCCTCTTAATTTTATTTTTTTAGATACCATCCCTTCCCATTCAACTGATCATGTTCCCTCTATCTATGTATAGATGTACACACATATACACATATTCACATACATATTTATACACACATACATCCTCCTATATATACATATATAAGTATGTATACATATACACACACACACACACACACACACATATATATTCCCCTCAACTGTCCTCATACTGAGAAAAGTCTCATGAGTTACAATTATCATTTTTCCAATTAGGAATGTGAATAGTTCAACTTCAATAACTTCTTATTATTTCTTTTTCCTATTTACCTTCTCATGCTTCTTGTATTTGAAAGTCAAATTTTCTATTCAGCTCTATTTCAAGAATACTTGAAAGTCCTCTATTTCATTGAATGACCATATTTTCCCCTGAAGCTTTATACTCAGCTTTGCTGGGTAGGTGATTCTTGGTTTTAATCCTAGCTCCATTGTCCTCTGGAATATCATATCCCAAGCCCTTCTATCCTTTAATTCCACAATATGCAAATTGTTTCTTTCTGACAGCTGGCAATATTTTCTCTTTGACCTGGGAGTTCTGGAATCTGGCTGTGATATCCCTAGGAGGTTTCTTTGTGGAATCTTTTTCAAGAGGTGATCTGTGATTTTTTTTTTTTCAATTTCTATTTTGTCCTCTGGTTCTAGAATATCAGGGCAATTTTGCTTGATAATTTCTTGAAAGATTATTTCTAGGCTATTTTTTCAATTTGGGTTTCAGGTAGTCCATTTTTTTAAAAAATATATCTCTCTTGCATCTATTTTCCAGGTCAGTGGTATTTCCAATGAGATATTTCACATTGCCTTCTATTTTTTTTTTCATTTGCTTGGATCTGTTTTATAGTATCTTGATTTCTCATAAAGTCATTACCTTCCATTTGCTTCAATCTAATTTTGAAGGATTTATTCTCTTCAGTGAGTTTTTGAAATTCTGTTTTCATCTGGTAAATTCAGCTTTTAAGGCATTCTTCTCATTGGCTTTTTGGGCCTCTTTTATCATTTGAGTTAGTCTATTTTTTATGGTGTTTTTTTCCTCAGCATTTTTTGGGGTCTCCTTTAGCAGGATGTTTACTTGCTTTTCATGATTTTCTTGCATCATTCTCATTTTTCGTCCCAAATTTTTCCCATTCTGGGCTGCTGGTCGTGGCTGCCCCTGATCCAGACCTGTGTGGCTCATGCAGAACTGCTCTCATCTCCTAGTTTGATTCAATGGACCCTCACTGTCAGCCTGCTGGGCTGCCATCAGCAGGAGATAAGTTTCTCTCTGTCACTTTGTGGGTTCTGTAGCTCTAAAATTTATTTAGTCACATTTTACAGGTATTAGAGGTGATTGGCGTGGGAGCTCACACAATTTCCTGCTTCTATTCCACCATCTTAGTTCTGTACCTCCCCTCCCCATTTTTTTTTCCCCAAATGAGATATTTCACATTATCTTCTGAGTCTTTTTTTTTAAATACCTTTGGGTTTTGTTTTTGTTTTATGATTTCTTGACATGGTTAGAGTGTTTACAGTACCATATGTGAAGATAGTAATTTTAACTCCTAACAATTTTATCATCATTAGGGCAGTTAGAAGGAGTATACATAGACATAGGACACATGACTATGATGGGACGAATCAAAAAAACAAAATAAAAGAGTGAGAGGGATGTACTAGGAGAAAGGGGGTGGGAAAAGTAAATGGGGTAAATAATCTCACAAAAAACACTCAAAGTAGCTTTTACAGGGGAGGTGAAGATGGGGATTTGGAGAAGAGCACTTGAACCTTACTTTAATTAGAATTGCTTTAAATTACTATTGATTAGAGAACTGCAAATTAAAACAACTTTGAGGTAACACCTCGTGCCAGATTGGCTAATATGACATAAAAGGAAAATCACAAATGTTGGAGAGGAAGTAAGAAGATTGGGACATTGGTGGAGTTGTGAACTGATTCAACCATTCTGGAGAACAATTTGGAATTATGCTCAAAGGGATATAAAGCCATGCATGCCTTTTGACCATACAAAGCCAGTAAAAGTCCATATCTAAAAGGGATTTTAAAAAGGAAAGAACCTATGTGTACAAAAAATTTGTAGAAATTCATTTTGTGTAGCAAAGAATTGGAAATTAAAGAGATGCCCATAAATTGGGAAATGGCTAACCATTTTTTGGTATATGATTGTGATGGAATACTATTGTGCTATTTTAAAAAATGATGAGCAAAATGCTCTCAGAAGAAAAAACCTGAAAAGACTTCTATGAACTAGTGCAAAGTAAAATGAACAGAATTGGAAGAATATAGCAGAAAGTAACAATAATATTTTATGATGGTCAACTGTGAATTACAGCTTCTCTAAGCAACACAAAGATCCAAGACAATCCCAAAGGACTCATAATGATATCTGCCTCTGGAAAAAGAGCTGATGGAGTCTTCATGCAGATTGAAGCATATTGTTCTTGTTCTTGTTGTTTTTCTTAACTTTCATTTTCTTTTTTTTTTGTTTGAGTTTCTTTTCATAATGTGACTAATATGGAAATATATTTTGCATGACTACATATGCATAACATATATCAAGTTTTTTTTTTGCCTTCTCAAGGAGGAAAGAGGGGAGGAATGAAAATAAAATGACATTCAAAATTTTTTAAACTATTAAAATTAATTTTTCAGTGCAATTGGAAAATAAAATGTTTAATACATTATAGAGTTAGAATATTTTTATCGCAAGGAAATACCAAAGAATGTTCTCTAAGAAAATTTACCTGGATTGAGATCACCTCAGGGAAGAAGAATCAAGGTACACATCATGGAGGTGAAAATTGAGCCAAGTCTTGAATTAAGCTAGGAATTTTACTGGTCGGGGATGAACAGGGCATGCATCCCATTCATAGAGGATGAGCTGAACAAACAGATTAATATCTGAAAGGGGATGTTGAAATAAGGGGAATGGTTGTGTCCAATTTGGCTAGAATGTACAATGTATGAAGGAAAATAGAGTGAAATATGATACAAAAGGTCAATAGGGGCCATAATAGAAAGTATTGAATGTATCACAAAGGAGTTTGCATTTAATCATGCAGGCAAAAGAGAGATACCAAAAGGTTTTGAGCAGGGAAAGGCATGGCAAGAACTTTAACCAAGTCTTTTGTATGAAAAAGAAAATCTACACTAGCCAAAAATATATAAATCTACTTAAGATTATTCCTCACCTTAGAGATAAGTAAATGAGTAAATAAAATCACACAAATGTAATAAAATCAACAAAAAAAATCAATTTTTGTCAAGATTTTGCGAGTTCACTGAAAAAAAAACAACAGTTTAAAAACTGAGGTTCATTGATGTCATTTCCTCTGCAATAAAATATAGACTTCCTCTATACAGTAACTCATATACATATCCAAATTGGGGCAGGTAATCACATCTGTGAAGAGGATTTAGTTACCTTCAATGAATCTTGATTCTAGTCCTATGCTTCATAATATTGCTATCATTCCTAACTCTTAGAATATTGTAAGATATCATAGTTCTCTCCAAAATCAAAAAAAAATTCTATACTTTCTGATATTTTCTAACAATTCTATTTATTATCACATTTTTTTTTCAACTTTAGCATCATCTTACTTTGTTGGATACCACAGCTTGGCTAATCTATTTAGCTAATGTATTTAGCTACTGTCTATACAGATGCAGTTTGTTTTACATTTATTTTCTTTAATTCTGTCTTGCTTTTTCTTATATTTTCTCAGTTTTAATAAAACTTTTTTAAATGAGTCTACACAATTTAATGGAGTTTTTCACTTATTCTTTCAAGTCTTGATGGTCAGTAATGAGATTAAACCACTTAGGCAGCAAGCCCTGGAGTTAGCAGATCAGGGACGTTGCTTCAGCCTCAACTATAGGAACTTGTACTCCTAGAAGAGTGAAGAATTTTCTCACCCTGAGCCTGAAAAGATGAGAGAACCTCTCCTGACAAGGAAGAACAAACTCAATTGTGCTGTGAAGATGTGACTGAAGTGAAAAGGAAACAGTATGTGACTCATGAGTGCAGACGCAGTGGGGTGAGGACACCTCACTTACAGGAGGCTAGTCTTCTTGATTTGCTTTCAAGGTCAGAAAAGGCTGAGGTTAATCTACAGAGGAGGATACTGAAGAAAATCCTCTTTTACCCAAAAGAAAATGTCAAATGGCTTCTGCCCCCCCCAAAAATCATTTGAAATCATGGAATAAATTTAAAAAGATGTAAAAATCAAATGAGAGAAATGGAGGAAAAGTTAAAAAATAAGAACTATCCAAGAAAAATAAGATTATTAAACAAAAGTAATCAATTGGAAAAGAAGATCAAGAATCTTAAGAAAATGACTCCTTGAAAACAAGAATTGGGAAAGGGGAAGCCAGCAAAGTTAAAAGAGATTTAGAAATAATAAAACAATATAACAAATGAAAAAAACAGAAGAGAATGTGAAGCACCTCATAAGAAAAACAACTGATGTAAAGAACAGATCAGAAAGAGAAAACATAATAATTATTGGAATGCCTGAAATCTTTGATTAAAAAAAAGAATCTCGATACAATAATTCCAGAAATAATTGAGAAAATTGTCCTTAAGCATTAGAATAATAGGGGAAAGTAGAATAGGAAGAAAAAAAAAAAAAACACTGGTCACCTCCTGAAAGAGATCCTATGAGGAAAATGCACAGGAATATTGTAATCAAATTCTGAAACACCCAGCTCAAAGATAAATTATTATCAGATACAAACAAACAAAAAAACACAATTTACATATGGCAGTGACACAATTAGAATCCCACAAGGCCTACCTAGCAGTGGCAAAACTATAAGACTGTAGGTCTTGGAACACTATGTATCAAAGAGCAAAAGAACTAGGATTCTGGCCCAAGATATCATACCTTGCAAAGCTAAGCATTATTCTGAATGGGAAAAAGTGAACATTTAATGAACTGTTAGAGTTTCACAACTTTGTTAAAAAAAATAACTTGAACTTAATAGAAGATTTGACATAAAAGAGTCAATAGAACCATTAGGTGTGTACCAAAGATCAATTACAAGAGACTCAATAAGGATGGATTTATTAATTTTTTTTTTTTATGAAAAATGTAAGACATATGTCTAAGGTTGTTCTTAGTAATTGTGTAGTTCATAAGAAAGACTGGGGTAGATCTGAGCATTATATGACTTTAAAAAGTATAGCCATTCAGGAATCATTAATGAGTTGATTATCTTATACAAATGAGGTACAAGAGGAAGAGCCAACTCAGAGGAATTAAATGGAGGTGGACTGTTGGTTCTTGAAACATACTTTCATTGGGAATGAGTTTAAAAGGGACTAATACATACACATTTTGAAAAGTATAAAAATCTTCTAAATTTTAGAAAGAAATAATACATTAAGGCAGTGGTTCTCAACCTTCCTAATGCTCCGACCCTTTCATACTCATATGTGGGCATATCTTTATGTGGGCAGACCCACTTGGAGATGGATAGAGGAGCTGCATCTCAGTTCCTAAGACCACTGGAAATATGTGTTTTCCAATGGTCATAGGCCACCCCTGTGAAAGGGTCATTCAACCCCCATCGTGACCCACAGGTTAAGAACTGCTGCACTAAGGGGATAGGAAGTGGGGAGAGGATAAGGGAGAGATCTTTTCTTTTTTTATTAATTTATTTGTTTATTTTAGTTTACTAGATTCAGTTCCACAATCCCTTGAGTTTCAAATTTTCTCACCCTCCTCCACTCTCACCATGGTGGCATACAATCAGATATAGGATCTGCAAATACCTTCACATTAAACATTAGGCAGGTTAAAAAGAAGGATTATAACCTATGGAATTAAAAATGGGAAAGAGGAAACAAAACAGAACAAGAAAAAGGAAGAGAGCAGGTAGCTTGCTTCAATTTGCATTCAAATTCTGTAGTTCTTTCTCTGGATGTGGACATTTCTTTCCATCATGAGTCTTTTGGAGTTGTCTTGTAACCTTGTATTGCTGAGAAGAGCCCAGTCTATTAAAGTTGGTAGTCACACATATATGTGTCTGTAATTATGTACAAATTTCTCCTGGTTCTACTCTTCTCACACAACGTCAGTTTGTATAAGTCGCTCCAGGTTATTATGAAGTCTGTATGCCCCTAATTTCTTTTTTTTTTAACTGATTTGTTTATTTACTTATAGTTTACAAGATTCAATTCCACAATCCCTTGAGTTTCAAATTTTCTCCCCACCCTGTCTCCTCTCCCCTATGGCGGCATGCAATCAAGTATAGAATCTGCAAATTCTTTCACATTGGATGTTAGTCTGGTTGTATAGAAAGGTTGTAACCAATGGAGTGAACAATGGCAAAGAAGAAACAAAGCCAAACATGGAAAAGAATGATAGCATGTAGATTGCTCCAGTCTCCATTTAAACTTTGTTCCTTCTAGATCTTTCTCTAAATGTAGACATCTCCTTCTATCTTGAGACTTGTAGAGCTGTCTTATAACTGTGCATTGTTGAGAAGAGTCCAGTTTACTAAAAGTTGGTTGTCACACATATGATGTGTCTGTCATGGTGTACAAACTTCTCCTGGTTCTGCTCTTCTCACTTAGCATCAGTGTGTACAAGCCACTACAAGTAAATATGAAGTCCATGTCCTCCTCATTTCTTATAGCACAACAGTATTCCATTACATTCATATACCACAACTTGTTTAGTCATTCCCCAATTGATGGGCATCTTCTTAATTTCCAGTTTTTTGCCACCACAAAGAGAGCTGACATAAATATTTTTATACATACAGGTCCTTTTCCAACTTCTATGATCTCTTTGGGATACAACCCTACAAGTGGTATCGCTGCATCAGAGCGTATGCACTAATTTATAGGCCTTTGGGCATAGTTCCAGATTGCTCTCCAGAATGACTGAATCAGTTCACAACTCCACCAACAATGCATTAGTGTTCCAATTTTTCCACATCCTCTCCAGCATTTATCATTTTCCTGTTTTGTCATCTTAGCCAATCTCACCAGGGAGATAAGGTACCTCAGAGTTGTTTTGATTTAAATTTCTCTAATCAATGGTGATTTCAAACATTTTTTTCATATGCTTATAGATATCTTTAATTTCATCCTCTGAAAACTGTCTGTTCATATCCTTTGATCATTTATCAATTGAGGAATGATTTGCATTCTTATAGATTTGACTCAGTTCTCTGTATATTTTAGAAATGAGGCCTTTATCAGAAACACTGGTTATATTTTTTTTTCCCCAATTTCCCACTTCCCTCTTAATCTTGCTTATATTGGCTTTGTTTGTATAGAAACCTTTCAATTTAATATAATCAAAATTATCTATTTTGCATTTCATACTTCTCTCTAATTCTTGCTTGGTCAAATAGTCTTCCCTTCTCCATACGTCTGACAGGGAAATTATTCCTTTCTTTCCCAGATTGCTTACAGTATCAGCCTTTATACCTAGATTGTGTACCTATTTCAACTTGATTTTGGTATATGGTCTTAGATATTGCTCTATGCCCAGTTTCTGCCATACTATATTCCAGTTTTCCCAGCAGTATTTGTCAAATAGTGAGTTCTTATACCAAAAACTGGGGTATGGAGTGATCTTTAAAGATGAGTGTGAGAGAATTGGCCAAAGGAACATGTAAAAAGGTTTTTAAATTTATGGGAAAGGCAGTATAGTGGAGGATTCTTTGGAGGGGGGAGGTTAAGTAATAGGAGGGCAAGTTATTGAGTAGAAGTAAAGTACAGGAGTCATAAGGGATAGGAAACAAGAGAGAGACACAAACCAAAAAAAATAAAGATTAGGAGCAAACTGTATTAGGGAAAGTATATGTTTATTTATGTAGGTACATATATGTATATGCACAGGTACATATCTATATCTAAATATATCCATGCTTAATTGTAGTGGTGGGGGGAGGAAGAGGGGAAAAGATCAAAATAAAAGTGTACAGCAGAGGAAAAAAAAACCTACAAGGAAGCAAAAATAAGATGGACATCTCTCACAAAGCCTAGAATTTACTATATAGGTTTTTGGGAAATGGAAATTTATTGCTATATGTTTTGAATCCTCTCGTGCATTCTGCTGTGGATGTCACATGTTGTTTTTATTTGTTTTATTATTTAAGTTTATAATGTTTCTTTTTTATTTTCAAATTATATATTTGCTTTGGTATTTTAAGTCTAATTTTTTTTTAAAAGATAAGACATACTTAATGCTTTCAATGTTTTATTTCACTCTTTTCAAATTTAC
>CM053585.1:54826845-54844247 GCA_028646515.1 Pseudochirops corinnae
TCCATGTGACCACATTCAGCCTATTAAGGAACAGAGTATACTTTCAAGTATCCAAGGGTGCTCAGAGTCATGTAGCCACTTTAGCAAAGGGCCTAGGGGCAGGGAAGATCTTCAGATTCCCATAACACTAGATGATTTCCAAGACTCATTCCATATCAAATGTCTATGCTTCACATGTGAAGGATATAATTTACAAGGGTAGAGGGATGAGTTTAATGACTTTTTAATTTAATTTAATTTTTTTTAGTGGGTATAGTTTTCCCCAGTAAGGTGGCTATTGGGAGCATGGAAGGACATTAGCTTAGAGTTTTATTTTCTCCATAAGAATTCAACTTTGGGTACCTCTTCCAAATAAAAACAGGTTTTTCTTGTAAACAATTGCTAATGACTCAGGTTAAGGAAACTATCATATATCAGCATCCAGTAGCTTGGAAATCTGATCAGTTTGTTTAATGAGAACTTTTCAGTTTCACTGGGGAGATCGAAGTGTTTCATTTCATTTAAGCACTTGTGATTGCTGAAATGCACAAACTAAAATATTGATTGCTGTTAACAGTAATTATTTTGATATCAGGATCATTAACCAAATGGATTACTGAAAGAATTGGGGATAAATGCACATCAGTTTAGAAGGCTGTTTATTTTAGAGGGGGGAAATATTGATGAAGCATTCAAATACAAACATATTGATTTCAAACTTTTAAGGAGATGTGATCTCCTGGGAAAGCAATTGAAGGAAACATTGAATAGGATCTATATTTTCATCTCAGTCTATAGCCCTTGTAAAGCTGAACTGAACTCAAAGCTCGCAGTATATTATTAAGGGCTTCACAGGGAGTTCGGATTAGTGCAGTCAGAGATAAAGTGTGATCAGAGTCTGACCTGTTAATTGTATTAGTATTTAAGTGACTCAGAAATCAGTGGAAATGCTGTCTTGAAAAACTCAATGGGAGCTAAGAATGAGGAGTCTCTTCCCCAGATGTGGCTTATGGAACACCAGTATAATGTATGATATAATTTATCATTTGGAGGTTATTACTGAAAGTCATAGAGTAAGCAGTTTGCCACTGGATTATTAAGTGTTTAAAAATCTGTGTATGTTAGATAATTTAGAACAATGTTAATGTCACCAAACACCATTTATTGCTTTGCCCAGTGCAGCATTCCAAACACTTGTCAATGCCAAATCTTAGGGAGAAAGAAATGCTGGGGAGAGTGCAGGCAGAAGAAAGCACAGGTGTGCTTTGCAAGGTGGAACTTCCCTGGGCTTCTCCTGCCGTATGGGTTAGCTTTTCTGGAATAGGTAAAATTAATAGTGCCTGATTGCATTATCTCTTCCATCGGGATATTGTGGGGAGTCAGATAATGAAAGGTAGACCAGTGTAGGAAGGAAGGAACCAGCTGATATGAGATGATTAGTGGAGACTATTGGAAAAGCAAGTAGATCATAATACGGTACATATGCAATAGAGAAACTGAGGTTGAAAGGGCAGAATAGATGTGATAAAAATTATATTAAGGCCTAGGTCTTCCTATAATATTTTCTTATAATATCCATGGGTGATACCTCAGAGTTGTTTAAATTTTCATTTTTTTATTTAATAGTGATTTATATATATTTTTTAAATTTAATTATGGATAAATTTCATTTATTCTGCTGAAAACTACCTGTTTATTTTCCTTGACTATCAACTGGGGAGTGACTTGTCTCTTAAATCTGACTTAGTTCTCTATATTTAAGAAAGGAGGCCTTTTTCAGAGAAACTTGCTATAAAACATTTTTTAAGTTTCCTGCATTGATTTAATTTGTTCAAAAATAATTTGATGAAATCAAAATTATAAGTTTTATATCCTGCACCACTTTTTAATCTCTTCTTTCATCATAAATTCTTCCCTTATCCATAAATCTGACAAGAAAAATATTCCATGTTGCCTTAATTTGCTTATAATGTTATCCTTTATGTCTAAATCATGTACTTATTTTGACCTTATCTTGGTATACAGTGTGAGATGTTGGTCTCTGTCTAGTTTCTGCCAAATTACCTCAGAAATTTTTGTCAGAGAGTGATTTCCCAACCCAAAATGTTGGATCTTTGGGGTTATCAAATACTAGATTACTTTGATCATTTATTACTGTGTACTATGGACCTAATATATTCCACTTACCCAACACTCTATTTCTTAGTCATACAAGATTGTTTTGATGACTACTGCCTTGTAATATATTTTATCTGGAATTGCTAAGCTGCCTTCCTTCATATATATTTTTTTCATTGATTCCCTTGATATTCTTAACCTTGTATTCTTCCAGATGAATTTTTTTATGATTTTTTTCTAGAATTCTTTTGATAATTTGATTGCAATGATTGGTATAGCACTGAATAAGTAAATGCACTAGATAGATTTGTCTTTTTTTATTATATTGTCTAGGCCTACCCATGAGCAATTAATATTTTTTCCAATCATTTAACTCTGACTTTATTTGAATAGTACTTTGTAGTTGTGTTCTTATAGTCCACAGATGTGTCTTGGTGAGTAGACATTTAAGTATTTTATAGTGTTTTTAGTTATTTTTAATTGAAATTCTCTTTCAATTTCTTATTGCTAGATTTTGTTCATAACATATAAAATTATTCATGGTTTATATGTTTATTATTTTATTTATTTTTGTTACATTTAAAGTGCTGAACTATATCCCCCCCATCTCCCCACCCCACAGTAGAGAAGGCCACCATTTGATGCAGATTTATAAATATATGTAAAACCATACTATGCATGGTTCTTTTCATCAGTGTTTCTCTGGAGATGGGTGGCATTATCCTTTATATGTCCTTTGTAATTAAGTGAATATTTTTAATATTCAGAATGGCTTAGTCATTTATGATTCTTTAAAATACTGCTGCTGCTGTATACAATAATATTTTGGTTTGTTCACTTCACTTTTCATTATTTTGTGCAAGTCTTTCTATGTTTTTCAAAAACTAACCAGCACATAATTTCTTACAGCACAATTGTATTTCATTACAATTGTATACCACAACTTGTTTAGCCATTCCCCAATCTATGGACATCCCTTCAATTTCTAGTACTTTGCCACTGCAAAGAAAGTTGCTATAACTATCTTAGAAGTTATATGTTCTTCTACCCCACCCCCACCCCAATTACCTAGGGGAATAAACCACATAGTAGTACTACTGGGTGAAAGAATATGCAAAGTTGTATAACTCTTTGGTCACAATTCCAGATTGCTTTCCAAAAGCGTTGATCCAGTTCACAGTTCCAACAGTGGATTTATGTAGGAAGTTTTCCATATCCCCTCCCAAATTTGTCATTTTCGCCTTCCATTATTTTAGTCAATCTAATAGGTATGACATCTATCTACATATCTTTGTATCTATCTGTCTATATCTATCCATCTATCTATCTGTCTGTCTGTCTATCTGTCCGTCTGTCCGTCCATCTGTCCGTCTGTCTGTCTGTCTCTGTCTGTCTAATATGCCTTTCTGTCTGTCTGTCAAGGGGTAATTTTATATCCTAAAACTTTGATGAAGTTGATAATTATTTCAACCATTTTAATTGATTATCTAGGGTTTCCCAAATATAACATCATATTATCTGTAAAGAATGATAACTTTGTTTTGCCATTGCCTGTGCTAATTGCTTCAATTACTTTTTCTTCTCTTATTTCTATAGCAAGCATTCCTTTAACAATATTGAATAACAGGAGTGAAAATGAGCATCTTTGTTTCACCCTTGATCTTACTGGAAAGATTCCCAGCCTATCTCTGTTCTAGTGCTTAGACATATATATATATATATATGTATATATATATATATGTGTGTGTGTGTGTGTGTGTGTGTGTGTGTGTGTGTGTGTGTGTGTGTGACTTTGAGCAAGTCACTTAACCCCAATTGCCCTGCCTTCCCCCCTCCAAAAAACAACAATAACAACAAAAAACAACAAAAATGGTACATTCCTCTGCTGTAAAATTGCCAAGCATCAGAGAATGGGTATTAAGGCTCTTTTGTTGTTGTTGAATCATTTGTAGTTCCCTGTTGTTCTATCCTTTCCTTAGAATTCTATAACCTACTAGCTGTCCTCATTCAACAGCTTGGTATATGTGGGGAGTGTGAAATGGCAGACAAAAATAGGAAGATAATCTTAGGCCAGATTAACAAAGACCAAAAACCTAAACTAAGGTTGGGTTAATTTAGATTTGCTTTGGGTAGACCACACCAAGTCTGGAATATTGTGTTTGTTTGGAATTCCATATTTTAGAAAGAATGTTGAAAAGCTGGTGCATATTATGAACAAGGCTACCATAATGTTGAAGGGACTGGAGAAAATAATATACAAGAATAATAGAATAAGTCAGAAGATGCTCATTCTAGAGGAAAAAAAAGATTTTCAGGAGAAAAATCTTTCATGTATACATAGTCAAAATATACAATATACATCACATAATAATACACACACACACACATCATTTTTTTTCCTAGCATCATTGTCATTTCCTAATGACAGAATGGAGACTGAAGTCCCCACTGCAACAGAATCTACCCTTATAACAAATAATAAAGAAAAGTATAATTAAGAAAAATAAATAATCACATTGGTCATATTTTTAAAATGTATGCCTTATTTGCCTCTCTAGAATCCATCTCCTTTCTTGCAAGCAGGAGGATGACATATTACCAGTTTGGTGACATCACACTTAATTACTACACAGATGTTAACTATCTTCAAATAGTTGAAGGTGAATCATGTGGAAGAAAAATTAATTAATTATTTTTTGTCCAGAAGAGAGAACTATGACTAGCGGATATGTGAGAAAGGATTATGTGTCAGGGAATGTTCCATGAATGTTGTAGCACCAGATTTGGGCCTCAAAATCAGTGAATGGCTATAATTTGTATAGATGAAGCTGATGGGTTTTGAAAAAATACATAGATACAGAAATTGGCAGATATGAAAGGAGGAAAGAGGCTGTTCCAATTTTTTCCCCCTGTGCTTAAGAATAAATGAGTCAGTAATATTAAAGTTTTAAAAAGATTAAACTAAGATTTTTGTGGTTCTGATGTGCTGTTTTTAGGAGAAGAATTATGAAGTAGTGGGTACATAGGTGTTTTTGGAAACAGGAAGATCTGGATTCAAAATTTATCTCTGATATGTACTAGTCATGTGACTCTAAGCAAGTCAACCTTTTAATGCTTTGAGAAAGTCTCTAAGACTACAATTTTCAGAGACGGTGCTGAATTTTTACAGAAATATTCCTATTCTGGGAGTGCCCATTACCAGTGGCCTCATAGGTCTAGCCCCTATTCTGATACCTACTGGGACTTCTAAAAAATATATTAAACAGGCATTAAAGAGACAATTAAATTGACAAGTGGTATGGTCAGAGTAAGAGAAAACTAAGATGGTGTTGTGAAAAATGTTTTAGAGGAGGGAAATAGAATCACGAAGAGTATTAGGAGTGATTATATCCAGACAATGGTTTATAAAGGTCTGAACTGAGGATTAACAATTAAATTTACCTGAAAGAGAAATGAAATACTACTCTAAAGTTAGTGAGTTTCTGTATTATATGAAGTGTTAAAGGAAATGCTAGATGACAACTTTTAAAGGATAGTTTAGAGGGTGTAGCTTCTTATTAGTACAGTTGACCTCTGAGGCCTTTCTAACTTTAAGAGTCTATGGAATATATTCTATGGTGGGTATTGGAAATGAGTTTATACATTAAGAAATAGCAAAATATAACCTCAATACTTTTATAACAAAATCTATCCAGGCTTACATTTGAGAAGATGTCTGGTCTGCAGCTATGAATCCTAAAAGGATGACAGAACCTAGAAAGGCAGAATAAGAAGTTGCCTTTTGCTTCCATAGTGCTCACTTTTCTGCACATAATTACACATCAGATATGTAAATCAGAACTTACTGGATGTACACAGATTCCACAAACAAACACGAGTGCATTTTCAAGAGAGACTTTAATTTCCCTTCTTCTCATCCTAATTGACAACATTCATAGAAGGAGCACAATTTGAAGAATATAAAAGTCAGGAAAATTAAATACAGAGACAGTGTGAACCATATAATATGTTTCCTCTTTCATTAAAAGAATGAAATATTGTCAGTGCCCTTTATAGCTTTAATTAAGTATGTCAGTCTAATGCTTAATTGAGAGAAATATGCAAATGATGCTTTCTTTATAAGTCTGGTGCTAAATAAACATGGCATTCTCTCAGTACCATCTTAATTATATTCTGGTGCAGAGGTCTAATGGATTAAGCCATTATAGGTATTCTTTTTAACTTGGAAAGTTATTCCCAACACAAACAGAGCTATCACATTTGGGAATCTATATTAAAAATTCCAGGAAGATGTGTATACTAATTACAACTCTGTAGTGTGTATGGGCTGACTAAGAATGACTGGATATTCTAGTATTTTACTTAGAAAGCTTACCATATTGAAAAACATATAGGGTGACTCAGATTTTAAACTCAGTCCCAGTGCTATCAGTGTGACTGTGGACAAGTCGCTACCAACTTTGAACTTTAGTGGTCACTTCTATAAAGTAAGAGAATGAGAATAGATTATCTTTAACATTCATGTTTACCAATTTGTGCTCTTCTGTACCTTCTGTCATTGGTATTATATGTTATATTTTCTAACATATCATCTAATATTTATTATAGCTCTAATATTCTAAGTCTTCTGTGTTAATATGAGATGTCCTAATTTTCCTTCTTACTCATGTGTATTCTAACAATGCATGTTCTAATCTAGAGTCCCTTCTAGAATTGTGTGATACATAGGTTTCAAATTCTGTTCCCGAGGCTAAAGTGGTATGAAACGATTAAGAACAGATCAATGTAGTTTTCAAGTATCACCTTGAGAGCTGAGGGAAATATGGTGGTTATAAAGCAAGAAAAGCAATGCCCCTTGTCTCTTTAGATGTGAAGTATGAATAGACATATTGTATTTTGGAAGAGTTGGAGGACTTTAAAGGACCTTGAGAGATTACTTAGTTAATCCTTCTGCGTCCAAGCATGACTGAGTCTTAATCATCACAGGTAGGGGAGAGAGGCTAAGTATAGTAGAAAGAACAATGACTTCATGTGAGATGGTCTTGATTCTTATCTTGAGTCTATCATTTACTAGCATTGTGTCTTAGAAAAACCCAAGTTTGTTTCCCTTAAATGTAGATAACTGACTCACAGGGTTGTTAGGTAGTTCACATGAGAGAGTGGAAACAGAATGCTTTGTAACTCTGAAACACTTTTAAATGTTATATCAGCAAGCACCCTAGCATACCCAGGATGGCTGCTAGCACAGGTTCTTAGATCTGCTTTTTTAAAAGAAAGAAACTCAAAATGGGTTAACAATCTTTCTTTAATCAATCAAACATATATCATTTACCTAGTTCAGGGGAAAAAGTCAGAACCCTGAACTTCAGAGAATGCAAACAGAATACAAACAGAAGTTAACAAGCAGAAGTTACAAGCAAAGAAACAGATCAGCAGATGGGCTTCCAACCATCTGAGCTTTATATCCATACCTATTCAGTTACCAGAGAGGGAAGCACCAACATCTTGGTTTTTCAAAGCCGGGGTGCTTAACGGCTTCCCAGAGTCTCGTCTGGCCAAATCACACAAATCTTCTCAAATATATATATATAGGTGTATATATAGCCTTCTCCTGGATAAAAGAATGTCACAACCCTCTTGACCCACTGCCCAATCACAAAGCAACAAGGCGCGGGCATTCCCGAAAAACAAGCCTCCCACCACAGACTCCACGTGACCACATTCAGCCTATTAGGGGGCAGAGTATACTTTCAAATCAGGGAGCCACTTAAGCCCAGCAAAGGGCCTAGGGGCAGGGAACATCTTCAGATTCCCATAACAAATGTCAACTGTGAATAATTATACAGAAGATGTTCATTCTTTTTTATTTTGTTTAAAGTCACCAGTGTGGTAATGTGTTGAAGAAAAGTCCTTAATACCAGCCCTTTTAAAATATCTATGAATAAGTTAATCATTTCATATTTACTGAGCATCACCAACATGTTATCAACAGGGAATCAAATTGAGATATTTTTGTTTAAATCATACCTGATAAAAAAGAACCTTATAGTTTAATAGGGAAGCCTTGATATATCCTCGAGATAGTATGATATAAAAAGGGAAAAAAATAAATGTTGAGATGATATGCTTTAAATTTAAGAAAAGAACATTATGAAGAAGTATCCAAGGAGGAGGAGACACCCAAGTTGAACACTGAAGAGAGAGGATTCCTTTAGAGATGAATAGAGAAGGCATCCCAAAGTTGGGTAGAGAACTGCATGTTTTCAGATACAGAACAAGATAAAGACTGGGGTCTGTGGTCCTTTATGTTCCTCAAATCTGGTGCCTCAAAATCAGTCCATACATTCATGTAAAGAGATTGTGATACTAGCTTGGAAGACCCATGTCCTATGGCACCTGACTTACTTTTATGATTAAGGAAAGGGAATATAACCACAGGGAGATGACTTTTTCTTAAACAATTTCAAGTAGAATCAGGAAGTGGTGGCAATGACTAATTATTAAACAATGTTATTAACCAATAGCAATATCAGCAATAGCTACCATTTATATAGCTCTTTAAAATTTGCTAAGTTTTCTATGTACCACATCTCGTAATAGTGTGGTGATACACATTGTTATCTGTATTTCATAAAGGAGGAAACAGAGGCTATGTGACTTGCAGAGGATCACTCAATTAGCATGTACCTGAAATGGTATTTGAACTTAGCTTTTTTTTTTTTTTTTAATTCTAAGTCTACCTTAACCATAGGGCCACTCATTCTCTAAGGTGATTTTAGAAGACTAAATGGAAAATATTGTTCCCAATCAGATTCCAAGCCCTAAGGAACACCATGACTTTATCATCTGTGTCTCCCAGGGATAATGATTTTATGTAAGTATTTTTCCCACATGTCTGACCTGTAGTGCTGACCTGAGGAAAGGCATCTAGGGTCCAGTGGTAGGATTAGTGAGTAAAGGTTCTGCTCTACTCCCAGTATATTTAATGGGTTGTTGTTTTGCATGGCACATTCTCACAGTGGAAAATTGATCATCCTTAAAGTTAAGTCTGTGATGGCAAAAGAATTTAGATATACCCTAGGCTTTACAACTGGGAAAGCCAAAGCCTAGAGGAACATTTGAGAAAATCTGGCATACTGGGCTCCTCTATATTGATTTTGTCCCCAATTCAGGGACTATATACAGCCCAGCATGGAAGACATTAAAAGTTTACAGAACCCTGGACATCTGTGTGGTGTAAGCATGAAGGTGAACAATTCCACTAGACAATTATATAAAAATAAATAATGTTCCTTGTGAAAGGTAAGATCAACAAATGACATTAATTATTTCAGGCTGTAATAACTAAGTTCAAGCTGGCAAAATGCCTTACTCCCTGGTAATTAATAAATCAGAGATGAGAAACTATTACATAAATGTTTTATAGGAACAAAAGTCTCCTAATAGACAATGAAAATTGTGGTCATTTCAGTAGCACAGGGACACCCATTTGAATAGCTATAATGAGTGTTCAGTCAGTGATAGTTTAGACTATTAATGGGTTGGAAGAGAACTGTTCTTGTGAGAGAAAAAGCATTTAATTTTTTAAAATGTTTAACGTGCAGTGTAAAGGCAGCTGTGAGCACAGCACAGTTCTAGGCATTTGGGGATTTAGCAAAGACTAGACTCTGGTCTTGGGAAGTAAGTTCTAATGTGAAGAATGCTCCGAGTTCTCAGTGGTTGCTATTTACTGCTTCCCATTCTCTCAGATATAAAAGTGTGTCATCTTGTTCTCCTGACACTGGTAATCAGTGAAATGTTTACATTATGAAGTTAGCCCCTGGGCATTTGCAAGGAAACGTAGAGCAGATTTTAAATGTTCAGAGGACAGCGAGTTAATATTTGCCATGGATGGAAGTACAGAGGGAGTGAATAATTGATGATGTGAGTGTGTGGAAATAAAGTGTTAGTGTTGTATTGAATGATTAGTGGAGAGAGACGTAGACAGATATCCAGTCAGAAACAGGGACTTACAGATAGAGACAGACACAGAAAGACAAAAAGAAACATGGAGACAGAGAGACACACACAGAGTCACAGAGACAGAGACAGAGAGAGAAACTGACACAGACACATAGAGAGAAAGACAAAGACACAGAGAGAGATAAAGATAGAAGGATAGAAACAGAGAGATAGACATAGAGAGACAGACACAGATAATTTCAGACAAAAACAAGAGAGGGTTCAGAAAGAGTGGTAAGAGGGAGAAAAAGAAAGAGAAAGGGATAGGAGGGGAAAGAAAAACTGGTAGAGGAGGGGGATTTCATGTTTTAATTTTATCTACAAGCAATTTGGAGTATATTTTAAGACTACTGGTATAGAACCTAACAGAAATTTTGTTATTTAAATTAAAGCAGAAAGTTTTGAAGTATGGGTATACAAAATAAATTCAAGAGTAAGGCAGAGGCATGTATTCTCCTAACTATAAAGTTGACCAGAGTCATCTTATAGCCTTTGGTCCTTGTGCAGACACCTAAGGAATTTATTAGTGTTTTGCAGCTGTGGTAACTTTGGTAGGTGGAGATTATTTAAATGTGTGCTGGTTCGCATCCCCAAACATAGCATCCAAACTTAGGGAAAGTAGATTAAAAAAAAAAAAAAAAGATCCAAACCCCAGAGTATGAATGTATGTGTGTGTGTGTGTGTGTGTGTGTGTGTGTGTGTGTGTGTGTGTATGTGTTGTGTAGGTAAGGGGCGGGAATAGTCCCATGATGAACTGCAGAGATCCCTACATTAAGTTGCCTTTTGAGGTAGATAACATAATTATTCAGTACTTTTTAAGAGATCAGGAAGTTGGGATTCAGAGAAATGAAGTTGTTTGCTTAGCTCAGTTCTAAGCACAGTTCCTGTCACATAGTAGGCATGTAATAAGTGTTTCTTGATTGGTTTGCTTCCTTTATACTGAAAGCATGCATTAATGTGAGCTTTAGCAAGCACTGTAGCAATGCCACTAGAAATAGAGTTAGGACAAGTATATTCAAGCTTCAGATCCACTTAGAAGTATGTTATGGGACTTCAAAGAAATTGCATTGCTTCTGGAGCCTCGATCTACCTACTCATTTTTTAAAATGAAGATAAGAATCCCTACCTTTTCACTATAACAAAGTTATTCTGACAATTACATGGGGCATGCATGTTAAGTGTTTTATAAATATACAGTAAATACGAAATGTTGTTAGGCCTCATAAAGTTAGAATAAGATTTTTAGTTGTATCCATTAGCAAGACTTTTGATTAGTAACACTCAATTTTATTGAGGTTTCAAAATAGCCAATGGTCTATAAGCTATATTTTATAGTTAATTATCATTTAATAATGTGGACTTTTATTTCTTAAATCTTAAGGAGATTTTAAGACAAAAAACATCAATAATCCCAAGACTTTCTCTGCTAAAGTTACATCATTATGGCATGGAACTAAAACTGTTTTTTTTTTTTTAATAACCCACCCCCCCCCCCGAGTTATTTATCTAGTTTTTTAAGTAATTCAGAAAATCATGGATCATAGGCCTGAAAATGAATCATTTATATGTATTCCTAGGACTATGCTACATAAGTGGGGTGGAAGAGGGTCCATCATGAGTTTGGATTCAGAGTGATTGATATTTTGACCAGAAAAACACTCAAAGGCTATTTGCTAAGTTATAAGCAGGTTGTGATCTTTATTGATGGGGTGACCACTGTCACAAAGACATTTACATCACCTTAAAGTATTTGAATATTTATGAATGTTTAGAAGTACAATGGAAATCAGCATTTAGAACAATGTTCAGAATAAAGCCAGGTGCACAGTGAGTACTTAATAAAGACTTTAACACACACTGAATTTCCTTCCAGCTCCAAATTTATGATCCTATGACTTAGATTGAAAGCTCACCTCTGGTACTCACTTACTTTGTGAATTTGGACAATAACTGTTTTTTTTTCCTTTTCTGGACTTAAGCTTCCATATATGGGGAGAGAAAAAAAGAGGGAGAGGGAGAGAAAGGGAGAGGAAAAGAGAGAGTGAGTGAGAGAGAGAGAGAGAGAGAGAGAGAGTTCTCTTTATAACCTTACATGGGTAAGTCACATTTGTAATATTATGTTCAGTTCTAGTTTGAGGTGTGGCAGTATTCAATAAGTTGAAGGTCATCTAGGCAAGTATAAGCTAAATAGACATAAGGATGTCATACGAAAATTGAGTCAAAGGAAAAGGAACATTTGCCTTTTATAAATCAAAGATTTATAATAGTCATCTTCCTGCATTCAAGGAGAGATCCAGTGGAAGAAGTATTCAATTTGCCCTGTTTGGGTACAGTGAGCAAAATTTGAATACTAGGTAGAGGGTCATATTTATTATGAGGAAGAAAATTCTTCTAACAATCAAATCTTCCTATAAGTAAAATATATTCTTTGATAAGTGTTAAATTACCATCTGTGGATGTTTTTAAAATTTTAAAATTGTTGGGGACATAATAGAAGAGATTCCTGTTTAGCAAGGGATTGAAATGGATTATTCCCAAAATCCCTTTCAGCTTTGAGATTCTGTGATCCTGTGGTCTATATAATGAAGAGGTTGGACTATATTATCTTTAACATACTATTTTACCCTGAAATGTATTGTGTTTATATTATATAATGTTTTTAATAAACTCCTTCCTACCCATTCTTTTATTTGATCTTCACAAGATGCCTAAGTACATTGTGATATTTCAAATGGGGAAACTGAAAATAAGAGAAATAAAGAGATTTCCCAAGGTAATGGAGCTATTAAGTAGTAGTGATATGATGCAAATATACAACATATTCCTTTTATTCACACTACTACACTGCTCTGGTCAAATAACTTCCAAAAAATCTTTAAAATATGCCTATTTATTAATATAAATACAAAGGCATGTGCACCATTCACAAAATGTAAAACACTTTTTACATATATGTGCATACATGTATGTTATTCAAATATATATTTATATACACATGTATAAATAGACAAAAATGCAGAAAATGTTTTTACATATATTACCTTTTATATAGAATGTGTGCATGTGTGTGTATGTGTGTGTTTATGCATGTGTGTGTGGTGTGTATTTAAAGAAATTCATTTTCATTCACATATATTGTAAGTTACATGCCTACTCAAGCAAAACATGGTTGGAGTTTAATTCTAACAGTGATGAATGACTAGAGTGAATTCATGCAAACAGGGAAATTGAAATTAAATTCATCACACCAAGAAAAACACTTCCTCCCCATGTAAATTAGCAGGTTTTCTGCTAAAATCAATTTGTTTTGGTAAATTATGCAAAAATTCTCAAAGGGTTTAGGTAGGTAATTTATTATACTCTTGGCTGTTTCATAATGTTAGGAAATAAAACTTATTCACACAATATTACATTGCATAAGCTCAGAGCTTTAGTGTCAATTTTTGTTTATTACAATTAATCTAACTTGTCTGTCCTGACAGAACACTCACAATATGTGGGACATATTCTTTTTTGTGGCGTGCTTAAAAGATCCTGGGTACAAATGTTCTCTCATCCAGAAATACTGATCTTTTACTGGAACTGAATATGAGAAAAGGTTAATAGTTTAGAAGGATCACATTTGATAGTTTGCAGTTTTAGGCAATGAAATTTTATTTCTGTCTATACTTGCGCACCTGGCTATTACATGGTGGTTGGATAGATTAATTAAGAACCATAGAGTGGCATAGATAGAAAGGACTTTAGAATATAAAATGTTAGAAACCAGAATATAGCATATTATGTCAAGATGGGATGTTAGAATATATCAAAAAAGTAAAAGGCCAGGGCTAGAATGGACGTTAAGAAATAGATTGTCAGCATTAGGAAGGATGTCAATAAGAGTAAGAAGATGATCTAGCATTTGTATTGTAGTCTAAGGTTTGCAAAAGTGTATTGAGTGTATTATCTCATTTGTTCTCAAAACATCCTTAAGTATTATCTCCATTTCACAGGCAAAGAAACTGAGGCTGAGAGGCAAGCGATATACCCAGTAGCTTACAGTAAGTATTTAAAATGGAATTTGAACTCAAGTCCTCTTGACTCCAAGTCTAGAACAAAATAAATAGTTAGACCTACAAGGTAGTTTACAGCACAGAATGTTAAAAATTACAAGGTACTGAGAACATTAGAATATAGACTATAGAATGCTAGGAATAACAGAGACTTTAAAGATTATGTAGTCTAAAATCCTTGATGGGAAGATTATGTCTACAGAAGAGTAGATTAAGTGGTCCTTCTTATTTAGCTAATCTGCTCCTCTTGAACATTTTTTATTTTATTTTTTTATGATTTTTTTTCTTATTACAATGCTAATATGGTAGGCTGACCTTTAGGGATTGCTCCAAAGGCAAGAATTATGACCAAAGGAGTTACATGAATGTTAGATTTTAGCTCAATATAATGAGAACTTTCTAATAATTAGAGATGTTCTATAATGGAATAGACTTTTGTGAAATGGATTCTTGATGATGGGAAGCATTCAAAAAGAGCCTCAACAACCATTTCCTGAGGATGGAGTTAGAATACTGATTAGTTTGTGGATCATAGACTTAGTCAACAATAAACCCATTGAGGGCAGGAACTGACAATTTCTTATCTGATTTTTGTATCCACCACAGAGTTTAGCATAATACTTTCCACATAGACTCTAAGTGTTCTTCAAGTAAAAACACAGAAGTATTTGCTAATGTTCCCCAAACTTTTATTCTCTTATGTTATTATCAAAGATTCCCTGCTGATGGTGAGGTAAATTTTCCATTCAGCAATTGTAATGGTAATGTAATTTGAATTTGAAGATCCCTTTTTGTTGGCAAAGGTAGCAGGTACTTAGCACTTAGCAATTGATCAAGACTCTGGGAAACAGAAGGTATGACCTCTTGTCTCCTATTGCTGATGTAACAGGAAGTGGTTGGCTGAAACACAAAGCAGCTGATGCCGTGTGTATATAAAGTAAAGCCCCAGAGAGGGATAGTCAGAATTTCTTGGGACCAACATCTGGAGGCAGAGTAGCTGCTGGAGAGAATTGAGAAGTGAGAATTCTTCTTGGAGAAGGCTCTGTGGAGGCTAAAGAGGAATGTCTCCTCCCTCCCACCCCCAGGCTGAAGAGAAATGTTTTGATTTTGAAAACCAGGATGATTTTGATTCTGGGAGTCAGCTGAGACTTCTTCTGGGTCTGAGGGCCAGCTGGCACTGCTAAGGGACTGAGGAAGCATGACTGTTATGCTGAGAGTTTGTCTGTTTGTGGCTTTGTTGGGTCTTAACTTCTTGGGAGGAGAGACTGTGAGGGATCTGAGATGGACTGGACACTGTGAACTTCAGTATGGAATGGGATCTGTCCGGAGAAGTGAACAAGGACCCGGGAGCTGTCTGCCTTTGAACCCAAGTGACAGTTTGGTGAATCGAGGTAGGATCTGGGACCATGGAAGGGGATCCAGGGAATCAGAGAAACTACCCTAAGTCAAGCTGAAAGAAGACTTTTCTTGGATAATGTGTACTGACTAAGATGATTGTAATTTACTAGTTACCAAGGGTGGAGCATCTGTATATTTTCTGATGACTGAATAGTGAATAATGAAGGATGATTGATTTACTAAATGATTGTACTTAGTGATTGATGAATGAATAAGTAATTGATTTGTGATCTAGTATGCCCCATGAGTGGAAATCATTGACTATTGTACTTTGTTATTGAATTAAGGATTTTGTGCATGCTTGGGTTACTAAATGATTGTTCTTTGTTCAAAACTCTGTGATCACTGTAGTGGAAACTATGTGGCCATTTTCTGTGATAAGTTGGTGTGAATGCTGTGTGTTGATTATCTGTGATAAGTTGTAATATTGTGAATACTGTGCTTTGATTTGTAATGAAATAAATAGTGTTCACTATACTGTGTAATCAGAACCTTAAAATCTTTTCATAGTAGCATTCTTCTGGAAAGCTTCTCATGTATGATATTACAGTCATGAAAGAGATTTTCCCAAAATGCAAGTCTGATTATATCACACATATACATAGACCCTCAAACAATTAATTCTAGTGTTTTCCTGTTGTTTCCAGAAATAAATACAAAACACTGTTTATCCTTACAAGCCCTTCTTAACTAGATCCCTTCTACTTTTCCTATCTTCTTAAACTTACTCTTGGCTGTGTTTTCTCTGATCTAGTGGCACTAGCTTCCTGGTTCTTCTGTAAACAAGACACTCCATCTCTTTCCTCTGGGCATTTTCTCTTGCTCTCTTCTCTACCTGGAATGTTTGCTCCTTCTTCAACTCTGATTATTGATTTCCTTTGCTTCCTTTAAGTCCCAGCCCAAATCCCATCTTCTACAGGAAACTTTCCATAATTCCTCTTCATTTCATTGCTTTTCCTTTTTTACATTATTTCATATGGACCTGTCTATATAGTTTGCTTTGTATATATTTATTTGCATGTTTTCTCCTCCATTAGACTGTAAGATCCTTGGAATCAGGGATTATATTTTGCTTCTTTTTTATAATACCAGTGCTTAGCACAATGTTTGGCACATACTTGGCACTTAATAATATTTATTGAATGAATAGATTCTACAAATGTACCCATTTATAGATGACATTGTGGTAATCATTCTAAACTTTGGGAAACATTTAGCACTTTGAGACAGAATATCCCTAAGCATTCTTGCTAGACAACATAGATTTACAAAATATATTGTACATGTTGTGATGTGCATATGAAAGGGTAACTGGTTAAGTTATTCTATAACTAAACATATATTCCTATTGTAAAAGGTTATTGGCTTCCATTCATTCATTCATTCAATAAACATTTGTAAGGTGTGTAATTATAGGGAGTCCCCATGCTAAGTATTATAGGAGATAAGCCTTTTCAAATCAGAGAATTGGAAGCCATTTATTTCAACCTCTGTTCATCATACAGTTCAATTGAAAAGAATTCATTTTTAATTGGCTTTTATATGAGAGGCAATGGATGGGGTTATAAACAAAAAAATAAAACATACCCAAGCTCTCTGGAATCTTACATTTGAGAAAGGAAATAAGATGGCCAAATAAGTCATTATAATATAAGCAATTACATAACAAAGAAATATCATTATTCTAAAGATATGCAAAAAAGGGGGATATGAGCTATAGGGCATTGATTCATACCTTGGCTATGTAACAGAAAAGATCATTAACTTGGAAAAATAATTTTAAAAATAAAATAAATTTTACAGATGATTCAAATGTCAACAGAATTTAGATAAGGAAGCAACAGTATATGA
>CM053585.1:54844747-54870060 GCA_028646515.1 Pseudochirops corinnae
GTAAATGATATGTTTGATTAAAGTAAGATTGTTAACCCATTTTGAGTTGCTTTCCTTTAGAAAAGCAGATCTAAGAACCTGTGCTAGTAGCCACCCTAGGTATGCTAGGGTGCTTGCTGTTACATCTAGTCAAACCCTTTTACTTCTCAGATGAGAAAATTGAGCTTCAGAGAGGGGACACGATTTGCCCAATATCACATGAAGGAGAATAGAAAGGTCATGACCAGGTTTCCTATTTCATGCTTTCCATTATATCACACTGAGTAACAGTGATTGAAAAAATCCCAGAATATAGACTTTTAAAACTATAATTGGCCTTAGTACATAGCATGTAGAATACTAGACGTAACTAAATGGATGGAATGTTACAACATACTAATCTGAAAAGATGCTTTAAAGATGGAATATTAAATCACAAAATCTTGGAGACCTTAGAATAAAGAATGCTTATCTAGGAGGAGCTATTAACTTCCTTTACATACTCTTTCTTCCCATCTAATTCATTCTTCTTGCCTATGGTGAAAAAACTGGATTAAGTACAGGAGAGAAACTGAAGTTGGATAGGCAGTATAGATATGTTGATAATCATATTGGGACCTAGCTTTGCCTTTCATTTTGTCATAGGATAAAAAGGAGATGTCCGTTTGTGTCCTCTGTTGACAAGGTAAGAAATATAGTAACTTCTGCCTCTCTAATTTAGTTGTAGAGGTAAGCATGATGAGAGTTGTGGACAATTTAAAACATCTCACTTGTACTTACACTTTGGACACATAAGCAAGGATACAGAGGTATACAATTTTGTAACAGTTTCATTGACCTATAAATTGTAAAGCCCAAGGAAATAGTTCTTCAATAACTAAATACGGGGAGAGAGAAACCATCTCTAAACCTAAAATACAACACGAACAAAGGTCAAAGACAGGTGACATCCCAGAATGGAATCTGGGAACAGAAAGTAGATATTTTATCTGGTATGTATATGGAAGGGCCTAATTAGTAATTAGATCAGTGAGGTACAGTAAGGCAAAGCTTTGGAACTCCTTATTAATATTATACCAGAAAAAAACAGTATGAATTTTATTTGATGGACAAAACAGAAACCAATGAATTTTTTTTTTTGAGAAGTGACATAAATAGATAGGTGTAAAACAGAAAAAAAGATTGCTCTGTGAGCAATATAGTCATTTAAAGAGACAAGGAGAGATAATTATGACGAGAAGACTAATTAAGAATCTATTGCCATGGCAGCCGTACCGAGAGGAGCAGAGCGAGCAGGGCAGAAGGGCAGGCCGGAGCTGGGGAAACTGAGTCTGAGGCCGAGACCAGGGTCCCGGAGACATGTTCCTGGTTAATTCATTCCTGGGCGGCAGCGGCGGCGGGGGCGGGGGTGCAGGTAGAGCTCTCGAGCGGCTGTTCAAAGGAAGTGGAGGCCGCGGCGGCGGTGGAGGACGAGGAGGAGGAGGAGGAGGAGGAGGAGGCGCGAAGGTTGCCATGGGCTTCCTGGGCGGTGTCATCAGCGCCCTCAGTGAAGCTGCAGCCAATTATAACCCAGAGCCCCCGCCCCCTCGATCCCACTTCTCCAACGTCTAGGCTAATGAGAGTGAGGAGGTCCGGCAGTTCAGGAGGCTGTTTGCCCAGCTGGCAGGAAATGACATGGAAGTCAGTGCCTCCAAACTCATGAACGTCTTGAACAAGATGGTGACTCTACACCCTGACCTGAAGAGTGATGGTTTTGGCATCGACACCTGTCGGAGCATGGTGGCCGTCATGGATAGTGACACCACTGGCAAACATTGCTTTGAGGAGTCTAAGTACCTTTGGAACAACATAAAGAAATGGCAGGCCATCTACAAACAGTACGACCTAGACTTACACTCAGGGACCATCGGCAGCATTGAGCTTCCGGGAGGCTTTTCGGCTGCAGGCTTCCAGCTCAGCCCAGAGCTCTACCAGATGATCATTAGGCCATACTCAGATGAGGATGGGCATATGGATTTTGACAACTTCATCAGCTGTCTCATGTGCCTGGACGCCATGCTCTGTGCCTTCAAGTCTCTGGACAAGGATGGCAGTGGTCAGATCCTGGTGAATATCCTAGAGTGGCTGCAGCTGACCATGTACTCCTGAGGCCTATGCATCTATCCATCTGACTAGTCATCGATCCCCACCACCACCACCTAGGACAGAGATTGCCAAGAAGCTGCCCTCATCCTCCCCTGCATTTCTGTCGTTCTCAGCCTGACATAGGAACCCTCAGGCAGAGGCACCACCAGACGCTGACTCCGTGTTGTCCCTGGGGTGCCCCTCCTACCCCTAACTGTACAAATATAGCCACCACCAAAGAGACCCTGCTCCCCGCTCGTCCCCAACCCCACCTCCCAAACATGCCAACAAGCCACATGCTTCTGCCCCCAAACACCTTTGTAAACACATCACATGCTCTAACGTGCCAGCCACATGCTTCCTAGTCTCCTTGGAAATATGCTGTAATGTGCCGCCCCCCCCCAGCTCCACCTAGCACGCCTGTAAACACACTACATGTTGTACCATGCTGCCCAAATACACATTACATGCTTTAACATGTCCTCAGGTACCATCACACACATGCTTGCCCCCACAGGGCTCTTCTGGTAGCGTGCCTTCTTCCACTCCCCATGTGCTTCAGGCCTCTTCCCCTCCTCTCTGGATGGGCCTGGGACCAGGGGCAGGGCTTCTGGGCTGCCCCAAAGCCCAAAATAAACAGTGGTCACAAGACAAAAAAAAAATCTATTGCCATATTACATGCTATTGGTGATCAGGGCTTATCCAATATGGTGGTAGTAGATAGAGTAAAAGGGCATATATGAAAGAAATTGTAAAGGTAGATTCCATAAAAAATACCTAACTGAATATAAATTGTGAGAAAAAAAGAGTCAAATACAACCAAGATTTTGAACATGGATATTGGGTGAAGACTGTTTAAAACAATGGAAATTGTGAAGTCAAAAAGAGCTACAAGGAAAAATAACAATTTAATTTTTGGGCATAGTAAGGAAATAATGATATGTCCACATGGAGATATCGCACGGTAGGAATTAGTTATATGTGTGTATGTCTGGGGGTGTATGATGGTCCTCCTTGGCAGTCTGGTGAAATCAGTTTATCTTTTTTGTAATAATTATGTTAAATGCTTTAAAAATAATTTATAGATTTATAATATTTTATTTTTTACTTTTATAATTTTTAGCGTTTAAGAAAATGCCAAATATTCAATAGAGGTAAAGGAGAAAATTTTTAAAATGTACTTAGTTTTCCTTTTGAAGATGATAGGCACACTGAAATCTACCATGTGCTTCTTGAGTCTCAATGGACCTCAAGTTAGGAACCTTTCTCTAGAGGCAGTTGAGGATAGGAGTCAAATAACCAGTCAAATGGTAAGAACAGAGGATAGAAAAAAAATGTAATTTAATGTAAAGAAACAATATTTGGAGATCTTAGAGGGAAGTAGAGAATTGTCAAGTGTCTGAACTTGAAAACCTGAGAACTAACTCTTTCTAAGCTGTCACTGAAAAGGCACCACCTCTACTGTAACTCCAAAAAGTGACCATCGTCTGTTCTGTTTGAAATCCTACATTGAGGTGAAATCAATTCCTTCATGAAGCAGGCTAGTCTTCCTTTGCCCTTATATTAAAGTGTTTTTAATTCATTTGAGTTAAAATTATTTTCTATACCTTCCATTAAGTTTCAAAAAACTTAGTTTTGCTCTCAAGCCAACCAGATAGAGTCCAAACTATGTGACTGCACTTCATATTGTTAATGAGACCTATATTGTCCTTCACCTGCTCTTGTTCAGGTTGAAAAGTCTCCAATGTTTTGACCTGTTTTGTTGGTTTTTTTATATATATGGAATGATTTCATGTCCTCTCATTATCCCAAATTACATTTCTATACATGCTCCAAATTCCTAAAATGTGGATCCCAGAACTTAGCATCATTGACTACACAAGAGCTATGTAAGGCAAGAGGTAGAACAAAGCTTATCACTTTCTTCATTCTTAAAAATATATCCTTAATGCATTATAAAATCTTTTTTTGGGTTTGTTTTTGACTCTTCTATTATATTGTGAACTAATATTTATAACGTCTTCACTCCCAGCTCCATTCTTTCCAACTGTTTCATTTCTTCTGCCACCTTAGCCTTGAAGCTACACTCAGGCCTTCTAGCAACTTTATATTTTGTCTTGCACTACTCAAATGTAAGTACTTTAAGAGTAGGCAGTGCCTTATTTTCTTGCATTTTATCTCCAGTGTTTAGCACAGAGTTTAATATATTTTAAGAACTTCATAAATTCTTTGTTTATTTTGTCTACAGGCCAATAAAATGTCCAGATCATTTTCACACAAACTGTTTTGTATCCATGTCATCCTCGGTCAGTACTTATACATTTGACTTTCAATTCAAGTGGACTTTTCATACTTATGTATGTTGATTTAACTAAATTTTCCCATCCATGTTACCTTTCATTTTTTTTTATTCTTGGAATTAATATGGAGACTAATGGAGACTATGGAGACTAAACTAATATGGAGACTAATCTTGGAAAATGGAGACTAATCTTGCAGTTTTATATCTATGAGAGATGAACTAAAGATGTCATTTTATATGTTTAATCAAGTCAATTATAAAAATTGTAATCAGTACAGAACCAAGGGTAGATGCCTAGGACAATCTACTCTAATTAACCCATTATTCTTTACATTTACCTAACTGCATCAACTTAATTGCAATGTTAGCCTAATAGCCTAACTTCCACAGGGAGAATGTGAGATGTGATATCAATTTCCCATCCATGGTATTCCTTTGATATACTATAATTTTAAGTTTGTCGAAAGATGAAATTCTTAGTCATACATGAGTTCTGCCTGATCGTATTTCTCAATGATATATCTTCTGAAAGGAAGTAGAGAAATAGAAAAGGAACAAAGACAGAACTTGGGGAACATACAAGCCACAAGTTGTCCAGAAGAAATTCTAGTAAAGGCTGAAAAGAAGTTCCAGTTAGATAGAAAAGAGGAGAACCAGAAGAGAATCATCGGTTTGTTACTAAAGAAGGAAAGAATGTTTAGGAAAAGGAAGAGCTCGAAATGTCAGAAGATGTAGTACTTTCCCCCCTTATATAATTTTTATTTTACGCTATATAAAAAAATTAGTTGAAGAAGGGAAAAGTCTGTACAATCTAATTGACCCAGGTCCCCAATCACAACCAAAGTGGATCCTAGTTTCATATCATTAGTCTTGCTACCTAGTTTTTATAAGAGAAGACTGGATGTCACCTTTTGTCCATAAAAGAAAAAGCCAATTAGCAAATCAATACATTTAATGTGTTTTCACTTCCATTCTTGATTCAATTATTTATCTGAAAATCAAAGCAATAGAGCTGGATTATAAAAGTTGGCATTTGTGAGTGGCAGCCATCCTGATTCCCTGGTTTAAAATGCATGATTTATAAAATTCAAACACATTTGTGGAAATGCAAACATATTTAATTACTACACACTTCAAGTAGTAATAACTGTTAGTCTTCAAGGCTGATAATTTAGTGCTAACTCTGTCACATTTTTTCCCTCTACAAGTTTTGACATTTGTTACAGCTCTCTGGCTGATGTTTACATTTATTTGGGCATCATTTGAAAGATTCCGTATTATAAGGGCTTTTCTAATTCTAATATCCTATAAGTCTATAAAAGAATTCAATAGCAAAAATAATTTCTCTGATTTCTGCCTAAATGATGAAGACTCAGTGTAATTAAAGAGTCTGTTTGCATGGAGACATTATGGTAGTGAGGGAGCAGGATGTTAGTCACTATTTCTTCTCAGACAACATATTATTCCCATCCATTCTTCTCACCTTTCTTCACTTCAAAAGTGGGGAACCACTGGAGCTTAGCAATGAAACCATTCAAAAGAACAAAGCAGTAGACAGACAATACAGGAACCCTATGTTTGCTGTACATTTCCTAATCTCTCTCTCATGTTCAAAGACCTTGACAAATGTATTAAACTGATTTTTTTTCAAAGTTCTATCACACTGTTTCTTCTACAGGTGATTCATTTTTCTGCAAGTCTGTCAAAAGAGCCAACACTTTGGCTAATGAAAAAAGCAGAAGACCTGAGTTAGAATTCTTAAAGGGGATAGCTAACTATGTAATCTTGTGTAAATCATCTAACTTCGGTGTCAATTTCCAATTCTCAAAGATTTAGAAGTGGAAAGAACTTTGTCAGTCATCAACAATAGTCTAGTCATTCATATAATAGATGATACAACAAAGGGAAAAAGAGTTTAAAGACCTTGGACTGGATTGCTGGCTAATGAAGATCTAAAGTAAGATTAGAATGCCAGTCTTTCTGAGTCCAAGTCTACCACTTTACCTACTGTGATACTTGATCTACAATCCCAGATCCTCCAAACCTAGAAAGCTTTCAAATTAAGTCCAGTAAGCATTGTAAGTCTATTGTTCAAGGAAAAGCAGGATATTAATTTCTTTTATGATTAAAGATTCAGAAGTGGAAGGAAACAATATGGTTATTTATTGTAGTCTCTCTGTAATGGTAATGGAATTTGGGGACTCCCTCTGTGTTGGCTTGGTTTTTGTGTTGGGTATTGAAACCCAGAGTTTGTGAATCCCACGTATGGGATGGACTTGTTGATGTGAAGAGAGAGTGCTGAACTGGGAGGAGCTGTGGATTTAGAGAGAAAAAGTCTAAGCAGAGAGAAAGCCGAAGCAGAGTAGGCCAGAAGGACTTTTGGAGAGGAGTATCCAGTATCATGGAACCTGAGTTGATGAGAGAAAGACTGCTGAGGGCCTGTTGGAGCTGCCCTGGACTTTTGAGAACTTCCACCCAGAGTTGCCGAGAACTGAGGAGGCATGGCTGTGATGCCAGTATTTTATTTGTCTGTTTTGATGTTGTTTTGCCAGATTCACCTGAAGGTGAAGGACAGTGCTGCTGTTGTAGAGGTCCTGGAATCTTGCTGTTGGTTCAGAAGCCCTGAAGGAGGATCTTCTTGTGGTATGTTTACAGGAATCCTGGAAGAGGGCCTTGCTGATGTTTTCAGGGGTTCTAGGACTGTTCTACAGGCAGAGAGTGACTTGATTAGGATGCAGGCTATGGCTTTGTTGAGCCTTGTCTCCCCAGGAACTGAGGTTGCTGAGGGCTTGCCTCAAGTTAAGATGAAAGAAGGGCCTTTCCTTGGGTTTTAAATGATGAGATGATATTTTAACCTTGTTGTAACTTAAGGGTAGGTGGCCTTTTGTGCTCTCCTGCCCCTCTTGAAAAAGTGCTTGGTGTTAATAGATGGTATTGCAATTCAGTAGTGACCAGGGGTGGGAAGCCTTTGGCCTTTTTGTGCTCTGTGATTGACTAAATGAATGTACTGCCCAGGAGTGGGCTACTTTTACTACTGATGCAGGGGTGGGATACCTGGACCTTAGTAATTTGCAATTGAATTGAGAACTTACTTGCTAAATGAATAAGTTAATAAATGAGTTTGCTATGCTGGCAATCTGAACCTTGGAAGTTGCCTTTAAATGTTATGGGAATCTGAAGATCTTCCCTGCTCCTAGGCCCTTTGCTTAAGTAGCTTAAGTGGCTCTGAGAACCTTCCCTGATTTGAAAGTATACTCTGCCCACTAGTAGGCTGAATGTAGTCACATGGAACCTGTGGCTTGTTTTTCAGGAATGCCCACACCTTATTACTTTGTGATTGGGCAGTGGGTCAAGAGGGTGGCGACATTCTCTGATCCAGGAAAAGGCTATATATACCCTGGTGTGAGTTTTTGCTTTGGGGGCTCACTTTGGAAAGAGTTGTGTAATTTGACCAGACAAGACTCTGGGCAGCTGTTGAGCCCCCCACCTTTGAAAAACCCAGATGTTGGTGCTTCCCTCTCTGGTCACTGACTAGGTATAGATGTAATGGTAAGACGGCTGGAAGCCCATCAGCTGATCTGTTTGTCTACTTGCAACTTCTGCTTGGAACTTGTTTCTACTGTATTCTCTGAAGTTCAGGGCTCTGACTTTTTCCTCCTGAACTAGGTAAATGATATATGTTTGATTAATTAAAGTAAGATTGTTAATCCATTTTGAATTGCTTTCCTTTAGAAAAGCAGATCTAAGAACCTGTGCTAGCAGCCACCCTGGGTATGCTAGGGTGCTTGCTGATACACTCTCTTCCTCCTTTTATATATGAGGAAAAAAAGATCAAGATCAGAAATAATAAGAGAATACAAGCTCACTGAAGACAGGAGTCTTTTTTCTTCATAGTCCCGGAATCTAGCATCATCAGTGGCACATATTGTGTGATTAATAAATGCTGTTTTAGTATTTATGACTGAAAAGATAGCAGGTTATATAGTATAGTTGAAAATGGGTCTTAAATTTGGGGAAGTTAATTTCCAGAAGGTCAGGAAGAAGGGACAAATGTTTGGACCATAGTAATTCAAATCATATACCATGTACAAAGCCATGAAGACATTGTGATCAATATCAGTAGAGATAATAACCACATGGATGAAATCATGTTCTATTCTACCATTATGTCTCATATGATAGTTGCTCTCTGGAGCAATGAGTAGATTATTTAACCAAAATGACAAGGATAATCTTTTCTGTGTTAATACCTCAGATGGTTGTAGGAAAGAGTTGTATGCACCTAAACATGCTATTTCATTGTACATAATATTTTTAATAAAAACTCTGAAATAATTATCTACAGATAAGCCAATCACTAGCTGAATTCCATTAGCAGTTATATTGCTTGATGATTTTGGGGCCTTCTTCTTTTAATCCAGTGGTTCTCAACCTGTGGGTTATGTTCAATTTGTAACAATGAAAATACATCCTGCATATCAGATATTTACATTACAATTCATAACAGTAGCAAAATTATAATTATGAAGTAGCCCAAAAATAATTTTATGGTTGGGAGTCACCACAACATGAGGAACTGTATCAAAGGGTCATGGCATTAGGAAGGTTGAGAACCACTATTTTAACCAAATGCTGAGAAAAAGAAAGAACCAAATCTCACTTAGATTTAATTATAATGAGAATTTATATTTTGGAGGAGATATTAAAATGACCTCAAGAATATACTGAGTCCAAAATACCTATTCTCAATTAAAACATTCTCTCTCTCTTTCTCTCTCTCTCTCTCTCTCTCTCTCTCTTTCTCTCTCTCTCTCTGTCTCTCTCTCTTTTTCTTCTATAGTTCTCCTGTCCGTAGAATAATAGATAGATTGTTCTTCCAACCTCGTTGATTTTTTTTTCATCCCCAAAGTCCTGTATTTTTGAGGAAACAATCAAACTTTGAAATATGGTTAAATATAACTAACAGGTATTAATCCTCTGTGTAGTACAACTTTTCATTTTATTTCCCTTACTAAATAATGTAGTACTCAATGTACTTCTGCTTTAAAATGAAACATCGTGGTAGTGTAACAAACTGGACTTAGACTTTAGGTTTTTAGAACCTGGTTCTTCCATTGACTTTATGTATGTATGTAAATCACATTGAACTGATAAATTTAATTTCTTCCTCAGTAAATGGAGATAGTAACATTTCTAACCATGTACATCCCAGGATTATTATGAAAAAACATTATAAAAAATAAATTGCTATCAAAATGGGAGTCATTATTAATTATTCTGATGTCTCATTAAGGAGTAGAGGTGAAGACTTTGTCATTAGAGCATAAACTCTGTCTTATTATATTCACTTAGAAAGGCCATAAGTCTTGTCGTCTTGACAGAGTGTCCAAGAAAGAGACAGCTTTAATATGTAGGGAGTCAGTACTAGTAGGTTAGACACTAGATAATGCAGGCCTTTGCCACTTCATGCCCATATTTTTGCAGTAGTCTGTTGGTGAGTTGTAATGCCAAGCAAAGGCAACTTCCAAGGTTCAGATTACCAGCATAGTAAACCCCATTTATTTAGCAAACATTCACAGAACAGAAAAAAGTCAAAATACAGTGTAACTTGTTCCTTTAGCAAGTAAGTTCTCGATTCAATCCAGGTACTACTCTGCCCCTAGACAGTATATTCATTTAGTCAGTCAAAAGTCTCTTCTCAAATGGAGATTAGTCTCCAACCATAAACAAAGTACATTCATTTGGTCAATCACAGAGCACAAAGAAAACTCAAAGTCTTCCTACCCCTGAATCTCAAAAGGGTCAGGAGAGCACAAAAGGCCATCCATCCTTAAGTTACAACAAAATTAAGCTCAGCATTGAGTATCCAAGGAAAGGTCCTTCATTCATGTTCACTCCAGGCAAGCCCTCAGCAATCTCAGTTCCTGGGGAGACAAGGCTCAACAAAGCCATAGCTAGTGTCCTCATCAAGTCACTCTCTGCCTGTAGAACAGTCCCAGAACTCCTGAAAACATCAGCAAGGCCCTATTCCAGGATTTCTGTGCAGATACCACAAGAAAATCCTCCTTCAGGGCTTCTGAACAAACAGCCAGGTTCCAGGACCTCTACAATAGCAGCACTGTCCTTCACCATCAGGTGAATTGGGCAAAACAACATCAAAACAGACAGACAAAATACTGGCATCACAGCCATGCCTCCTCAGTCCTTGGCAGTTCCGGGTGGCAGTTCTCAAAAGTCCTGGCAGTTCCAATGGGATCTCAGCAGTCTTTCTCTCAGCAACTTAGCCTCCACGATAATGGATACTGCTCTCCCAATGTCTTTCTGGCCTTCTCTAGGCTTGAGCCTCTCTCCAATTCATGGCTCCTCCCAGTTCAGCCCTCTCTCTTCATGTCAACAAGTCCATCCCACAAGTGGGATTCACAAGCTCTGGGTTTTAACACTCAACCCAAAAACCAAGCCCATACAGGGGCATCTCCAAATTTCATTACCAATACATGAGTCTATCTGATTGAACTCTTTCTCTACTCCAACCTGTCTTCTATTCAGTCATTAAAGTGATTTTGCTTTTTTTAATCAACATTTTAAAATTTAGTATTTTATTTTTTCCAGGTACATAGAAAACAATTTTTAATATTTTTCTAAAATTTTTAATTCCAAATTCTCTCCCTTCCTCTCTCTCTCTACCCACTCATTGAGAAGGTAAGCAGCTTCATATAGGTTATACTTGTGTAGTCTTGAAAAAAACATTTTCCTAATAGTCATGTTGTGAAAAAAAAAACAGACCAAAAAAAAACAAAACTGAAGAAAAATAAAGAAAAAAAAAAAAGCATGCTTCATTCTATATTCAGACACCATCAGTGTGCCTTCAATATGCAAACTGATGTGTCCTGGAACATGATGTCCTCCCACTTCTTTAACTTCCTCAATTCCAATAATCTATGTTTTTGCTATAATGTAGCTTATGCTTCCTCTATATTTTCCAGAAGTCTCTTTCACAGAAAGTGCCATGTCACCAAGTGGATGAATGCTGAGGAAAAAGTTGGCTTAGCTTGATTATAGCCATTTCTGGAGTCAGATGTCTCTAAAGTAATATTCAAACACCTATAACCCCAGAAGGCAGAGGTTTCCCTTCAGTGGTGTGGTAGACCAGCTGGGAAGGCTGATGGCTAAATTTTATGTGTGAGCATTTATACCTTGGAAATAAACAAATAACTACAAATTAGGATTTGATTTATTGTTTTGTTGATTGTCTAGACTTAAGGAAATAATACAAAAATGTTAAATGCATATTTAAACTTAAAATATATATCAGACATAACTTTTTTTTTTTTTAAGGTGAGGTAGATGTTAAACATTTACCAGCATATCCCCTGATTATAGATAATAAGAAGTTCTGAGGTGTGACTATTTCAGTGAGTAGCTGGAGCATAAAAAATCCTCTTTCAGGGCTTCTGAATCAGCAGTGAGGCCCCAGGACTTCTGTAACAAAAGCACTGTCCTCCATCAGCAGACAAATCTGACAAAGTAATATCAAAACAGTCAGACAGAGTACTGGCACCACAGTCATGCTTCCTCCCAGTTCTCCTCTCTTCTCATTTATCAGTTCTTCTAAATTCTCTTCTCAGTTCTTCTTAGCTCTCAGAAGAAGTTCTCAGTTTTCTTCTCTTTTTCCTGCAGTAGTTTCTCAGCCTCTAGATGCTCACTCCAGCAGTTCTGGCTTCTCTCAGCTTGGGCTTTTTCTTATGTATGGTATTAGCTCCTCCCTGTTCTTCCCCTTCCTGTTACATCAACAAGTTCATCCCACTGTGGGATTCACAAGTTTTGGATCTTAATACTTGACACAATCATGAACTTGAAACAATGTACTGAGTACCTGCTTGCGTGCCAATACAAGGGGCATGGAACATCTTCAAATTCCATTACTATTACAAAGGGGTAGTGGAAAGTACAAAGGTCATCCACCCCATGTCATAGTAAGTTACAATATCATCATTCACTACTGAATACCCAAATAAAGTTCTCTTTCATGTTGACTTGAGGCTGGCTTCCAAACTCCATGTCTCCTACTCCACAGGCTGACTGCTCCCAGTTTTTGCCTGGATTCACTCGACTCTTGCCAGTATTCACACATGGGCAGCTCTCCCAACTCTTGCCTAGACTCACAGGTAAACAACTCTCCTCTTCTATTTCATATGGACTACTCTGATCCAAGCCCTTTGCAATTTCTGTTTCTAGGAAAAAAAAGCTTAACAGGACTACAATATTTAGACACATTGCCAGCATTCTCATCTCAATTCACTTTTTGTCTGATAAAGTAATACAAATGAACAGACACAGCTTCTGTCTGAAAAATCAAACACAAATCAACAGTAATGTTCTAGGACTTTTGCAAACAGCATTAAAGCAGTTAAGCCCTCCTTCAGGACATCTGTACAAGTCCTCTTCTAGGGCTCCTGGATCATCAATAAAGTCCTTTGTCAGGACTTCCATCCAAAAACAATAGACAAACCTTTTGTCTGACAGACCAACAGATAGTGTCACAGAGGGCTGAAATAACAAACATCTTCCCACTCAATTTTGCTTAAGCTTTTATCTGCTCTGTTCCTTCCTGTTCCTTCCTTCCTGTTTTACTCTTTTGGCAATCTCCTCCCACCATGGGATCCATGAAATGATATTAGGCCTATTAAGGTTAGGGAAGATCTCCAAACTCCCTTCGGCCTATTGAGGGCAACATAAATGTATACTGTTTCCAGCAAAGACTTGACACACTCAGAGATGATGTTCAAACATACTTGAATAACTGAAACAGGGAGCAAAGTACTACTTTGCTTGCCATTACATCAAGTGAATGTGTATATTCCCTTTTGAGCCAATTCTAATGAAAATAAGGTTCATACAACCTCCTACCTCCCCCCTCTTACTTTCCAGTGTAAAAGCTTTTTATTTCCCCTTCATGTGAGATCATTTACCCCATTTTATCTCTCTCTTTCCCTTTTTCCTAGTACATTCCTCTTTCTCGCCCCTTTATTTTATTTTATTTTTAGATTATATTCAACTCACACTTGTATGCTGTGTCTATATTTTTTGAGGAAGAGAGTAATTTGCATTTTGGACATTTAATTCAATTCAACAAGTATTTATTAAATATTTACTGTTTCTAAGAAGTATGCAAGGCATTTTGTATATCAAGATATAACATATCATCCCCTGCCTTCAAGGACCTTCATTCTATAGATAGGAAATCATATGTACAAAGAAAACATAACTACTAAATATATGTGAACTAATACATAGGGGAGAACCTAGATCTCATAACTAGAGGAGGGTTTTTTTAATATATTAAAAAAGGAAAAATTGGAAGGTTGAGGAAACATGGGATAAGGTAATTGTGACTTGCATATATTGAATCCCTGTATGTTCATTGTTGTTTACTGGCATCCTCCCTTATAAACAAGTTACCTCCTTGAGGAAAGAGATCTGTATTACTTTGTACATTGTGTTAACACAGTGACTAGCATGAAATATGTATATAACAAAATCTTATTGACTTTTCTTGGTCAAAAGGGCATCAGCAAAATGTGATCTTTATGGGTAGATACATTGGTATGAGAGATGCTGGTCAGGGGGAAAAAGTCTCGTTTTGGAGCAGGAGGACTCCAAAATGATTCTGAATCATTTAGATAAGTATGTAATACTATAGATTAAAGAGGAGAGAGATCAATACAAAGGCTTGGTGTATACCTACCAAAGAGAATGGGGCTTAGATGACTGTCAGTCAGTTAGTCAATATATTTCTACTTTGTGGCTATTTTATGTTAGGCACTCTACTAAGTGCTACTTTGGTAAATGAGCCTGGAAAGAAATTCTCTTGACATTGCATAGATAGTAAAAACATATACAGGATGCCCATTGATTTTTACTAGCTCTTGTCAAATATTTATCCCATTTTATTTTCTTTCTATGTCTGATTAATGGCATTTAATTGTCATTTCTCTTACATAATTATTCATTGGTAATGTGCTACACTATATTCCTTTCTATTGTATTTGATATTATGTATTAAGACCATTCTTACAAGATGTTACTTAAACTTTGATAAGATCTAAAGAAACATTCCGATTCAGATATTATTTTGAATATAATCTAAAAATCTTATAAAGAAGAAGAGGCCTATAGAGAGATGAATACATACAGAGACAAAGAGACAGATAGAGACAGAGAGATAGACAAAGACAGAGAGATGAATAAAAAAGAGAAACAGAGGCAAATAATAGTATTTTTTTCCATTGAATAAAAAAAAATTCAAGCTTGGTGATTTCATTTTGGAACAAAAATAGGGTATAACTATATTAAATTAAGCTTGATTGAAAGTGACTGCTATACTGGTTCTGAAGGCAATTCCCCCAAAATATTTCATATATTCTATTAATTAGTAACCTGACCAACGTACAGAATAAGCAACTGAAGTCTGAAGCAGAAAATGGTTTCTGTAAAGGTCACACAGTAAATTATTATTAAAGCTGGGTTTAGGCCATATATCTCCTGTCATTCAGACCAGTACTTCTGTCAGTACAATGTGTAAATGGAGAAGGAAAGTTGATATGAAACATTTTTTTTTTTCCATATATCTCTGCTATAACCTAACTGATACACAAATATACCCTCATTTTCTATTCATCTTTCCACTTGGGATAAAAAATTCTAGATTTTTCCTGCTTGATAATTGAGGTGGTAATGGGTCATTGAGAAGCTAACAAAATAATATTTAATGTATTATACTGCAGTTTATTCCATTCTCTGGAGATTCAAGAGATATGTATCTATTGTAATTGTAAAGCTAGAATGAAAACAAATAGTAACCAGTGCAGACAAAAACTTTAAAAGCCTTTAGATTTGCTTATTAGTAGCCTTGATGAGCTTGAGCCCTTTATGTAGGTAAAGACACACTAACTGAATCAAAATATATTTTCAGGCTAAACTATGAAAAGGGGAATTAATTAAGTTTGGGCACAAGTATATATACTGGACATATTATTTTAAAACATCTCAGAAACTAAATATCCTATTGTTGTCAGCTTGCCATGATTTTTTTTTTTTTACTTTTTAAAATCTTTTAATTTTTTCCAATCACATTTGAAAACAATTTTTAATCTTTTTTTTTTTTAATTTTTGAGTTCCTGACACTTTTCTTGTCTTTATGTTGGTTTTCTTATTGACCTCTACTTCTAATACAGTAGAAGAATTAATGAATAAATAAATGAATAAATAAATATTTTAATAAGGGCTAACTAAAAATGATAAAAAAATAGTAAGTTGAAATTTATGATATACATTGCAAACTTTAAGGCACTATATTAATGCTATCTAAAATCCCTTGGGTTAAGGAGCAAAGGTCCACCACCACCACTATCATAACTACTATGATTACTATAAATATTGTCACTCTTCCTCCTCTTCTTCCTCTTCCTACTACTACTATTACTACTACTTTTTGACAATTGTGCTTGGCTCAGAAGATAAAAATAGAAAAAGCAAGTCAATCCCTGCTCTCAAGGGACTCATATTCTAATTTTCAAAGACAATACTTAAAGTTCAGTTACACCATAGATTGAAAGGTATGGAATTCCTAAGAGTTTCATGATGGGATGGAAGACAAGGTCCATGGCTCTGTAAGCTACCTCATTGGGTGTGGCAACACTTTTTAAAAATTGGAATTTAACTCTTAAACTTTGTTTTATTTATTTATTTTAATACTCATGTTTGGGCCACTGAAGGGTATCAGGTCAAATGCTGTATCTAAAATTTCAAGTTCAACCTCAGGGTGATGAGTCGGGGTCTCAGATAGTTTTCATATTAGAAATATAGCCAGGACAGTCTTAGAATATCTTCATTTTCTTAGACTCTATCTTTATTTGAACATCAGGGGATGCCTTGGGAAACAAGACTTACAGGGAAGGGACACTCAAACAAAATGCACTGTCAACACATATCCCAATGCATGAATGATCTAGAGGACAGATATGGAGATATACACATCAAGGGAACTCCTTGGGATCTTACATAATGATGTCCTTCAAATAACCCTAGAGGCTCTCTTATATCTAAAACTAATTATTCAAACAACCTTCATTGTCAGTTATCCAGAATAATTAAATACAATGACAATCTTTCAGTCTACTTCCATGGATCAGATGATATAGTCCCCCAAACATGTTATGTCTATAGTAAAAGAGTTTGCATTTATTTTACCCGATTTTGGTATCACCTCATAGACTACCTAGTCACAGTACAAACAGCAAATATTTTTTTACCACATCTTCAGTAGTACATAAAAACCTCTGAGGTCTCTTGCTACAGATAACCCAGAAATCCAATCCACATATGATTTAAGGATATTCAATATGGGATGGCCTTCTTTGTCCATAAGAAGTTACCAGAAGAGTCTCATGGAGATCAAGAAAATGGGGCATTCTTATGTTTCTTAGTATACCATTTTCACTTATTCAACAAGACTACCAATCTTATTTCTAGTAGGAATAATGGAGTGTTCAGGTCCTCCTTCTGCCTTTGCTCCAAAGTCTTTATGGATCTGTTACGCTTCCCTCTCAAAGATGAAAATAATATTTTTACACCATGGCGAGGGGTTCAAAATACATGCTCAATGCAAGGGAATGTGGTTTTGTAGCAGAGAACCAATGACACAACTACTGGGAATGTCATTACCAGGAGGAAGGGAATAAACTTATTTGAACTAATTATTCTAAATTATTGAATCAATTATATTATCTTTATATATGTAATTATCATTAATATTAATGAACTAAATTATTCTAAACTTGTTTTCTTTTGTAACATGCTGAAGAAATTAAAGTTCTTTCTCTTTCCATTCTACATTTGTTTGCGGGAGCAAAATACTAATTCTGTTGCCACACTTTTGATTTCAGATAACACTCTTAATCCTACTCAACATAAATGTTGTAATACCAATGAAATATAGCAGCCACTATAAATATTTCCAGGGTAGATTCAAAAAATATAATAAACTTTCTTCCTCAAAGGCAAAACCAAAATATTTATTTGAAACATCATTAAGATACCAGGAAGTAAGATTTAATAGGGTATTTATCACTAATTCAGGGATCGCCAGCATCTTAAACCTTCTGTCAGGCTTCCCCACAAAAACAAGTTCCCCTAGACAAATTCCTCCCTCTGCCCACTCACAGCTTGCTTTTCTCTTTCTGCTCTGCCTGACTCTCACTCTCTGCTCTTGCTCTCTTTTGTCCTTGGGCAAGCTCATCCCACACTCTGCCCCATGTGACCCAGACTCCATGTGAGCACAGGCTCCATATGTTAAGCCTAGTAATGGATGGGGAAGAGCTTCCTATTCTATTAACATTTCATTAGGTTGCAACATCTTTCCTCTTCAATATATAGACCAACGGGACTTTAGGGGTAACTTGTATCAACTTAACTTCAATAACAATATAAAAGAGATAACACAAAATAAACACATAAAACAATATATTAGGGTGAGGGCTTGGGCACAAGCACTCCATCATCCCCCCCTCAAATGAATGGCATCTAAAATCGCTTGGGTTAAGGAGCAAAGGTCTTTTCCTCTGAAGCTGCTTCCTGCTAAGATTGGACTAGAGCTGTCCCTGCCTCAAGAGGTCCCATTCTAGGGGTCAATTCCTTAGACAGTATCCAGAGCTTGGTCAATGCCAGGTGCAGGGTTGATATATAATAGTCTTGGACAGAGAGTGATGTCCAGCTTAAGCACTCAGTCACCTAGGAGTGGAGGGCACAAAACCTACAGAAGGCACTAAGCCTTCTCATCTGTTTCATTTTCTTCCTACATATCTTCCTCCCAAGTGTCTAGATCCCAATCAGGTCCCACACGTGCAAGGGTTGCAAGCACCTTCTTCTTGTTAACTTTTCTCTTCTTTTTCGGAGCTAAACTCACAACTGTCTTTTCTGCTACCACTTGATGTTTTCTAACTTGCTCTTCTAAAGGAAAGTTCTGACTGTAGCATAGAAAGCTTCTCATGCAACTCAGCTAACTCCTTTTCCAACTAAATCTTTTCCTCCAGCAATTTTTCTCTACTTTTTACATATAATATGAAAATTTGTTAATGATGCCCATTCTCTTCTACATACCCCTGCCATTTCTTTCCCCAGTTCTATTGGTATTTCTTGCAAACATCGTGGCAAATCTGAATTCTCTCTTCTGAAGCCTCACTTCCTGGTTTTCACAGTCCTGTGCTTTTAATCTGTTCTCCTACCAGGGAGGAATAATGTAAATCCTCCCATTCCAGGATAATCCATTTGCTTCCTTAGAACTTTCCTATTTCCATTAGAGGTTTTATTTTTCTCGATCCCATCCTCATCACCAAAAGTAATGCCAATGCATATACCCACAGCAGCCACTTTGAATACGCATGCCTATTTCCAGGGTAGATTCCCAAAATATAATACTCTCTTCCTCAAAGGCAAAACCAAAACACTTATTTAGGACATCATTAGAATACCAGGAGGTAAGATTTAACAGGGTACTTATCACTAATCCAGGGAGCACCCACATCTTAAACCTTCTATATATCAGGTGTCCCCCAAAATACAAGTTCCCCTGGACAAATCCCTTCCTCTACCCACTCACAGCTTGCTTCTCTCTCTCTGCTCCTTGAGCCAACTGCTCCCATTCACAGGCTGCTTTTCTCTCTCTGATCTGCCTGGCCTCTCATTCTCTGCTCTCTCTCTCTTTCTCTCTCCCCTCCTTGGGCAAGCTCCTCCCACACCCAGCTCCGTGTGATTTTGGCTCCATGTAACTCAGACTCCAAGAGATCACAGGCTCCATGTGTTAGTCCTATTAACGGACAGGAAAAATCTTATTCCTTTAACATTACACATGCACACTTGTGGTAAAGATATACAAAAATCTAGGATACAGGGCAATACAAATGATGTGAGGATGACAGTTTGAGAGCTGAAAGATATCTTAGAAATTATCTAATCTAACACCCTGTATTTACGGCTCTTTTGTGACTACTGTCAATATAAAAGGAAACTAGATATTCCCTCTGGGGCAGAATCTATTTACTTACAAGTATTTTCCCTATCCTCATTTTGGGTAATTTTTACTTACATCTTGGTGTTGAATGAAAAGAATTAGAGATTGCTTAAGGTTAAGGCTCAGTATCAATCCCCAAATTAAGGGGTTAAGTGGATGAAAAGGTTTTATAATCAGATTGACTGAAGCACATACGTTTATCTGCCTGACATCATATCTCTCAGATATCCATGGACCATATCAATCCCCACTATTGTCTAAAAACCTCTTTCTTAGTTATCTTTCCTTATCCAACCTGGTCCTCTAATTTATCTAGCCTGGCTTCATAATGATTGCCCTGTGATAACCCAGCCTAGCTTGTTCAATATATGAACACATAATCCCATATATATGTAGACTTTTTAAGAATCCTCTGCTTAATTAACCTTATTTTTGAAGAGAATATAGTATATAAGAAAGTGATGAGGTCCAGGCTCTGGGAGCCCCCTTGAGCTCTCCTTGAATCTTTAAGGTACAGCTCTGGGAGCCCTCTTGAGCTCTCCTGGAATCTTCCCAGGGAAGGCCTGAGGCCATGGGCCTTAAACTGTGGCTCTGCCCAAGTCTATAGCACACTCCTTTGTCCAGCAATTTCCCACCTTTGATCCTTCTGTCCCACCCTAGACCTGGGCTAGCCCACTTTTGTCTGTCAGCTCCAGGTAGTCTCCAGCAACTTCCCATTACTGCAGCAACTCCAGCAACTCATTACTGGAGTGTGACTTCATCTGACTCCTGAAGACCCTCCCCAAACTTCTCCTCTAGACCACCCCTAGATTTCTCCCACAACCTGTCTGTACACAGGACCCCAACTTCCCTCCATGTGGTGTGACAGTGCCATAGAATGACCTAACACAGACTTACTCTGACAAATTTACTCTATGTCAGATGATTCTGGCCTGCTTGCCCAATGCAAGCCTTACAGATGGCTCCTTAAGAGTCTACCCAATATGGTGAACTTTTAATGGACTTTCAATAAACTTTGCTTTTCTTTGGCTGAGAGAAGTACTGAGTCTAATTCTTTTGGCAGGACCTGGCATATTAGTATTTTGGAGTCTCAAGCACCCCTGACCCTTATCACTTCATGTTTATGGTTCCCTGATACTGGAACACTGCTAATCTCAAGCTCTTCTACAGGCGGGACTGGAAGGTACCTAAGCCTCTCTCATTCCCCATTGCCTTCTTGTTCTTCAAGTACCTTGGAGGTGTGTTTTTTGTGCATTTTTTTTTTTGGGTGGGGGCGCTGACCTCTCAGGTCCAATTAGTTCAGATAGCTAGGAGGCTGTCTAGTATTAACCCTGACCTCTCAGGTTTTCAGTCCTGTTTAGTTATTAGATTACCCATAAAGAAGGTTTGGGTTGCTCGAGACTCCAAAATACCAACATGCCAGGTCCTGCCAAAAAAATTCGACTCAAGTCTTCTCTCAGCCAAAGAAAAGCAAAGTTTATTAAAAGTTCACCATATTAGGCAGACTCTTAAGGAGCCTAGATATCTATAAGGCTTGCATTGGACAAGTAGGCCAGAATCATCTGACACAGAGTAAGTCTGTGCTAGGTCATTCTATGGAGCTCTCACACCACTTGGAGAGAAGATGGGATCTTATATACAGAAAGGTTGTGGGAGGAATCTAGGCGTGATAGATAGGAGAAGTTTGGGGAAGCTCTTCAGGAGGAATCAGATGAGGTCAGACTCCAAAAATGAATGATTAAGGGTGAGAAGTTGCTGTTGGCTACCTTAAGGGGACAGACAATGGTGGGCCAGGCCAGTTCAAGGGTGGAACAGGAGGATCAAGGGTAGGAAACTGTTGAAACAAAGGAGGGCTAAAGACGTGGCCAGAGCCACAATTTAAGGCCCATGGCAGCAGGCAAATGCCATTTTGAGGGAAGATTCAAGGAGAGCTCAAGGGGGTACCAGAGCTTGTTCCTCATCAGTTATGTTGAAGAACATGGACCTGGACTAAGCCTCTGAAGAATGGAGGACAAGGACAGAAGGCCCACCTGGAAGTGTAAGCCAGATTCTTTCAATTCTCTCAGCGCTAGGGAACTGGGAAAACATCAGTTACTTTTTTTCTGGTTTTTTTTTTTGGTTTGTTTTTAAAGCCTTACTCTCAAACCTTCCTTTATAGAACAAGGCCTTATGCCTGTAGCTCCCAAAAATTCACCTTTGGGTTGTCTTTTAAGATGGATAGAAGTTGCCTACTTAATGGTCTTCCTTGAACTTTCTAGGAACATAGTTCTCTGGAAAGATTGTGAGATGCTTGAAGCTAGAGCCTCTCCACAAAGGGGCAATGGGGACCAATGAAATGACCCCCTTCCTACAGCTTTGGCCTGAGTCCTTGCTCCCCTAGGGACTCCTGCTCAGGTCCCAGCCACCTGTCTTGCTGAGGTGCCTCCCTCTGAGGCCCCTCCCCCTGAGGCAACACCCACTCAGGTCTCCTCTCAGACCCTAAACCCACAGCAGTATAAGGGGTATCTCCTCTTCTGACCCCTTCCCCTCCTCAGGTACCAGCTGACCTTCCTCCTTGCCAGTCAGATCTAAGAACTGCATTTCAAAAGCAAATGAATTATGATAAGATTAGGGAAGTTACTCATAGAGAAAGGGAAAACCCTGACATTTTTCAAGATCAACTGGTAGAAGCTATTAAAAGGTATATTAATTTAGATCCTGACTCTATAGAAGAGGCAACATGTATTTTATTAATCAGTCTGCTCCAGATATTAGGAGGAAACTGCAGAAATTGGCAATGGGACCCCAAACACCTCAGGCCCAATTACTGGAGACAGCCTTTGGAGTCTTTAATAACAGAGACTTCATTGCCGAAGAGGAGAAAGAATGTAGGGTATGAATCAGAGACAGACAACATGCTTAATTCTTGGCTGCTGCCATGGCCAGGAAAAGCCCCTCCATGGGACCGCCTTGGTGGAAGCCCAGTCACTTGGGCAGTGGGAAAACCTGCTTTTGATGCAACAAGGAGAGTCATTGGTCCCAGGAGTTCCCCTCCAGGGTACCCCCCCCAGAGGGAGCCCCAGGAACCAACACCTCTAGATACGTGCCCATCTGACCAGGAGGGACATTGGAGGAGGGATTGTCCCCAAGGTTAGAAAAGTGGTAGAGCCACCTCTCAGTACCCTGTCCTCCAATCTCCTCAAGACTTGGAATGATGGGGAAGCATGGGGCTTGGCAGTGCTCCCACTTTCTCCATTTCTCACTGAGCTCTGGGCAAGTATGGAGGCTGAAGGTAAAGTTACGTACTTTATTATGGCTAAGTTCTCTGTTCTAACCAATTGGTTCTACCTTCCCCTTGAGGATCTGTTGTTTGAACACTCATTCCTTATGATCTCTTGTCCTGTGCCCTTGTTGAGTAGGGACCTGTTGGTGAAATTGGGAAACCAATTTTCTCTAGTTAAGCATCCCAGATCTCCCCATGTTCCCTCAGGAGCTTGGGAGATAGCTGAGTCAATTGTTTGGGGATAGGAAATTTCTGGAAGGGCTATTTCTGCCATCCCATCATTTGTTTTTGACTCCTATGTCCTAAAGTGTCCCCCTGATGAGGTGCAGGCTCTGGGAGCCCCCTTGAGCTGTGCTTGAATCTTCCCAGGGAAGACATTTGCCTGAGGTCTTGGGCCTTAGTTTGTGGCTCTGCCCAAGTCTTTAGCCCTCCTTTGTTCCAATAGTTTCCTACCCTTGATCCTCCTGTTCCCATCTTTGAACTGGCCTGGTCCACCATTTTCTGTGGTCTCCAGGTAGCCTCTGGCAACTTCCCCCATCACCCTTAGTCCCTCATTACTGGAGTCTACACTCATCTGACTCCTGAAGACCTTCCCCAAACTCATTACTGAATGAGTCTGACCTCATCTCACTCCTCCTGAAGACCCTCCCCAAATTCCTCCTCTAGATTACCCCTAGATTCCTCCCACAACCTTTCTGTACATAAGACACCATCTTCCCTCCATGGGGTGTGAGTGCACCATAGAATGACTTAGCACAGAGTTACTCTGTGTCAGACTTGCTCTGGCCTGCTTGCCCAATGTCATCATCACAGATACCTAGGCTCCTTAAGAACCTACGCAATATGGAGAACTTTTAATGAACTTTCAATAAACTTTGATTTTCTTTGGCTCAGGGAAGACTTGAGTCTAATTCTTTCAGCAGGACCAGCCGTGTTGGTATTTTGGGGTCCAGAGCAACCCTAACCCTCTTTATGGGTGACCACATCACCCCCACCATGGTCTATATCCAATTAAACCCAAGGCCTGGGAGGGACTGCAACCATTAATTGCTACATAAGGCCCTATCTCATTGTTTGAGAGTGGGGCCCAGAACAGGTGAAATATTTTGAGACTTTAAAAACTAAATTGACTACCGCTCCAGCTTTACCTAATCTAGGAAAAACTTTTACTCTCTATGACAGTGGTTCTCAACCTTCCTAATGCCGCAACCCTTTAATACAGTTCCTCATGTTGTGGTGACCCCCAACCATAAAATTATTTTCGTTTCTACTTCACAACTGTAATTTTGCTACTGTTATGAATTGGAATGTAAATATCTGATATGCAGGATATATTTTCATTGTTACAAATTGAACATAACCCACAGGTTGAGACCCGATGCTCTGTGATGATGGAAGGAGAGAACAGGCTTTGGGAGTTGTTGCCTGTCTTTGAAAACTATTAGATTCTGTGGCTGCTATTGCTTTCCATGTGCTAAATGTCCGTGGAGCAATTTGGAAAGGAAGGAGTATGTGGCAGCATTTTGGTCTTGCCACAGTCATCTTTAATTCCTACCAGGGAAATTGTCCTTTATCTATACTTTTTTGTGCCTGTTTTGGTCTTTGTTTGCTTAACCTCCTTGCCAGGTTTGTCTCTTCCAGGGTTTAAGCCCCACATTCTCCAGCCCACTGGACCTGGCATCAGGCATGTTACAGAGTCTGACCCCCTTGAACAGGACCTAGAGAGGCAGATATAGCTTTATGCTCCTTGCTAGCAGGAAGAACTTTCAGAAACTGAGACCTTCACCCTTTACCCCAAAGGAATTTGGGTCCCATTTGTTTGAGGGGTGAATGATGAGGTGCAGGTTCTGGGAGCTTCCTCCTTGAGTTCTCCTGGAATCTTCCCAGGGAAGGCATTTGCCTGAGGCTGTAGGCCTTAAGTTGTGGCTCTGCCCAAATCTATAGCACACTTCTTTGTCCAGCAATTCCCCACCCTTGATCCTTTTGTCCCACCTTTGAACTGGCCTAGCCCATCTTTGTCTGTCAGCTCCAGGTAGTCTCCAACAACTTCCTACCCTTAATCACTCCTTACTGGAGTCTGACCTCATCTGACTCCTGAAGACCCTCCCTAAACTCATTACTGGAGTCTGACTTCATCTGACTCCTCCTGAAGACCCTCCCCAAACTCCTCCTTTAGACCACCCCTAGATTCCTCCCACAACCTTTCTGTACATTGGACCCCATCTTACCTCCATGTGGTGTGAGAGCACCATAGAATGACAGCACAGAATTACCTACCACAAACTTACTCTGGCCAGCTTGCCCAATGTCATCATCACAGATACCTAGGCTCCTTAAGAACCTACGCAATATGGCAAACTTTTAATGAACTTTTAATGAACGTTCAATAAACTTCGTTTTTCTTTGGCTGACAAGATTTGAGTCAAATTCATTCATTGAGCTGTAATGCCATGCACCAGCAGATTCCCAAAGGAATGCTACTGTGAACAGCTTTTAGAGTTCAGATTACAAAATATAGTGAACACTCTGTTTATTCCATTACAAATCAAGACAAACATTCACAATATATCACAATATAA
>CM053585.1:54870560-54884309 GCA_028646515.1 Pseudochirops corinnae
TGTTCTAGCTTAAAAGTAATTAGAATAGCAAATACCAGAACATAGGAGAAAAATGAAAGAACGATGAAATACAGATTATTAGCACGGGAAAGTATTTGAAAATATAGAAAGTATGATTTAACTTTATAGCACAGATTGCTAGAATAGAGAAATTTAATCTTGACAATGAATTTAGAGATTGTTGAGTTCTCAATGTAAAATTAAGGGAATCAACATTGCTAAAGGTGAAGTCAATTGCCCAAGACTGTAATTAGTTGGTGACTTGAATTCCAGAGATTCAGATTTCAAGGCTTAATTCCTCTACTGTCAGATATACACTGGTGTATAGTAAAAAGTCATTGACTGAGAGTCAGGGAAACTGATTTATATTCCCCAAGGCAACTTGGGGAACAGTCTGTATCACTCTGGGCAATTATTTTTTCCACTCTCTATGTGTCTGTTTTCTTGCTGGCATAAAGTAAAGATGGCACTATGGTGATCATGAAAAAGTGAATCCTTTACAGTCCCTTTCAACTCTCAATCCTAGGCTCTCAAGTACTCAATGAAAGAATGTGAGTTGGGATACACACCACCTATTGCAAATAGAAATCAAACTTATGACATAATCAAATACATAAAGCCATTGGAAAAGAAATAAAGTTTAAGTTTCCAAGTCATGTGAGCAACAAGATTGTAGACTAGACTTTTTTTTCCCCTAATCTGTTGCCTCTCAAACCTCTCCAAAAACAGAAAATAGGCACCAAAGATAAAGAGATGTCAACTCTTCCCACAGTCTAGAATCTAAAAGAAAGGGGAAAAAATTTTAAAATGTAGAAATATTTTTTTCATTAACTCAGAGCTCACTCAGTAGACCTTCCTTCCCTCTCCCCTCCAACTCAAGCTCCTGGAAGTGAGGCTGCACCAGCACATCTAAGGGCATGAAATAGATTTACATTAAATTTTACATCTTATCTCTTTCCATTGCATAGCAACTCTTACTCCTGGGCCTCAACAATTATCTTAGACACAGCTGTTCTGGGACAAAAGCCTAAGTCAGATGAGAAGCAAACTGAAGGTATTAACACTACAAAGTTCTGGATTGCTGGTTCTGGTTCAGAAAACTAAGGTCAGTGAAAGCAGGGAAGGTCATATGGATAGGGCATCATGAGTGTAAAAGGAAGGCTGTACAGCAATCTACCAAACCTGGGAGAAAAAGCTTAACATCCACCTATGGGTGGTTTTGATCACTCAAAAATCAGTTGAGCCAAAAAGCTAAGCTGGTGAACTGTGTATTGTTGAGTGTGGAAGGAAGCTGAGAATCTTTTAGATCCAACCACTAATCAGAAGGGAAAAATCCAGGAAGTGTGTAATAAGGAAAAGTAAGGGTAGGGGTGGGGATGGGGAAGAGACTGAAAGAATCAATGATTCCAGGAAAAGTAAATAAAAGACTTTGAACATAAACAAATACATCACTGAGAAAAATAGTAATAAGAGAAGGAAATTTGGCCTCCACAGCTAGTAAACAAGATTTTACTTCTGTGAATAAATGCTGCAAAGTAAAAAGAAATGATACAATCCTTAATGAGATAATGGACCCTGTGAAATTTAAGAAGAATATGAAACCAGAACACTATTCTTCAGTGGTTTAAAAAAAATGAAAAATATGAAAGCATTATTTCTATGCTGTCCAACAAAAATAATGAACAAAATAGATAAAATTGAATCTGCTGTAACAGCAAGTCTCATTTAAGAAACAATAGAGAAAATAAGTTGGGAATCCAAATTTCTAGATATGAAGGACAATATAAAAGAAAAGAAACAAAAAAAATAACAATAAGATAAAATATTTTCACTTTGTAAACAGAACATGCTAAACTAGAAAGTGAGAATGTACAGAGACAACCTAAATATCATAGGTCTCCCAGAAGAACATGGCAAACCAAAAAAAGAAAGAAAGAAAGAAAGAAAGAAAGAAAGAAAGAAAGAAAGGAAGGAAGAAAGGAAGGAAGGAAGAAAGGAAGGAAGGAAGGAAGAAAGGAAGGAAGGAAGAAAGGAAGGAAGGAAGGAAGGAAGGAAGGAAGGAAATGAAAAGAAAAGAAAAAACCTTAATACCATAATGAAAGTGATAAGGAAGAAGAACTGCTCAGAACTTCTAAACATAGAAAATGCAATTCCAATTGGAAAAAAAAAAATTGCAGATCACCCACATAAAAGAAACCATGGCTTCAAACTCCAAGACACATAAAGACTAAATTTTACAATTCATTTCAGAAACTGCATGTTCTACAAGCCATCAAGAGTAAGATCTTCAAATACAAAGGCAAGGGTATTCAAAACACATAAGTCTATTCAATATCTACCTGAAAAAGGAGGAGGGAATAGAATAATGGGTTTTGAAGAGCAATGGATCTCAGGATGCAGCCCTAAATGATTAAATCTGAACTTAACCGTAATAGGATAAAATATGGAAGTTCAATAATAAAGAAGAGGTTGAAACATTTTAGAAAGAATAACAGAACTGAAGATTTTATCTTTACTCCAAATAACAGAAATGCAAGAAGAGTGAATAAAAACAATAGGAAAAGGACAATAACAACAAGAGAGGGACAATAGAGGTCAGTAAGAGACTTCATTCTAAATGTACACAAAAATACAGAGGAGAAAGTGGAAACCTCAAAGTGGAAATTATGAAGAGATAGACAGTGGGTATAATGGATAGAACCTAATGACAGAATGCCGATAGATGATTTTTTTTTTGGGGGGGGGGTACCATGCTGCAACATGGAAGGGTATATAGAAGGAAGGGAAGAGAATACAGAAATATAGAGTAGTGAAGGATTTTATAATGTCAAATTATGGGCCAGTAATAAGGATAAGGTGACATTTGGTGTTTCAAAAAAAGTAGAGTTTACAGGTGAGTGGGTGGAAAGGAGAGGGAAAGATTGAAAAAGTGAGAAGGGGAAGAAATGAGGTCTTACTCTGGAGGAAGGAGGAGGTTCTGTTGATGAGTGATTCTATTGGTGAAGAGAAATGGTTATTAAAAGGAAATGAGGATCTCACACTGGATGAGTTCTGAGGGATTTGGTGCTTGAAAGATCTACTTGTCCTATGAGGGGGAGAATTGTAACCCCTGAAGGCGTTTGCACACAGAGGAGTGGGAGAGTATGGAGGCAAACAGTAGATTGCCAGCCAAATGAAGAAAATACATCAACAAGAAAGGGTATAGATCAGTGTTGGGCTTCATAATCAGGCACATGGTTGGGGAGAAACCCGATCATGAGACAATATCTTTTCTCATTCCTATAATAACTGTCATTGTTCTGGATGTGAAGCACAATAGAAATGAGGAATCTGTGGTTCAAGCCTTACAAGGCTGTAATCACTTAGAAGGAAGAGCCCCCTATATGCCTTGGATTCTCAGAATGCATTAATAATCCAGGGAAGAGGTAGATCAAATAATTATAGGCATTATGAATCAGAGAACAAAGAGTTTATAGTAAACAGAAAGAGAAGGTAGATAATGAAGAGGGTGAGAGAAATCCTTTTTGGAAAGAGACACAAAAATGAAATTTTAAAAAGTGAAGAACAGAACTAGCTGAAATGGAGGAGAGGAAGAGGACATTTAGTTGACTAAGACAGAAAAAAAAGAAGAGAAATAAATATATAACCAGATAGATGGAGGAGAGAAAAAGAAACTAATTTAAAAAAAACTCAACAGCATAAAAGTAAATGGCTTATCAAATGAGAAAAAGGGAAGAGGAGTAAGGAGAAGAAATTTAATGGGAACAGGTCTTCTTTAAAAAAAATGATTAAAATAAAATAATTAAGGAACATAATACTATGTTTATAGCAGAAGAGGGAATTTGAAACTGAAAAGCTTTTTCACAGGCAATATTAAGGCATCTAAGATGAACAGGAAAGTGGTCAAATGATGGGGGAAATCTTACCAACAAATTTGGCTAAAAAGGTTTGGTATCAAAGATATATAGCTAACTAGCTATGTATTTATATGCATATGTGCATATATGTATATGTGAATAACATGCTAATAGTCATTCCCCAATAGATTAATGATCAAAAGATATAAGCAAATATTTTTTCTTTAAATTTATTTATTTAATATTTTTAGTTTACGTCATTCATTTCCAAAAAATTTTGAGTTACAAATTTTCTCCCCATCTTTCCTCTACCCACCACCCCAAAACAGCAATCAATCCTACTGTATATACCCTCCCCGAATCTGCTCTCTCCCATGTCCGCCCCCATCACTCCTTTGACTTTCCAGTAGGGCAAGATGGATCTCCCTACCCCAGTGCCTGGATATCTTTATTTTCCAGTTGCATGTAAATAATAATAAGTATATATATATATATATATATATATATATATATATATATATTTAAACATTTGATTTCAAATTCTAGATTCTTTCCCCTCTTCCCTCATCCCCTGCCCCCACTGGGAAGACAAGCAATTCAATACAGGCTGTGTATGTGTAGTTATACGAAACATATTGTGAAAGACTGACTATATTTCCCTCCGTCCTATCCCACCCCCTACTTTTTCTATTCTGAACTTTGTCCCTATCCCTTTACAAAAGTATGTGATTCTAACAAACCTCCCCTGCAACCTGCCCTCCCCTCCATAATCACCCTTCTCATCTCCTTTCCTCTACTCTCCTTTAGTCCTTTTTGCCTTCCTGTTCTTCCCCTCCATTGTAACAGTTATCCCTTGCTTCTTCTATATGAGATAATTAATACCATTCTGTCTCTCCCTGTCTGCTCTTTTTATATTCCTCTCCCACCTCTCAATTTCACCTTTTAAATATCATCCATTCCTATTCACTTGATCTTGTGCTCTCTGTCTATGTATACCTGCAATCATATATACACATACTCACATATGTATTCATATGTATATATACCATCCTAAATAGACATATGTGAATGTATACATATATATACATTTATATTCCCTTCAACTATCCTCATACTGAGAAAAATTTCATAAGTTACAAAGATCATTTTTCCATTTAGGCATGTAAATAGATCAACTTTGATAAGTTCCTTATGAATTTTTTTCTCTTTTTACCTTCTCATGCTTCTTGTATTTGAATATCAAACTTTCTATTCAGCTCTGGTTTTTTCATCAAGAATGCTTGAAAGTCCCCCACCTCATTGAGTAACCATATTTTCCTCTGGAATATTATACTCAATTTTGCTGGGTAGGTGATTCTTGGTTTTAATCCTAGCTCCATTGATCCCCAGAATATCATATTCCAGGCCCTTTGATCCCTTAAGGTAGAAGGTGCTAGATGCTGGGTTATCCTAACTGTGTTTCCACAAAATTCAAATTGTTTCTTCTTGGCAGCTAGTACTATTTTCTCCTTGATCTGGGAATTCCAGAACCTGGCTATAACATTCCTAGGAGTTTTCTTTTTTGGTATCCTTTTCAAGAGGTGTTTGTTGAATTCTTTCAATGTCTATTTTGCACTCTGGTTCTAAAATATCAGGGCAGTTTTCCTTGAGAATTTCTTGAAGGGTGCTTTCTAGGTCCTTTTTTGGATCATGTCTTTCAGGTAGTCCAATAACTTTCAAATTGTCTCTCCGGGATCTATTTTCCAGGTCAGTGATTTTTTCAATAAGATACTTCACATTGCCTTCTATTTTTTCATTTGTTTGGATCTGTTTAATACTATCTTGACTTCTCATAAAGTCATTTGCTTCCATTTGCTCCAATCTAATTCTGAAGGAATTATTCTCTTCAGTGAGCTTTGGGCTTCTTTTTTCATCTGGCAAATTTGGTTTTGTAAGGCATTCTTCTCCTCATTGGCTTTTTGGGCCTCTTTTGCCATTTGAGTTAGTCTATTTTTAAGGTGTTGTTTTCTTCAGTCAGCTTATTGACTCTTTTCATGATTTTCTTTCATCATTCTCATTTCTCTCCCCAATTTTTCCTCCACTTCTCTTATTCAGTTTTCAAAATCCTTCTTAAGCTCCTCTGTGGCCTGTAACCAGTTCATATTTTTCTTGGAAGCTTTTGGTAAAGGAGTTCTGACTGTGTTGTCTTCCTCCTATTCCATGCTTAGATAGTTTTTGTCCCCATAAAATGTATTCTAAAGTTGGATGGCTGTGCTTGCTTTGCTTCCTTTCCCTGCTCATGTTGCCATGCAATTCCTTGACTTTTGAGCTCTTTGCCACAGTAAAACTCTGCTTCCAGAGGGGATAGCTTTGTCCCAAATCCCTCAGGTTTTCGCAACTGCCAGAGCTATTAGGAAGGTGCCATCACTACAGCCCCACCAGCTTTGGCTCACTGGTCACACACCTCAGTACCACCACCCAAGACCACAATCCTGATCCAGGCAGGTTAAGGCAAGTGTTCTTAGTCTCTGAATGGTTCCTTGGCCCACCTGCAATCTACAGTCTGTGAGCTCCGAAGCAGCCACATGGAGGCAGTTGTAGGGTTGCCACTTCTACCACTTCTGGCTCTGGGGGCAGAGGGCTGGACCCACACTTCCATGCCCTGCAAATCCAGCCAAGTTCCACTGACTTTTTACTTTGTCTTTGGCATTTATGGGTTGATAATTCTGGAAACCACCACAGCTGCTGGTGATCTACTCTCTGAAATGCTCCAGTCATAGCTGGTCCTGGCTACCATGGGGCAAAAACCATGGGTTTGTGTGGGGCTGGTCTGGGCTCCCAGCATGCTGCAATTAACTCTTCCTGTCCACCTGTCATGCTGCCTTCAGTGGAAGATTTGTTACTCTGTGACTCTATGACTTTGTTTAGAGTCATATTTTGTAGATATTTGAGGTTGTTATTGAGGGAGACAAGAAGTTTTCCTGGTTTTACACAGCCATCTTGACTCTGCCCCCCCAGTGTATATTTCTTAAAAGAATGGCAGATTATTAACAACTACATTAAAAAATGCTGCAAATCACTAATAAGAGAAATGCACATCAAAACAACCCTGAGGTTTTACCTTCTGAATATAACTCTGAAACTAGCTTAACTTGTTTCCTTGAGTTTCTCTATTTTTTAGAGGTACTATACCCAGGGTATACAGTGGCCTGGAAACAAGCCAATGATTAAGCCCCCTGAGCCCCTTTACAACTCTCAACTCAAACAGAACCATCAGTGCCCTTGAAATCTATAGTCTTCAAGACAGGCTTGAGCCAGTTCTTTATCAGGCTGATAAACTGTGTACCTGAGATTTTTCGGATAAACAAGGACATCCTGCTTCCATGGTCTAGCAGTGGCTGGAAGGAGCTGCCCCTCATTCTCCCCTATAATCTCCCATTTTTTCTGTTACACATAAATACCCAAGGCTTTGCCTGCACTGTCAGGCTCCTCTACACTTTATATAAGGGGTACCCCACATGGATTTGACTTTCTAATAATAATAGCGATTACTACTCACCTTAAATTGGTCTCTTTGAATCATGACTTAAAGGTTGACAATCTCAAACCCTGCAAATTTTCAAAAGTGACCCCAAAATGGCAATAGTCAACACTGGAGTAGTTTTGGGAAGATAGGCACATGAATAGATTGGTATTGAAGTTGTAAAATTGTACAACTATCACAAAAAATGATTTGGAATTATGCAAATAATTAAACTAAAATGTTATTAGCCTTGTAACCAATTACTCTAACATTGCCCTCATACTCCAAGTAACACATTAACAAGAAAAACATCCCAAATTGTCCAAAAGATTTATAGCAATACTTTATGTAATAGGTAGGAATTGGAAATAAAGTAGATGACCATCAGTTGAGGAATGTAAAATCACTGTGCTTTAAGAAATGATGTTTATGATGAATGCAAAGAACCAGGGAAAGACCTTTATGAACTGATACAGAATGAAGTAAACCAAACCAGGAAAACAACATACACAGTAACTACCTCAATGTTCATGAAAAGAAGAGCAACACACAAAATAATAAAAAGTAAATATAACAAAATTATAAAGATCAAGTATGACAGATGGAGAAGTTATGAGAAGACAGTTCCAACTTACCCCTTTGTTTGTGTTCATAAGTGTTACACACATGTAATGCCATGCACAAGCAGCTTCCCAAAAGAGTGCTACTGTGAACAGCTTTTAAGGTTCTCATTACACAGTATAGTGAACACTCCCTTTATTCTGTTACAAATCATGGCAAACATTCACAACAAATCACAATATAATATTCACAACATTACATCTTATCACAGAAAATCACAATATAGTGTTCACAACAGTTTAACATTAGAATGGTCACATAGTTTTCACCAAAGTGGTCACAGTATTTAGAACAAAGAACAAAAGAATAATCATCTGATATCCCTAAGGAGGTTTGCCTCCTTACTCAGTCATTCATTCATCTCACAATACAATAAGCAGTCTTCTACGCATGGGGCAATTATAGATTAACTTAATCAGTCCCTTATCTAGCAGTCAGTCACTAAGTGTTGTTAGTCACCAAATAAGATCATTAGAAAATTACAAAAACCCTCCACCCCTTGGTGTCTAGTAAACTTCAGTCTCATCACACATTCAATGTCCAAGGAGAAGTCTTTTCTTCATCTTAACTCAGAGTGGTCTCTCAGATTCCCTATATCCCCTTCCATTATCCCAGCTCCTACCTGAATACACCAAACAGTCACCTGGATGCAGAGGCAGACAGCTCCCAGGTTTTCATCTAGTCCCTCAGGCCATTGTTGTTGCACACTGAAGTTCACAGGTTCCAGCACATCTCAAAACCTTGAAAAATTCTTTTGCCAGGAATTCAAGGATCAACCAAGACACAAACAAACAAAGTCTTATCCTGGCTCTGCTTCTTCAGTCCTCCAGCAGTTCAGCTGGCCTGAGGACCCAGAAGAAATTTCAGCTTTCCAGGCAGCAGCCACTTTGACCTTCCAGGCATCTCCAGCCTTCACCAGATCTCTCAGCAGAACAGCTTCTTCCACCACGAGTAGAATTTCTTGATTCTGATTGTCTCTTCTCTGGGCTCTTCTTAAATACACACACACACACACACACACACACACACACACACACACACACACATTGGGTTCCTGTCTCAGCCAATCCCTTCCTGTTATTTTGTTAAACATTTCTTATTTATATTTTAATTCAATTTTCCATCTCTGAGGAGTTTTAGAGACCCATATTTGACACTTGTGTTCTGGTACCATTTTCTTTCTGAAAGAATGAATGCTTCCAACAACAAAATGCAAAGGTCATTAACTAATCTTCATCTGAAATGCACATACTATTTAAAATTCACCCCCCTCATCTTTTTCACTGTTTCACAACACTAATTATTTAAATATGTCATGCTAATATTGACTCCAAATTTACCTCTCTATAATTAACTTTAGTTCTTCAACCTGTGGCCAAAAAGAATAATTCTGATAATTTTTACATATGACAGATGTTTCAATATATTAAGATTGTTACATCTTCCCTTCATATACTCTTCTACGGGTTACATGACAGTTCCTTTTGTGTGCAAACACTTTAAAGAAACGTCCTTGTTCTGGTTGAATGGTTTCTGGCTATCCCCTATTTTATTGATAACCATCTTAAAATATGTCCCTAAAACTGAACCAATTACTTGAAATGTAATCTAAGTATGTCATAGCATAGAAGGATTGTAAACTCATTACTGTCTAAGGCTGCTAGGTGGCTCATTTATCAGTTGTGTGACCCTGGGCAAGTCTTAATCCTGTTTGTCTTAGTTCCTCATTTATAAAATGAGCTGGAGAAGGAAATTCATTCCACTGCAGTAATTTTGCCAAGAAAACTCCAAAATGGGGTCATAAAGACTCGTATAGGTCTGAAATGACTGAACAATGAATTCCTTACCGTATACTACACTACTATTGGCTTCTATTGCCTTATTGATATGGGAGTCCAAAGTTTCTTTCCTTTCCTATGTTACCTAATATTGCATTAGCTTTTTTTTTGTTATTGTTGTTGTTGTTGTTTTATTACTAGGACATAATGATTTCTTACCTCCCCTTGAGTCATAAGTTAAAGGCTGACAGTCTCAAATCACTGAATGGACATTGCCTTAGTGAAACTGAAACCTGGATAGATCTTAGCTTTCTGTAAAAGACCAAGGCCTACTGCGTCTGGGCCCATCTCTAGCCATCTTGATCTATATCTTGTCAGTGGACCCAGATGATTTCTGAGGAGAAAGCCAGGCTGGTAATTTTGCACAAACCTTGCTCATTTAAATCTAATTCATTTGCAAATCATGGCATCACTTTCCTGTCCTCTTCTGGAACAAAGGACAAACAATAATAAAAAAAGGGCTATAAACAGCCCTTAGATTTCTGCCCCAAGAACATTTTTGTCTGTGAAAACAATGCAATTGCAGAAGTTTGCATATGAACTTTGAGCATTAAAATATCAGTGCCAATTCTTAAAAGTTCTATCTTAACAGTGCTGTTCAGAAAAATTAAGCTAAATGCCTTGCTTTCTCTAAGGAATTTAATGAAGGCCATCAGTCTCCCTAATTAGTACTTTCCATTTCCATTTGATTAAGAACATCCTGATAACTCATGTTTGCACTCTTACCTGATTTTAATTGGGCCCCATGGAACACAAATTTGGCAAATCTGACCATCTACCTCGTTAGAAAAGTAGATAAATTATCACAACCCAAGCTGCTAATGAAAATAAAGCCCCTTTTCAGGGAGAAAAAAACAAAACAAAACAAAACAAAAGCAATCCAACAGTCACACTGGTTCTGCAAACTAGACAGAATATTACCTTTTCTGGAAAAAAAAAGATTAATAAATTTAAATTTATAAATCTAAAACTTTAGAATATTTATTATTCATAGAATAGCTGACTTCAGTCTAGGAATGGTTTTAATATTAGAGCATGATATATTGCCTATTAGAATTAAGAGGAACTTTACAATATAAAATGAAAAGTAATAGATTTAGAAAAATCTTTAGACATTGGTCAATTACTCTAATACCCTTATTTTATAACTGAGGAGAATAAAGTTCAGACAGGTGACTAGCCCAAGATAACACAACAAGGTACTTAGCAGAGCTGTTATTTGAACATAGTTTTTTTTCTCTTTCTAATGGAACTTTCAAAGAAAGTTTAAATAATTTTCTTTGTGAAAAAGTATGCAAACATTTTCAATTTTGATATTAATAGAGAACCATTAAGTGGCAAGGGGCTGGAAAGAAGAATCATTTAAGTACCCTACTTAGGTCATTTCTCTTGACAACCCCTTGTCTCCTGAGTCTGTGGGCTATTCTGTTCCAAATGTTGTCATACCAGGCAGATAGCAGATATCTTGTCATTTAAAACAATTCCCCAGAGGTCGTTCTATATTTAGAATTTTAATGAAATGATTTATTAACTTTGGGAATAAAAGGCTGGTCCTTTTAATGCTGACTATCAAAAATGGGATCCCTCTAAATCCACATGGAACACTTCTCTGAATTCAACTTGTGTATACATGCTTCATCACAGTATGAATCTCAACAAGCGTGCCTTTATTCTCAGAAAGACAAACAGGTTGGAATCTCTGGTGAACTCTTTCCTTCATCTTGTCAGGTCTCCTCTAAGCAGCTGTCATTATTACAACATCTGGAGGAGCAGATAAGCTGTTCCATTTAGGAACATTGCAGTCAGCAACTTTCTGCAGGAAACTCGATTTGTCACTTGAGGAAAGCATCCATCTTCTGCTAGCATTTGACTTTCTATCCCCAGGCTGCCCTTAGAAAACAGGCCTCCCACCTAGTGGGGCTGCTGTGCAATGGACTACTTTGGTGATCAGAGGACACAGAAAGATCACAATGAACTCCAATTAATTTACTGAGCAGCAGGCAACACTTCTAAATGTGATATAAAAATTGAGTCTGAACCTGATTATGCTTTCAGCTGCTACATATTATTTCTGTCATACAATGTGGGATTATAGAAACATAGAGCACTAACCAAGGAAGTAGGAGAACAAGATTCTAGTCTTGACACCCGATTACTGTCAGATTACCTTGACATCATATCCTCTCTTTGAGTCTCAGTTTCTTTATCTGGCAAATTGTGGGGGTGAACAAGATTATTTCTATGGTATCTAGAAGCAAAATAATTTTTTTTGTCTTCTCTATCTTTTATTTCCATTTCTTAATGTTCAAAGTCACTTACATCTTCAATATTCTCTTTTCTAAAGTATTTCTACACATATTATTTATCTGACATTTAGGATGATGCTGCATCTTTTTATTTTCACCTCTAATATACTGATATTTTTCAAGTAGAATAAATATTGCTATGGTGACTTTTATTTCCAGTTAGGGTTTTCACTTTTTACTAAAAGATGTACAACTATGTAATCCCTATTGCTCTTGTATCTTTATTCTTTCATTATACTTTCTAGAACTAGTGGAAACCATCAATTAATATATGAAAGACTAATATCTATTTGGTGGATTGTCTACTCATGAACTTTGTTATGGTGTGAAGTTTTTAGTAATGGAATTTTCTTAACCAACACAGATCAGCATCTGCTCTCTAACCAAGCGTTTTATAGAATCATCTGGGTCACTGAGAGAATTAGAAGTTTGCCCAGGGTCAAACGCCCTGGATGTCTCAAAGTTGAGATTAAAACCAGCCCTTACTGACTCAGAGATATTCATGATTTGTTCACCTCAGAGCCTCTTGCTTTGTGTATGTCAATATTTCCAACATGTAAATGTAGAATATGAAATTATACACAATAAATACTAGAGAGGGACATTTCAAGTTTTGAGTTGTAAAGGAGGTAGGACACAGAACATAAACAAATATTTGCATGGAATTTACCATTTACAAAGGATTTTTCTCGTAACAATAACGTGAAGTAGGTAGAGCCATAAAATATTATAACTTTTTTTTTTAAGATGAGAAAACTAAAGATTAAAGAGAGGAAATATTTTGTTCATAATTATTCATCCCATCTTCAACTATTGACCTCTCCTTTCTCCAAATCTAGCATTCTAACGTCAAATAAGTTGGTGTTAACCATGCTAACTTTAGTCTAAATAGTTGTTACGTAAGATGTGTCAAGGAATCCTTGGGCCCTTTGGTGTAAAAGAACAAAGAGTAAATCAGGTGTGAGTGAAGAGACCTGTGTAGATTGAAGTCTGGGCTCTGTCCCTTGCTACCTTGAGTCAGACAGGCAAGTCATTTTATTTTTTTCTGAGGTTTTATTTCTAGTTTCTATTAAAAATATTGATAGTCACATTGCCTAATTCACAGAATGATTATAAGAAGAATATATGTTTTGTAAAACTTAAAATGACATAGAACTCCAAGTTATAATTATTGAGAATCTGAGTGATTATCCAAGATTAAATGTGAAGCAATAAAAACAAAGACAGAAGATTTTTGTTCCACTAACTAGATTAAAAGACTTCCAGGTAAAGAGCCAAGGGAAGAGACCTTTCCAAATAAGAAAGGCACATCTTCAGATAAATGGGCCAATTAAAATGAACTCAGATGTTAAGACTGAACAAAACGGCATAAGGAGCTTGTGGATTATTATTCAATATCTTTTAATTTATTCTTCAGATAAATTGATGTCCCTGTCAATTTAAATACATTTTCCATGCCAAATATTGACATTCTCAAGACCTGATAGATCCATAAGACTTTAAAACAGTGGTTCTCAACCTTCCTAATGCCACGACCCTTTAATACAGTTCCTCATGTTGTGGTGACCCCCAACCATAAAATTATTTTTGTTGCTACTTCATAACTGTAATTTTGCTACTGTTAT
>CM053585.1:54884409-54900152 GCA_028646515.1 Pseudochirops corinnae
ATCCATTGGCAAACACAGAATATAAATTATACTTCAGGTAATTTGATAACTGGGAACAAAGGAAATTTACATGTACAAGTACATAATGGAGATTTCAGTGGGCACTGGGGTAAAAAGAAGATTTTGGGCAGGAGGAGGTTATATGCCAACTTCTGAATTGTCGATTCATTAGCACATATAACCTAGGAAATTAGCTTCCTACATTTAGAGAAATATTGCTTTGGCCTTTAGGGTTACTCTTTACAGATACAATTCTAATTAAAAAGAAATCAGAACAAAGAACTTTATCTGTGTATATGTATATACACATACACACGTACATATCCATATACATATGAACGTATGTAGATATGTGTGCATATATGTATATTTGTTTAATTTAATAATGAGTTCTCAAAAAAAGGAATAAAGTTTCAACACATTCTTTAACCAATTTACAAATCCTAAATTCACCTAATGTTGCTTTGGGTAATGTAGTCCTTTATACTTAACTGTAACATATCTCTTGAAGGTTGAAGCAGTGATTATCAGTTCCAACTCTAATAATAAGCAATATACTAAAAGGTCCCTTAAACATTCTTAACTTTAGTTTCCTTACCTATAACAAATTACATAATAACATGGATTTTACCTACTTTATTGATCTAAGAAAAGCACTTCACAAACAACAAAGTGTTATAGAAATGTGAATTGTAATAGTAGAAGTGTTGAAATAGTGAGGTACAGTGGAAAGATAGCCCAACACTTATTCATGAAGTTCTAGGTCAATTTCCTGTCTCTGATACATACAAGTTAAGCAATCCAATTTGTCATTTAATATCTCAATTTTATAGCCAATTTTTTCAAGATTACAAATTGTAAAAATTTGCTAACGTGCACAAATTTGCTCACTGAAAATTCACTTGATGAAGAAAATTGTAGATATGTCCCATAGCATCATCTAATTTATCATCATCACTATGACCATCATCATTGTCATCATCTCTTTCTTCATTGGTCATTGTCATTGTTGTCATCATTGTCATTGTGATTGCTATTACCATCCTTGTTATAGCATGATATAATGGTGAAAAACATTGGAATGAGAGTCAGGAAGTTTTTTGTGCCCAAGAAAAATTTAACTCTTTTCTAAGGTCAGTGACTGTTTGATTTTACCTTTTTTCTTACAGATACCTAGGCATGATATCATATTTTATAAATGCTTATTGAACTTAATTTGGTCCTGAGTTTTGACTCTGCAAATTACTATTTTTGTGACCCTAGGAAGGTACCTTTAAGTGTATAAGCCTCAGTTTTCTCATCTATAAAGTGAAAGTACTACCACTCAGATGATAGACTTTATAAAATTATTGTGAGGAAAACTCTTTGGAAAGAAACCCTAAAGTACTATCAAAATGTCAGCTAGACTTATCATATTCTTTCACGTTGACTTTTGTCTAATATTGTAAGATCTCATTCAGCCAGACTATTTCATATTATAAGGTCCTTTCCAGCTTTAATGTTCTATATTCTAAGATTCTTTCCCCTGTTATGATCCTATGATTTTTTTTTATACTTTACATTCTATGTTCTATGACCGCTTCCACTTCTCACATTCCATGTTCTAAGGATTTTGGATTCTAATATAATACATTTTAAGGTTCCTTCTATCCTTGTCATTCACCTCTTATAATTTATGTTCTAAAATCTTTTCCGTCTCTAGCATTTCAGTGTCTATATTTGAAAGTAGCTTCTACCTTTTTGCTCTAGGAGCTACTAGCTTCATGTCGAAATGGGCAAGTTCATGAAACCCGGGAAGGTGGTGCTGGTCCTGGCTGGGCAGTACTGTGGGTGCAAAGCTGTCATCGTCAAGAACATTGCTGATGGGACCTCTGACAGTCCCTACAGCCATGCCTTGGTGGCAGGTATCAACTGCCACCCTCAAAATGTGACTGCAGCAAAGGGCAAAAAGACTGCCAAGAGATCAAAAATCAAGTCCTTCGTCAAAGTTTATAGCTACAACCACCTCATGCCCACCAGATACTCTGTGTATATCCCATTGGACAAAACAGTTGTCAACAAGGATGTCTTCCATGACCCTGCACTAAAACATAAGGCAAGGAAGGAGGCCAAGGTCAAGTTTGAGGAAAGGTACAAGACAGGCAAAAACAAATGGTTCTTCCAGAAGCTATGGTTTTAGAACCACTGTGTTGATCAGTAAATAAAATGTTTACTAGAAATGAAAAAAACAAAGTTGCTTCCTGCCAAAGTTTATCTTTTGACTGAAAAAATCAAATGAAACAAAACAAAATAAAAAACTTAAAACATTCTGCACATGTAGCTTTAATGATTTTTAATGAAATCTTGTTCTTTTTGTACAAATTTCATGAACCCTAAGAATGGATTATTTGCACCCACATTTTTTAAACCAGCATTGATGCTTTGCACATTTTGAGAACTGAATTAGTTCATAGATTAATAAAATTATATATTTTGAATTTATTTGGTACTTTATAAGAAATTTATATACATATGTGTGTATATATACATAGATATAGCTATATCTACCTATACATACATTCATATGAAATATGCCAAGAACTGTGCTAAATGATGTTCAAATACTCTCATTTGAGCCTCACAATGGCCCTGGGATTATCATAGCCATTTTATAGTTGTGGAAACTATAGCAAACAAAGGTTAAATGACAGCTGTGGTCATGCACTTAATTTCTAAGACTGAATTTCAACTCCATTATGAAGTTTTGTTATTTCAATTACTAATTCAATTCTTCCGATATCCCTATACAGACTTAACCCAGTGCATGCTTGTGTATGTGTGCATGTGCATGAGCATGTGTGTCTGTATGTGTATGTATGTGTATGTGTGCATATGAGAAACAGAAAAAGAAAGAGGAGGAGGAGGAAGATGGAGGAGGAGGAGGAGGAAGAGGAAGAGGAGAGAGAGGAGGAGGAGGAGGAGGAGGAGGAGGAGGAGGAGAAAAGTATAGATTAAAGGAAAGGCCACTCACAGTTAATGAAGAGGAAACAAAAGAATACATCCATAAATATTTTCATGATTGCTCACACCTTCCTATGGAAAGAAGCACCTGTCTATCAATAAAATTATTATGTCTCTATTTACTAAGACCAGATCCAAAAGGAAGGCCCAGGAAGAATTCCTGGAACCCAGCATAAGTTTAGCTAATGACTCTCCTGCTGCTGCCTAAATGACCAATCCATACACCAGAATCCCATCAATAAAAATGAAAGCCAAGGCAACCATAGCTAGTCAAGTAGCATTCAGCTCCCATACAGGGTACTCACATTACATGTCAATTGGAGGAAGATTCACTTTTCTAGGGTTTGCAGAGACTCTCTGGAAAACATTGGCAGAAATTTCTTTGCATATTTTTTTTCTTATTCCTCTCACAAGTGTCTATGGTAATCTGATATTCTCTCACTTACCATTATTTTAATATAATTATTAGCATCCAAAACTTACATGTCTCAGTAGTTGAAATCTAATAATGTAATTAAGAATTAGTTTTCATACTAGAGACTGTGTAGTTTAGTGACTAGAGCATGGATTAGGAGGTCAGGAGACTTGGGGGGTCTCATCTCAGATCAACCATTAGCTTACTATATGACTTATGTTAGGTCATAAAACCTTTTAAAGCTCAGTTTTCTTATCTGTAAAATGATTTTGACTACATGCCTAGGGTTCTGTCCACTTCTTATGTTGCAAAATACCATTTTAAAATTTATCGCAGAGCTCTCATATTCAATATTTGTAATTCTATGCACCTCTGAGAGAGTGCCACGTTACAGCAGATAGAGCTGCCCTCAAAGAAAGAGAGTTTAAAGGCCCTGAAATGGCTATTTGAAGAAAATGAAATGAGTGAGGTTTCCCAATGTGAAAATTAAGGAATTTTATGATTCCTGTAATATATTCTCAATTATCTGAAGCAACCACTTAGATAGAAACCTACTAATTAATTGTGAAACAATACACAGCTTAAATCCCTCTTCTGACATATAGTATCTTACTTTGTGTACCTCTATGTACCGTAGGCAACTGGTAAAAGTTGCAGAGTTGGTGTTGATTTAGAATAGGGGAGGGAGTTTTGACATTGGGAGTTCCATACATATATATAAAATCATACATCTATTCCTCTGTCATTTTATATTCTAGCATTCTTTATTATAAAATCCCTTTCAGTTCCACCAATCTGTATTCTAAGAAGACTTCTAGCTCTGATATTCTATGTTAAGTGTTTTGTTACTAAAAGTAAAACTCTCAATCTGTTCTTTGATATCCAGAGTAATAATTTTATGAAAACTGTTGAGGGTAAGATAAGGATTTGGTTACTTGTTAAACTAACGCTTCTACAAGTGATATCAAGTCCTTTGCTTCTTAAAGGTAGTTACTTCATTCTGTCTCTCACACTGGAAGAAGAAGCTTGTGAACATGGAGGTCTTAATTGATAACAGCCTTTGTATTTTACCTGTCATCCTGGAATGTCAGTTTATCCATCTTCTGAGAAGATCAAAGTTCTAGGGACCAATGGAACATTTCTGTTCTGTGTACTGTTTCACAATTAATTGGTAGGTTTCTGTAAAAGTAGTTGCTTCTGATAATTGAGAATACATTATCAGAATCATAAAATTCCTTAGTTTTCACATTGGGAAACCTTACTCATTTCATTTGCATCAAATAGCCATTTCAGGGCCTTTAAAAATAAACACATTTCCATTTCCTCTTATTCAGAGCCTCATCAAAAAGGACTTGAATATTTAAGTTAGTATAATTTATCTTTGCTGTCAAATTTGATTGGGATGAAATTTATCTGCCTTTACAAAAGTATCTACACACTATTGTGATTAAAAAAAACATGAAAGTGTCAGATTAATTGAACATTTTAATCTCCTACCACAGGATGGAGTAGTAGAAATACAGAAGCATGTGGAATCTGAAGATTTGTTTAATAGTTTTACTTGAAAATAGTGAACACTGTGCTTGGGAAAGTCACTGAAGTTCTCTTTGGCTCAGTTTTCCTTCCATAAAATGGGAACTATTTAATGTACACTACAAAACACTAAGGGTTATTGTGAAGATTAAATATTAAGGATGCCTTAACTAAAATACTATATGCATTTATTTTATAAAGTATTATTAAGTATATACATATATTTTTAATTTCAGTTCTTCATTATTGAGATCATGATCATGTTGTTATTCTATATCCTTCTTTCTCCACAGACAGAAGGCCACTCCCTATTAATTGATCTTTTACCTCTCTTTTTACTCATCAAAATCTCAAGAGCAACAGTTTTTATCTCTGATCTTCAGTCTTTTTTTTTTCCCACTCATAAGTAAGAAGAACTCCATACAATTCCCAACATTATCATTAGCTATTTTTATGCTTTGTTGGGAATGTAAAGGATGTTGGCTCTAATCCTTTAGCCTGCTATTGTGTGACTTTGAACGAGGACCATACTGTACTTGGAGTCCTTCTTCAGTGAAACAAGCGGATGGTACTCATTAATTTATAGGATCCTCTCTAGCTCTTGGGCCTACTATCCTAAAAAGCATTGTTGTTATACTCTATAGACATTCCAAGGTTTCTTTATTCATAATGATCTATAATTCTAAGTCATGCCTGATTATTCTATCCAGCAAATATCTCTATTAGGCTTCTCTGGTAGAAAAGACAGAGTAGAATAAACCTAAACACAATATAAGCTGTTATCAAGGAAGATGTTCAATTTAAGACCAAGAAAAAAATCTCTCTGTAAATTGGATTAAAAGACATACGCATTTCTTTCTGACTAATGTTCTATGAAATGTGTCTTAATTTGAAAATATACTTGGCATTTTTAAGCAATTCAGGTGTAAAAGACTAATATACCATAGGAGAAAATTTGGGAATAAGAGTCACTGTATGTTTCTATCAATTCTCAGCTTCAATTTAGTGGTACTCTTAAAAAATTCAATTGTGATCGGATAATAAAACCAATGGCAGATACTGCAAGCTAAGTACAGTTAAGCAAATTAAACCATAATATATCAAAATGGGATGTTCTCAGACAGACAGAGTACAATTCTCTATCATCAAACAGAGTGCAGAGAGAATATATTAGAAAGATCTCACTATCTCAATCTATATTTGCCCTCAAACCTTCTTTAGGGCTCTGTCTATACTGTCGAATAAAGAGTTGAAAAATCACCTCCTGACTTTAATCAGTAAGGACAGTTCAGGTCAAATAAGTCTCTTTTCTCCTGAATTAGTTTTATAATAGCCTCCTGTCAGCTTTTCCCTTTGCCTGCATAAACACAGCCTTAGGGACTCATTGCAACCAACTAGAAGAGTGGCATTTGTAGTTTCTCCAAATGTATCTAAAAGATAATTAACTCCAAGAATCATAGCATCTCAAAGCAGGAAGGACTTCAGAGTAAGAAAAATTTAGAGATCATCTTGTCCAATCCCCTTCCACATACATTAAAACATTCTATAATCTACCCACTCTTTGAAGGTGGGGAGTTCATTATCACCTGTCAGCTCATTCTACTTTTTGACAGTTCTCAGGGATTTAAGGTTCATTAAGCTGAGCCAAAATTACTTTTCTGTAACTTCTGCCCATATTTGCTGCTCAGAGGCCTCCTTTTTGGATCAGGAAGAACAAGTCAAATTCCTTGTCCATATGACAGACCTTCAAAGCTTTTTAATGACTTGTGATAAAGTGTGTATGTGTGAGTATGTGTAGAAATACATCTACACATAAATTTATAAACACGGTCTTAATTTAATGTAAAGTTTTACATTACACAGATTCCATCTTACTAAGGAATTCTGAAAGAAATTTATGTTTTAAAAAACAAGAAAGTTAACCTTAAAAGTCTTTGTTTCTGTTTATCTCTCTCTGTCTCTCTGCCTCTTTGTCTCTCCGTCTTTGTCTCTGTATCTCTATCTGTGTCTGTCTGTCTGTCTATTTGTCTGTCTCTTTCTCTCAGCCTTCCCCTCTGCTCATGGCTTTCCACTGCTCTACAAAAATAAAATAAAACATAGAACCTCCAAGTGAATGCCATAGAACAGAATAAAGGAGCGAACAGTGCCACAGCCTGTACTTGGCTTGAGATCTCAGGAGTAAATTTAGGGTTCAGTTTAACTTTGTTCCGCAAACCCCCTATGTGTCAAGTCCATTAAACCCCTCATCTGTCTTCCATTTGTCCAAGCTCATGTACTCATGTCTATCCCTTCCCCATGTGTTACCTGCTGCACTGTCTGTGTCCCTGCTCAGCACCCACATGTCTGCCTATCCCTTGTTCTTACTCTTGGTTCTGGCCAGGTCCCCGTGTGGCTGCCCAGCACTACTCCCTTTCTTCTTTCATCTCCCTCCTCTCTGTCTGAGTCCTTGACATGTTCTTGAACCATTTGCCTTCCCTCTTCTTCCACAAGCATGTGGATCCTTTTTTTTCCTCCCTCCCCTCTCTGTGCCTCTGTAAAGTTTACATTAACTAAAAATCTCTTTACATAATGGTCCTTGGAACAGTCCAATTATATGTAAAGCAAAAATTTTCTCTGTGAGTGTATGACTGAACAATAATAGCAAAAACATGCAAATATACATACATGTGTTCTATATTCAGTTGTGCCCAACTCTTTGTGAAGCCATTTGGGGTTTTCTCTGCAAATATTCTAGAGTGGTTTGCCATTTTCTACTCCATCTCATTTTACAGATCAGGAAACTGAGGTAAACAAGGTGAAGTAACTTGCCCTGCGTCACACAGCTACTAAGTTTCTGAGGCCAGATTTGATCTGAGGAAGATAAATGCCCCTGACTTCAGGCAGGCACCAGTGTTCTATCCATTGTACCACCTAGCTGATGAAGATCAACAGATAGATATACATATACAAACATATATATATATATATATATATATACATACAATAAATGCAGTTAGACATATATACATGCATATATGAACATGTACTAACAAATGCTGATATGTATAGATATATACACATATAATTATGCATATACAAATGTGTATATATGTATATGTTTACATATATACAGTATATAAAGCAATGGTTCTACAGTCAGGCAGACCTGAGTTCAAATCCTGCCTCAGACACTTACTGGCTATTTGACTTTGCATAAGTTACTTAATTTCTGTTTGTTTCACATTCTTCAAATGTAAATGGTGATCATATCACATACCTCACAGAGGAGAGTTACTGTGAATATCTATCTTTCTGTCTGTCTATTTATCTACTGTTTTGCAGGTTTCAAATTACCTTGTAAATCACACCTATTATTTTCAGCACACCCACCCACACAAAGCTTCTCTTTTCTAGGCTAAATATTCTCAATTTAGATCTCTACCAGATGTTCCATAATTATTTGGTCTATTGCCCCTTTAAAAAAAATACTTAGTGACCCCCTGGAAATCTACTTTATTTAAGCCTTTAAAATTTCTTTTGAAATTTTTGTTATTTCTGTATCTATATATCTATATGTATGTGTATGTGTAATATTTTTAAATGACTCATCTTAAATTTCATAATTTATTGTGAATTTGTGTTTGTTTTTCTTCATTGAAATTTTGATGACTCAATATTACATCATGTAACTGTAAAATATCATATTGTAAACAAGTCATTACATGTACATATTCCTGCTTATGCATTCGAGACTCCCTGACAATACATGACAGGCTCCCTGCCAACACTTGCTTGTTAAGACCTATTGGTGGACTTGACCACTAATTGGTTATAACTTGCATTTTGTACATTTATTTGGAAAATAATGTAATTATGACTTTTACTATGTTAAAAATATGTATGAATTATTTTTCAAAAGTTTTTTTTTTTAAATCTTCTTTTCTCTCCTTATGCTTCCACTGCTGCCTTTTTTAATTCAATGACTACTAGTTGCACCTGAGGCTACTAACTCCACCCCTACTACAACACCCTCCCCAAGGGGGTGGTATTGCCCACTTTGGGTACCTTTGTTGCAGTTCTTTTATAACTCCAGTAGCCCTTCTTTGTACTTATATCTGTTTGTCAGTGTCTTTTGCAAAATATAGTCCCCAAAATCATTCAGGCTTTATCTGAAAAGCTTGCCTGGATCATAGGTTTTAAAACTAGAAGGAGCTTTAGAAATCACATGTTTTATTTTATAGATGAGGAAATAGATCCAGTGGCATTGACTTACTTTGGGTCACATGATAGCCTAATTAGTCACAATACAGGGACTATACTTGAGGCATGTAGGCTCTCTTGACTTACAATTAGCATTCTAATCTTGTAGGTTTCTCATTGAGTAGTATAATATAAATATCCTTGGATTTGGAATGAGAAGCCCTGGGTTTGAATTCCAGCTATGCCATGCTCTCCATGTGACTTTTGAGGAAGTTACTTAACTTTACTAGGTCTCAGTTTTCTCATTTAAAAAGACATTGTATTGGGTTAGATGATCTCTTAGTTCCCCACTGGATTTAAATTTATGACTGTATTATATCCCATAACCTTGCTTTTCTTAACCTCTGCTTGGGAAATGGTATTAAAGTATTACAAGTGATATTCAGCAGAGAAAAGGGAAGACTTCAAGAATTAAGAGAAAGGCATTATCAGTGACTTTAAGAGCTGTCCTGCAAAAGTTGGAGAATTACCCCTTGAATAAAAGAAAGTTTCTAATCATTGTATTTGTCTGTCCATTACACTTGTCTTCTCTCTGATGCAGTGAGTGCCCCATCAATTGAACTATCTGCAGGATATAAAACTTGAGAGGACTTTGAAAGTCATACAGTCTGAAAATTTTCCCTACAAAAATGAGAGAACTAAGGAATTGAGGAGTTAAATGACAAGTGGCATAGGTAGTAAGGAGCAGACCTTGGATATAAATCCAGATAATCCAACATTAAAGTTTTTATTCTCCTATATTAAATCAAATCTTCAACCCTGTTAATAAATGTTACAGAGGGGTTTCATTCATGATATTGGAAAATTAGAATAGCTTAATTCAGTCATTCATGGTATTAAAAAAAAAACTTTACTAATTGCCTACTGTGCTTGGTGATGATTGAAATAACAAAATAGATAAGGTAAAATGCTTGTCTGCCTATAGCTCACAATCTAATAAGTAGTGTGTACTTAGATGCCAAATGATAATTTTAGGGTGAAGATATAGATTCTTTAGTCACAGGAAGACATGGATATAGAAGTCATAGAAGCAAATGGTTGTACTTGATGCATACCTTAGGACCAGTTCTTGATGTAAAAGTATTTATAGTTTCACCTCATGTCTATTTGCCTCTGTGTTCCTCTTGACCTCCCAGGAAGCAAATATTCTCATATCCTATCCTCTATTCAAGACCTTAGGGTCCCTGATGAGGACACTTAGAATTCTATGTACAAAATATGCCTCTACAGTTTTTATACTCTTAACAATGTATTGCTCTGCTATCTGAGTTTCCTTTAGAAATTGGCTTTGCTCAGCAATGCATAGTTATAAGAGAACTCTACCAGTCTCAGAATGGAAGGAGATATCTACATTCAGAGAAGGATCTAGAAGGAACAGAGTTTAAATGGAGACAAGAAACAATCCACATGCTAGCATTCTTTTTCATGTTTGGTTTTCTTTCTTTTTTTCCATTGTTCACGCCATTGGTTACAAACCTTCTATACAATCAGACTAATGTACAATGTGAAAGTATTTGCAGATGCTGTATTTGATTGTATGCTGCCATGGGAGGGGGGTGGCACAGGAAGAGGGAAGGGAGAAAATTTGAAACTCAAGGGACTATGGAACTGAATCTTGTAAACTAAAAGTAAATAAATAAATATTTTTTTTAAAAATTGGCTCTGCTATTGTGTTAACTCTGAACCCTTCAAAGCCCTGTCATATCCCAGTGCTATTAAGCATTTATTAGAATTTCCATGGCAGACTTGACCTTTGTTGTATTAAAGAACTCCAACATCCCTATTCATGCCAAGTTATTTATATAGTAGGGAAGGAGCAACATATTCAGATAATTGAAATATCCCTTCTTAGAACATCCCTCTTAAATTTTAGAATAAATTTAACTTTCTAGAATTAATGACCAAAAGAGAAAGGATATTAAACATATTGTTTTGTATTTCCACAGTCATTGGTAGGCTTAGAATATTACTTGCGTAATGAAGAGGTTGTATGTTTTGCCTATGGTCAAAGTCAATAGATTTCGCTGGTAGTACTTAAATTGAGATTGTTTTAAATTTTAGGCTGGTTCTCTACCCATTATTCCATAGTTCTTCTAAGATAATGAGTGACATATGACTCACAAAATATTTATAACTTAAAGTGATTTTAGAATGCAGAATGTCAGCAGAGTTATAAATGGGAGAGAGTAAATGGTGTATGTTTTAAGGTGCCATGCTATGTCTTCATTGCCCTGGCAGCCAAGTCCTTCTTTGTTATATTTGAGCATGGCACAGATTTAGGATTCTGCCTCTCTTTTGGAGCACATCAGTCAACCAGTACCTTTGACCTACTTATTTCTCTCCCATCCCTACCATCTCCAGAACATGTCTGAAGGTTACTATTTGAAACTATATCTGGCCAAATTGATCTGACTTTTATGCCTCACCCCAACCTCCTCCTGGGAATTTCCTGAAGTTCCTGCAGGGGTAAGGAGGGCTCTCATTGGACATATATATGTAAGTGGAGAAAGAGAGGATTGGTCATGTATCAGAAATGAGAAATAATGAATAGTCTCCCAGAATCATACATAGATATCACTGAGAAATTAAAAGCATGACTCTCTTTCCAATCCAGCCATTTAGAATCCTCTGAGTCTTATATTATCAACTATTGAAGACCCAGCAAATCCCTTTAGTCTCCAAGGAGAGTCAGGGACAAATTGGATTCTCTGGCTTCACTGGGGGGAATTATTTTACTGATGCTGGAATTCAAAGGAAATCATGATGACATCCTTATTAAGCACCCTCTGGTCCCAGAGTTCTTCATGTTCTTTCTTCAAACTCCCTTGCTCACAAAGGACTGAACACTAATGAATACCAAAACAAGCTTTAATTTGGTCTTTTCTTCTTGCCAAGGTCTATGCATAGAATCAATTTTTATCTCCAAAAAAATTTTCCCTTTCATAGCATGAAGGGCCAAAGGAATGTTGTTACAACACCACCTTCACATTGTACCTTTTAGCAAATTATTGTTTGTATCATCTGTCTATATATCTCTGCAGCTCTCTCTGTCTCTGTCTCTGTCTCTCTCTGTCTCTGTCTCTGTCTCTCTCTGTCTCTCTGTCTCTGTCTCTGTCTCTGTCTCTCTCTCTCTTTCCTAATAGTAATTCCTCCTAATAGTAATTCTCTCCCAAAAGTAATTCCTGTGACTGAGGGTGACTAAGGCTGGGAGAGCTCCTAAGCTCCTAAATTCAGAGCTGTCACAAGAAAGTCTAATGAGATGTTCAGAAATCATATTTATCAAGGGTTAATGGGAGAGGCAAAGGCAGGGGGTGCTTGGGGGGAGCAGGCTCTCTAATGAAGTGTGAAGCATATAGGTTAGAAATAGATCATGTAAATCAAATATCCTGAGACAATCAGAAGTGGGTCTCTGTCCTTCCATCCTGAGACTCATTCTCAAAAACAAAATAAAACAAAAAATCCATCATGGTGTTATGCTATTGTGAAATTATTGATGAAAACTCTAGGTATACCCTATAATTAAATTTTATCCTTTATAAAAATTTCATTTATTGTCTTTAAAAAAAGCATATTATTTGGCTTATTAGCAACTAGGTGGCATGATGGATAGAGGGCTGGGCCAATAGTCAAAAAGATCTGAATTCAGTTAATGATTCAGACACCTATTAGCTGTGTGACCCTGGGCAAATCACTTAACCTCTGTTTGCTTCAGTTTTTTCATCTGCAAAATGGAAATAGTAATAGCACCTACCTCTCAGGGTTGTTGTGAGAATTAACTAAAAAAAATTTATAAAGAGCTTAACATAATGCCTGCTAAATAGTATTATGTGGATGTTAACTATTTTTATTAATATTTCCATTATTATCAGCTCATGTCATTATATTCCTCCATTTCTGCTTATTTCGCCTTTAATTCAAGGGGAAAATCCTCTTTTGTGTTTGTTTTTAGATTATGTAATTTTTAAACTTCATCAATTTTCTCTTTTGCTTTTTTGTGAATATAATGCTTTCAGTAATAGCCTCCTGCTGGGCAGCAGGTACTCATTTTATCCTTTGCATGTTCTGTATCTTTATTATGAAAAAACGAAACAAAACAAAACAAAACAGAAATGGGGAGTTGTATAGCCAGAGGCTCAAACATCTTAAAGCACAACTGTCCTGATTGGTATAGGCCATAACTCCTTTGGGAATTTTACAATGTTTATGCAAAGATTTGTTTCTGTCACTCTCCATGTTTCTTTCTGTCACTGTGTCTGTCTAACTGTCCAGCTCTTCTGCAGTTTAAGCTTATAGTATTCACACAAGGTAGTCAGGTTCTAGTTTTGACTTACTCTGAAACCAGGATAAAGATTACAATAACATTGTCACCCATGCACAATGGGACTAGTCTACAATGGTATCAAACGTTTAATTTCTCACCTGTGGCTTCAAGAACCTATACCATGTGAAGCAGTCACAATCTGTAAAATTGTCTCAGCAAATAGCTGCAACCAAGTTGAGGGTAACAAATAGGCTTCAAATCTGTCAGTGAGTTAGGGGGATAACAACACCAAGTATGTGAAGACCTCTCCCACTGGAATAGGTAGATGAAAACAATTTGTTCTAGAGGCCATGAAGGTGACTGAAGCAGGCTCTGTGGAGTACAAGAGCTTAGTCAGACGTCAAAGATTCCAAGCTCATCTGCTGCATTCTGGGTCATCAAGATTCATCATGACTGTTATCTTAAGCTACAGGACTTTGATGACTCTGGAAGAGAGAGTCAGACAGATAACTTTGTGTCATTCTGCTTCTCTTAAATTCAATTCATGTGCAAGCCAAGGCATCACCAAATAATGCCATTGGTCCTCTTTGAAAAATGAAGGACAACTACTGAGGATGTTTCGCAGGAATAGCTTTAGGAAGACCAAGAGATCAGAGGCAATGGTGGTCAATTAACTTCCCTTTCATGCTTTCATCCTGAAACCAATCAATGATTAGGAAAAAAGAAGAAGGGACAGGAGGTTAGATAAATATAGCAAATTGAAAGCAAAATGGGTGTTATTTATATGTATATTGATATAAATGCAATGTTATTGCAGCACAATTAATAAATAGAGGTAACTCTCAAAGACTGCACTTTACAAAGCAAATAGTATTTTACATTCGTAGAGGAAGCTTGCTCTTTAGGAGTTAGTTCTATCAATTAAATCTTGTGTCCAATCCTTCTGAAAGAATAAATATGAGGTAATAAATATGGTAAGTTTTGAATGATCTGATATAGCTAAGCAAAATAAGGAAAACATGATTCACTACAGTTAAATTAAGGAAAAGTATAATAATATAAAGCTGAATCATGTCTATATAAGTTTAATGATCTATCTTGTGCCCATAAATGAAGAAATTTACATAATTTCTTTTATTTGACAAATGGAGCACAATTACTTTGTAATGATGTATACAATGTCAGAGGGAGTCAGTTGGATACTTTTTTTTTTTTAAACTTTTCTCCCACTTTTGTTACATGACAAGGCTAATAGAGGTAGGGAAAGAAAGAAAATAGAAAATAACAAGAGCAACAACAATAAGTAACAGCTACCTAGAACTTACTATATGCCAGGCACTGTGCTAAACACTTTGCAGATATTATCTTGTTTGTCCCTCTACAGCCACCACCAAGGAAAGTAGGTGCTCTTATTATCATCTCAATTTTACAGATGATGAAACTCAAGAAAACAAAAGTCAAATGTCTTGCCTAAGGCAACACAGCTAATAAGCATCTGAAGCCAGATTTCAAATCCTCTGGACTCCGGACTCAGTCCCTGTCCCTGTCTCTTTACAGAAGTGTGTACTTCCATCAACCCTCCGCACCACCTGGCCTTCCCCTCCATCATCCCATCTCTCATCCTTCCCCCCCCCCCACTCTCCTGTGTGTCAAGATACACAGTTTAGAGTTCAGGTCATTCCTTCCCTAAGCCAAAATAAGCATTACTTACCTGCCCCATGGAAAGGAATATATTTGAAATTAATGAAGGAATGAAAACTATTTCTTTTTCTTTTTGATGATTTATATGTTTTTATTTTATGTCCTGCAACATCACTGATTTGTTTCAGATAACTTTATAGATGATTTTAGAGGGTTCTCTAGATAGATCATCATATAATCTGCAAAAAACCAGTGTTTTCTCTCTTTTTGTGTTTGAATTCAAAAACCAGTTTGCCCCAGGTTTATTTTACTTTGTTATTTGGTTTTACCCTATCTTTCCCCTACCCAACACCTCAAAACAGCCATCCCACTTTATAACCCCTCCCCCAATCTGCTCTCTCTTATGTCCTCCCCCTCGCCCCTCTGACTTTTCGGTAGGGCAGGATGGATCTCCCTACCACAGTGTCTGTGTATCTTAATTCCCACTTGGATGTAGTTAATAATAATAATTATATATATATATATATATATATATATATATATATATATATATATGCACACATTTTTAACATTTGATTACAGAACTTTAAAATCTAGATTCTTTCCCTTCCTCCCCTCATCACCCGCCCGCACTGGAAGGACAAGCAATTAAAT
>CM053585.1:54900652-54915667 GCA_028646515.1 Pseudochirops corinnae
TGATTTCTCATAAAGTCATTTGTTTCCATTTGCACCACTCTAATTCTGAAATAATTATTCTCTTCAGAAAGCTTTTGAGATTCTTTTTCCATCTGGCAAAGGCGACTTTTTAAAACATTCTTCTCCTCATTAGCTTTTTGGGCCTCTTTTGCCATTTGACTTAATCTATTTTTTAAGGTGTTAATTTCTTCAGTCAGGGTGTTTACTGTTTTTTCATGATTTTCTTGCATTATTCTTATTTCTCTTCCCAATTTTCCCTCCCTTTCTCTTATTTGGTTTTCAAAATCCTTCTTAAGCTGATCTATGGCTTTTAGACAGTCTTCATGTTTCTTGGAAGCTTTTGGCATGGGATTTCTGACTATGTTGTCTTCCTCCCATTCCATGCTTTGATGCTTCTTTTCCCCAAAGAAGGAATATAGAGTTTGGTTGCCGTTCTTACTTTGCTTCCTTTGCTTGCTCATGTTGGCCAGTTAATGATTATTTAGCTCTGTGGAAGCTTCCAGAGGAGAAACCTCTGTCCCAAATCACTGGGGTTTTCCCAGCTGCTGAACCTATTAGGGGGCTGTCATATTTTTTGCAGCCCCCACCAGCTTTGGCTCACTGAAAATGCACCTCAGGACCACCATCCAACACCATGATCCAGATCCATGCTGCTCAACACAATAACACTTGGCTGCTGAATGATTGCTTTGCCCCTCTGCAGTCTGCAGGCCAGGATCTCTGAAGCAGCTATGTGGAGGCAGCTGCATGGCCACCAATTCTGCTGCTTCCTTGTCCTGGAGGCAGGTTGGCCAGACTGCTTTTGTCCCCCAAGTTTAGCTGAGTTCCACTGACCTTTCCCTTAGTCCTTGTTTCTTATGGCTTGATAATTCTGGAAACTGCCACAGCTGCTGCTGATCCACTCTCCTGAAGGCTCTAGCTTTGGCTCATCCTGGCCGCTCCCGGGGCCATGCCACAGTTTCAGGCTGGGTTGGTTTTGGCTCCCAGTGCTGCAATGACACCTTCCTGCTGAGCTGCCTTCAGTGTGAGGTGTATTTTTGTGAGTTTAGAGCACTAAAATTTGTTTAAAGTCATATTTTACAGGTATTTGAGGTGGCTATTTGGGAACTGGGGTATCTTGCTACTCCTATGCCACCATCTTGAGGCTGCCATCTTGGCTTCACACTCCAAAAACTATTTCTTAAGCTATTCATCAGCTACTGTGCTTAGTGCTGATGAGTCAAATTTTAAAAGAACAATAAAAACAGTCATCCTCAAGGAGTTCACAATTAAATAGTAAAAGAAAATAAAGAAAGAAAGATCAAAATTAGTAGGGAGAAGCTGAAGTGTGGGGAGTAATGTGGTACTGATGACGTATTTGTGGCATCAATACTAATCAGAGTAGCCGTTGTAAAATTAAAAGCTCAATGGAAAATTTTGAGCCCTTTATAAAGCAATACTTTGGGGAAAAGATTTTGCCTCACCCTCCAGCTCTCCTAACAGAGAGGCTATTGAAGACCAAATTAATTAATTAATTAAAACATTAGGATGGAGCAAATTGAAAGTAATGACTTCATAGGAAATCAAGAAATTGTAAAACAGACTCAAAATAATGAAAAAATAAAAACAATATGAAATATGTCATTGGAAAAACAACTGACCTGAAAAATAGAACCTGGAGAGGTTTTTTTTTTTTTAATTTAAATTTATTTAATTACTTTTAGTTTACAACATTCAGTTCCACAATCCCCATCAATCTCCTCCAACCTTCCCCCCATGGTAACATGTAATCAAATATAGGTTCTACAAATACCTTCATGTTGAACATTAGTCATGTTGTAAAGAAGGGTTATAACCAATGTGAACAATGAGAAAGAAGGGATGCAACCAAATAAAACACAAAGGAGAGAGAGAGGAAATAGTTAAATAGTTTTCTTCAATCTCCAGACTGTAGTTTTTTTCTCTGGATGCTGATATCCCTTTCCATCATGAGTGTTTGGTATTTGTCTTCTAACCCTGCATTCCAGAGAGAAGCCCAGTCTAAAATAGATAGTACTCACACATATGACCTGTATGTAATTATGAACAAATTTCTCCTAGGTCTGTTCTCCTCAATCAGCGTCAGTTTTTAAAAGTCTCTCCAAGTTATTATGAAGTCTGTCTGCTCCTCATTTTTTCCATTACATTCATATACCACAACTTGTTTAACCAATCCCCAATTGATGGTCATCCACTTTATTTCCAATTCTTTGCCACCACAAATAGAGCTGCTATAAATATTTTTGTACATGTGGGTCTTCCTCCAACTTCTATGATCTCTTTGGGATACAGCCCTAGCAGTGTTATTGCTGGGTCAAAGGGTATGCACTTTTTGTAGACTTTTGAGCATAGTTCCTGATTGTTCTCCAGAATGGTTAGATCAGTTCACAACTCCATCAACAATGCATTAGTGTTCCAATTTTTCCACATCCTCTCCAGCATTTATCATTTTCCCATTTTGTCATCTTAGCCAATTTGACCAGTGAGATGTGTTACATCAGAGCTGTTTTGATTTTCATTTCTCTAATCAATAGTGATTAAGAGCATTTTTTATATGCTTATAGATATATTTAATTTCTTCCTCAGAAAACTGTCTCTTCATATCCTTTTACTATTTATCAATTGGGGAATGGCTTGTATTCTTATACATTTAATTCAATTATCTGTATATATTAGAAATGAAGCCTTTATCAGAGACACTGGTTGTAAAAAATGTTTCCCACATTCCACTTCCCTCCTAATCTTCGTTACACTGACTTACTTTGTACAAAAACTTTTCAATTCAATGTAATCAAAATTATCCATTTTACATTTTGTAATGCTCTCTCTTTTTTGGTCATAAAAACCTTCCCTTCTCTATGATTCTGACAGGTAAACTATTCCTTGCTCTCCCAGATTGCTTTCAGTATCAGCCTTTACACCTAGATCATACAATTGTTTAGCTTAGATTGTGGTATACAGTCTAAAATATACACAGTTTCTTCCATACTATTTTCCAATTTTCCCAGCAATTTTTGTCAAATAGTGAGTTCTTAACCCCAAAGCTGGGGTCTTTGGGTTTTTCAAATGGTAGATTACTATAGTCATTTATTGCCATGTATGGTGTATTTAATCTTTTTCACTGATCCACCACTCCATTCCTCAGCCTGTACCAAGTAGTTTTGATGACTTCTGCTTTATAATACAGATTAGACTCTGGTATGGCTAGGCCACCTTCCCTAGCATTTCTTTGCATTAATTTGCTTGATATTCTGGACCTTTTGTTCTTCCAGAAGAATTTTATTACTATTTTTTCTAGCTCTATAAAATTTTATTTTTTGGCAGATTGATTGGTATGGCATTAATATGTAAATAAATTTAGGTAAAATTGTCATTTTTATTATATTAGCTTGATCTAGCCACGGGCAACTGATGTTTTTCCAATTACTTAGATCTGACTTTATTTGTACAAAAAGTGTTTTGTAATTTTGTTCATATAGGTCCTGGGTTTGTTTTGCCAGGTAGACTCCCAATATTTTATAATTTCTACAATAACTTTAAATGGAATTTCTCTTTCTATTTCTTGTTGTTGGTATAGGAATGCCACACACACACATATGTATATGTGTACATTTTTGTATATGTATGTGAATATATGTGTGTATGTGTGTGTATGCATACACATATATATACATATATATACGTGTGTGTGTGTGTGTGTGTCTGTATTCTCTTCAAATATCCCGATACTGAGAAAAGGCTCAAGAATTATGATGATCAGTTTTCCAACTAGGAATGTAAATAGTTCAACATTAATAATTTCCTTATGATTTCTTTTTTTCCTGTTTACCTTCTCATGCTTCTCTTGCTTCTTGTATTTGCAAGTCAAATTTTTGCTTCAGTCCTGGTGTTTTCATCAAGAATGCTTGAAAGTGCTCTATTTCATTGAATGACCATGTTTTTCCCTGTAGCATTATACTCAGTTTTGTTGGATAGGTGATTCTTGGCTTTAATCCTAGCTCTTTTGACCTCAAGAATATCATATTACAAACCCTTTGATCCCTTAATGTAGAAGCGGCTAGATCTTGTGTTATCCTGATTGTTTCCACCATGCTCAAATTGTTTCTTCCTGGCTGCTTGTAATATTTTCTCCATGACCTGGGAACTCTGGAATTTGGCTACAATATTCCTAGGAGTTTTCTTTTTGGGATCTTTTTCAACAGGTGACTGGTGAATTCTTTTAATTACTATTTTGCCCTCTAGTTCTAGAATATCATGGCAGTTTTCCTTGAAAATTTCTTGAAGAATGATTTCTAGGTTCTTTTTTTGATTGTGGCTTTCAGGTAATCCAATAATTTTAAAATTATCTCTCCTTGATCTATTTTCCAGTTCAGTGGTATTTCCAATGAGATATTTCACATTGCCTTCTATTTTTTCATTTGTTTGGATCCGTTTTATAGTATCATGATTTCTCATAAAGTCATTAGCTTCCATTAACTCCAATCTAATTTTGAAGGAATTATTCTCTTCAGTGAGTTTTTGAAACTCCCTTTCCATCTGCAAAACTGCTTTTTTATACATTCTTCTCCTCATTTGCTTTTTGGGACTCTATTGCCATTTGAGTTAGTCTGTTTTTAAGGTATTATTTTGTTCAGTATTTTTTTGTTCTCCTTTACTAACTTTTGTAAGATTTTCTTGCATCATTCTCATTTTACTTCCCAATTTTTATTCCACTTCTCTTACTTGATGTTCAAAATCCTTCTTGAGCTCCTCTATGATTTTTAATTAGGTCATATTTTTCTTGGAAGGTTTTGCTGCAGTAGTCCTTCCTTTGTTGACTTCTCTGGTTCCACGTTTTGATCCTTTTTGTCCCCAAAAAAGGATTTTATGGTCTGATTGTGCTTTCTCTACTTGTTCATCTTGCCAGCCAATTATTTGACTTTTGAGCTCTTTCCCACAGTAGAACTCTGCTTCCAGAGTGGAGAGCTATGTCCCAAATTGCTGGGTTTTTCACAAATATTGGCAGATGTCTGAAGAGAGTGCCCTCTCTGCAGCCACCACAAGCTCTGGCACACTGGCCACACACCCCAGGACCATCATCCAAGACAGTGATCCTGATCCAAGCAGGCCAAAGCAAGAGTAATTGGCCCCTGAATGATCACTTGGTCCCCCTACTATCTGCAGGCCAGGAGCTCTGGAGGCAGCCATGTGGCAGCAGCTGCAGCCTCTTTGCCTATGCCACCTCTTGCCCCAGGGGCAGGGGTTAGATTGTTCTCTTCAATCACCCAGTTCCAACAGAGTTTCCCACTGACATTTTACTTTCTCTTTGTTGTTTTTGGGTCTAGAAGTCAGGAAACTGCCAGAGCTGCAGGTTATTCACTCTCTTGAAGTTTACTCTAGGCAGTCTAAGTGATTGTTGGGGGCTGCTCCAGGCTCCAGGTGTCTCATGCAGGACTGTGTTTGTCTCCCATTTTGGTTTGACAGATTCTTTCTGTCAGCTTGCCAGGCTGGCTTCAGCAGGAAATTTCTTTCTCCCTTTCACTTGGTGTGTTCTGTGTCTCTAAAATTTGTTTAGAGTCATATGTTACAGGCATTAGAGGTGGTTGTGGTAGAAGCTCAAGGAATTTCCTGCTTCTACTCTGTCATCTTGGCTCCATCCCCCCACCGCCCCAGCCTTAACTTCTTTTTGGTTTATTTTGAGGTGTGATTTATCAAGTTCAGAGAGGGAGATATTGAGGTCTCCGAACTAGCATAATTTTGCTATCTATTGCTTCTTCTAACTCCCTTAACTTCTCTTCTAAGAATCTGGATACTATACCACTTGGTACATATATGTTTAATAATGATATTGCTTCTTTTTCAATGGTGTCTTTTAGTAAGATATATTTTCCTTCCTTATCTCTTTTATTTAGATCTATTTTTGTTTTTGCTTTATCTGAGATAAGGATTGTTACCCCTGCTTTTTTTTTTTCACTCTACCTGAAGCATAATATATTTTACTTTATCCTTTTACCTTTATCCTGTGTGTATCCCCCTCTTTCAAATGTGCTTCTTGTAAAGAGCATATTGTAGGATTAAGGTTTTTAAACCATTCTGCTATCTGCATCCATTTTTTGGGAGAGTTCATTCCATTCACATTCACAGTTATGATTACTCTCTGTGTCTTTCCCTTCATAATATCTCCTCCCCTGTTTATGCTTTTATTTCTCCCTTCTCCCTTCCCCTCAAATGTTTTCCTTTTGTCCACCACTTTCCTCAATATTCTCTCCCTATCAACTCCCCTCCCTTTTCCTACTCTTTCCCTTTACTACTTCTTCCTTCCCTTCAAACCACCCCCACTATTCTTACCACTTCCCCTTCCTATTGTCTGTAGGGTTTGATACATTTTTATACTTAATGTAATATGTTATTTCCTCCGTGAACTAAGATTGATGAGAACAAATCTCATGTATTGCTCCTCACCCTTCCCTCTTTCCCTCTATTATGATAAGTTTTATGTCTCTTCATAATAGTATTCTATAATTAAGTGATTATGTTATTCCCTCCTTATACCAAAACCAATGAGGGTGAAGCTCATATAATGTTCACCTCCCTACCTTCTTTCCCTCTACTGTACTAATTTTTATGCCTCTTTGTGTGACATAATTTACCCTTTTCCACCTCCTCCTCTCCTCTTCTCTCACTACAGTCCCTTTACATCCCTTAACAAGGTTTTTTATTGTCACTGTAGGTAATTTATATCCACACCCACTATCTTTCTATATCCCTTTTAAATGTCTGTAAAACCAACCACTAGCAGCTGTTTGGAAGAATGCTACTGTGAACAGCTTTTAAGGTTCTGAGTACAAAGTATAGTAAACACTCGATTTAATCTATAACAAATCAAAGGAAAACATTCACAGTAAATCAAGGTACAGCAGTCACTATGTTACAACTTACCACAGAAAATCAAACTATAGCATTAACAAAAACTTGTCACAGAAAATGGCCACTACTGTGGAAACTCCACTACAGTGGTCACAAAGTTTTGAACAAAGTGCAATCATTTAGTAACTCATACATTTACAAAAACCTTAATTCAATCACAAACTACAATAGTCAAAGTTTTCCACTCGTGGACCATACTAGGTTATAAATCAATTACTAATTCAGTCATCAATCACTAAGTACATTTATTCAACCAATCATGCTTCATTATTCACTATTCAGTCATTAGAAACTACACAGACCCTCCACCCCAGGTCCCTAGTAAATTTACAATTTCTCAGTTAGTACACAGTACTATACAAATAAAGTCTTCTTTCAGCTTGACTTGGAGTGGTCCCTTGGATTCACTGGATCCCCTTCCATGGTCCCAGATCCTACCTGGCTTCACCAAACTGTCACCTGTGTTCAAAAGTAGACAGCTCCCAGGTCCTTGTCCAGCTCGCTGTGCAGTCCCTCTCACAGTGTCCACTCCACTCCAAATCCTTCATAGTCTCTGTTCCTGGGAAGACAAGGCTTAACAAAGCCACAAACAGACTCACACAAAGTACCAGTATCATGGTCATGCTTCCTCAGTCTTTGGCAGCTCTGGCTGGCCCTCAGAAATCCTCTGCAACTCCTCAGCAGCTCCAGCTGGCCCTCAGACTCATCAGAAGTTTCAGCTAGTTCCCAAAATCAAAATCACTCCATCCAGGTTTTCAAAATCAGAATCATTCTCTCAAACTTGGGAGGGGCTTTCCTCTTCAGCCTCCATGGAGCCTGCTCCAAGAAAATTTCACTGGGGCTTTTCCTCTCTGGGGCTTTTCTTACATACACAGCATTAGCTTTCTGTTTCAGCCAACTCATTCCTGTTATGTCAACAATAGGAGACAGGGGTTCATATCTTCTGTTTCCCCAACAGAGGCTTGATCAGTTACTAAGTGCTAAGTACCTGCTACCTTTGCCAACACAAAGGGATCTACAGATTCAAATTACATTACCATTACAATGTCATGATAAGAAAAGTATACAATTTTCAGTATTGACAGGTATCACTATCACCTTCTTAATTTGGCAGTCAAAAAGTCTTCTTTCTTCTTGATTAGAGATTAATTTCCAATCATCCTTAACTCAATTATTCCCTTTGTATGAACTACACACTTCTCCTGCTGCTAGCCTGTAGTAAATCATGATCTTCTCAGTAAGCATTAAGTACCCAAGGAGAGGTCTTTTCATTTTGGCTCAAAGCTGCCTCCTAGAATCCATGGTTCTTCTTCCATGGGTCCAGCTCCTCCCTGAATCTCCCCAATCTTCACCTAGATTCACAGGCAGGTAGTTCTCAGCTCCTCGTCCAGCTCCTCATCCAATTCTTTGTCCAGTTCCCATTCCATATTGAAGTTCTCAGTGTCCAGTCCACCTCAAGTACTTCACAGTTTCTGTTTCTGTGAAGGCAAAGCTTAAGAAAGCCAAAAAAGCATTTATACACATTGCTGGCACCATCATCAATTCACTATCTGCCTATGAAATCAACACAGACCCACAAACAAGGAGTGAGAACTCAACACAAATCATCAGTATAGTCCCAGGATCTCTGAAACCCTCCTCCAGGACTTCTATAAACATACAACAAGAAAATCCTCTTTCAGGGCTTCCAGTAAGGTCCCATGCATTCTGTACAAAGTATTACAAACACAAATCAACACAAACAGAACAGACAAACATAGTGCAGGCCACCTCAAGTGTTCCCTTTTCAGTTCTCCTATCTCCCAGCTTGTGCTTCTGCTTGTATATGGTCATTAGCCCCTCCCTGTTCCACCCACCTCTTATGTTCTTTCTTTTCCTGTCTTTGGCAAGTCCCTCCCACTGTGGTTTTCACAAGTGCTGTTTCTTAATAAAGACTTGATATAATCATGGGCAAGGCTCAACTGAAACAAGGTACTAAGTACTTGTTTGCTTGCCATTACAGCTTCTAACAGTCTGACTTTGTAAAGATTTTCAATATCCTTTCTACTGGGTAGGCCCCAATCCCATCCCACTCTCACATACATATACATTGTTCATCTTTCTTTCATGTGTTGCCTCCCCCCCCCATTTGATTTAAATCTTCTTAATAGCAGACCCTTCTTTTCTTCATTTGTACCATCAGTGCTTAGCATAGTGCCTAACATATTGTTTGTTGTTCAGTTATTTTCAGTTGTTTCTCACTCTCAGTGAACTCATTTGGGATTTTCTTGGTGAACACACTGGAACAGGTTGCCATTTCCTTCTCCATATCATTTTACAGATGAGGAAATTGAGGCAATCAGCATTAAGTGACTTGTCCAGAGTCATACAGTTAAGAAGCTTCTGAGATCAGATTTGAACTCAGCAAGACAAGTCTTCCTAATTCCAGGCCCAACTCTCTACCTGCTCTACCGCCTAGCTGCCTCTAGCATGTTGTAAGGACTAAATAAGGCTTACTGATTATTATGGTATTCTTTTATTAATATTTAAGCTTCTTTAGGGAATGAATTGACTCTCTTTTTTGGTTTTTTTTTTGTATCTTTATTCTTAGTTCTTAGACAGTGTCTGGTATTTAGTAAATGCTTAATAAATGCTTACTGCTTTGCCAAATTGCCTTAATGTGAAGTCAGTAAGTTCCATAAATATGAACAGATTTCTACAAAGTTAAATAGACTGTATATAAAAGAATCATAATTAAAACCCATTTCTTCTGACTCTAAATATTGAGGTATTTGTATTCATAAATCTCAAAATTGATAGCAACTATTTTAAATGATTCCATTTCCTTGTGTGTAAATATGTAAAGGATTGGACAACATGACTTTTTGTACTCTTTATATTCTAAGGTCTTATCAAAGATCATATTATACACATGATGAAACCAAAAGGAAGTTTCAGTATAAAACAACTTCCTGCCTCTCATATCTCTCTCTTTTATATTAAACTCAATTAGTACAGATCTCTTCTTGTCCCCCATCCAGTAGGATATGCAATAACATAAAGGTCTTAAACATGATCTAAGAATTAATATGCATATGTTGTCAACTTCCAGCTACCAGTATTGATTGGCAGACCTCTGGGAGAAAACAAAAAGATTAATCTGGGTATCACTCCTGTCAACGTGGGTTACCAATTGAATCCTCTCACTTAAGATTTAGCTTCAACTGTTTTCATTCTAATGACATAGCATCCCTAGGCTGCTTGTCTAAGAATTTGCTTCTATTCTTGAAATAGTACAGTAAAGTGTAATATTCTGTTAGCCTGTGAACTTCAATACAGTTAAAAGAGGAAATTGAGGGGGGCAGAAGTAGGGAAGAAAGGGAGTAAGCATGGCTTCAGGAAAAACCCCTGGTGAAATGTTCATAGGCGGATGGCAGGCAGAGGTTAGAAGGTGTCTTTCATGCAACCCATAAGGAGGAAGAATGATTGACAAGGTCAGGGTATATGAAGCAATAACATTTGAACATTAGTTTGACTGAAGCTTAAAGAGTTTGGATAAGCCAAAAAATTGGGGGCAGGGGGGAAAAGGAGTAAACATACTCAAAAACACCATTTTTTTTTTTTTTGCCTGAAAGGGATCATGTGAACAAAACTAGACCTTCACTTGACTAAGTAGGAAGACTCACATGAATGGAGCAAGGAAAAGCCAAAACTGTCTTATAATCCAATAGATAGCCAACAGTCTCTTTTTCTTTTCTTTTTTTATTCAGTAAAGTACTTAATTGATTTTACCCTTATACTTTCCTTCCCAAAACTAAGTATTTAGATACCAGGAATCACTAATAAAGATAGTTAAATAAGCAAACCATCACCCTGAAAGCAATTGTGTCAAACTATGTAATGTTTTTCAATTATATAATTATTGATAATTAAATATTTCACCAAAGATCTGAAATTATCTTATGCTATGGAGGTGATTCTGGCCTATGAAGAACTATGGCAATTGAATGTAAACTCTGGCAAATCTTATAAAGATGAAAACGCATAAACATAAACTGTATGTGTCTTGCCTGAGAATCTTTCTACAAAATGCTCACTTCCAGGAGGTTGGTTTGGAAGATGGGAGGATGAGACATTCTAGAAGGACTGGGTGGTTGTGGTCTTTATCAATAAGGGCAGGATTCATACCAATGCAATCATAGGTTCCTTTATCCAACAAGCATTATAAAAGCTGTATGTATGAGGCACTCAGATGAGGGGTTTGAACATGAAATATTGCCTGTCCTGAATGTACTTGAATTTTACTAGACAGAAACAACATAGACACAGATATGTAACTGTAAAACAAGCAAAATAATTGGAGCCTGCTCTTTTGAGAAGTGAGTGCCTGATGGGAATGTTTAATTCTTGTTTGTCCAGATATGTACACTTCACTTTTAGCTCAACCCACTCTCTGTGTTGCTATACTTTCTCACACATAATTGTATTCTCCTCTCTTTTTCTTCCCTCTTTATTTTTAGATGCCTTTTATATTTTTTTCTTCTTCTATTAGAATGGAAATCCTTGAGTGGATATATTGTCTTATTTTGTGTATTTGTATTCTCAGGACTTAGCAAAGTGTATGGTATGTAGGAAGTACTTAATAAACATTCTACGTATCTATCTATCTGTCTGTCTATGAGTTTTCATCTACGAATCATATATTTCTTAGGTATTTAATATTCTGGGAGAAGAAAGGGTTCAGTATAACGAGATGGCAGGAGATGGCACTGAGGTAGTGCAATAGTAATGTAATTTGATCCTTTTGTATTGGCAAAGGTAACAGGTACTTAGCACTTAGTAATTAATCAAGCCTCTGTTAAAGAAACAGAGGTATAAATCCCTGTTGCTGATGTAACAGGAGGGGTTGGCTGAAACAGGAAGCTAAGGCTGTCTGTATATAAAGACCCTGGCTGGGAAAGACTTCTTCTTTCCCAGCCTGGGAAGCTTTAGAGGAAAGTGTCCCTTTCCCCAGGCTGGAGAGAATGATTTTGATTTTGAAAACCTTGGATGGAGTGATTTTGAACCGCTGAAACTTTTGCTGAGTCCAAGGACCAGCTGGAGCTGTTTAGGATTTCTGAGGGCCAATGAGATAGGTGGAGGTGAGAAGAAAATGAATTATAGTCATGAAGGCAGCACTTACAAAAATGTGTAGAGAAGGGAGAGGTAATATCATGTGTGGGAAAAGCAAATAAAATAGTTTGAAGCACAGAAGGAATGAAGGAGAATAAGCTGTAATATGAATGGGAAAAATGTTCACTTAAATTGTGAAATATTTAAGACAAAGGGATATGTAGTTATTCCAAAATGCAATAGGGAACAACTGAAACTTCTTGAATAGAGAAGGTCAAACGGTCAAGTAATGTGCTTCATAAAAATAATAATAATGATAATGATAATGATAATAATAATAATAATAATAATAATAATAATAAATTTAAAGCTATGTCCAGAATGGAATGGAAAAGAGAGATAATTGAGTCAAGTGGGTAATTATTGCAATAAGACAGGTAAAAAGTGGTAATGGGCTTAACACAGGCACTAGTTGTATGAGTGGAGAATCATATGTAACTTTGAAAAGGAGGTTAGATAATTAGAGAATTTTAATAATTTGAATGACTTCAGCTTTATTTTCCTCCCTGATTGATGAATCTCTCCTATTCCTACAGCATTGGAAAAAGCAATTAATATGATTTGGTTACATTTTCTCATGAAACAACTGACTCCTCTGTGTCCCAGCCTTAATGTTTAAGAAGCACATTCTCATATCAAACCTTAGATGTGCCATTGGAAAACTTCTAATTATACTTCCAAGTCATGCTTTCCATTAGCAAGCCAAAAAAAAAAAAAGTTCATCCTTCTTCCAAATAATAATCTTCCAAAAAACATAACACAGTAGTCACGTTCCCCTTAACAAATGTTTTTTTTAAGCTGTTCCTCATGAGATGATTGTGAATTAACTATCCTAGTTCTCTTTCTTTAAACACATTCTAACTCATCAATGTCACATAGAAAATAACGAATGCTAGTCAGAATTCATAATAACTATGACACACTAGTCAAAAATCTAATGCCTGACAGCTACTGTAGGATGAAGAAATAGGTATGGTTATATTCAGGATCTGAAATTCTATATAACAAATTTCATTTACAATTGTAACACTGACTTGTTCTAGGTTAATTTATCCTATGTCATTCTATATTGTATAAGTATTTTCTGAAAACAATAAACAGCTTCCCAAAGTATTCAATTTATTTCAACTAGAAGATATAAATGTAATAACAACCCATAATTCAATTGTATTTATGCATAGTTTTGCATAATTAAAGGAGGTTATCATGTACTGTTTTAATTATTTTATTAGGTTAGATATTTGACAATAATATATTAAATTTAAAATCTTTTTTACATTGAATTTTATGTTTATTTTTAGTTTACATCATTCATTTCCGCAAGATTGTGAGTTACAAATTTTCTCCCCATCTTTCCACTACAAACCACTACAAAAACAGTGATCCCACTGTATACACCCTCCCCCAATCTGCTCTCTCCTATATCCTTCACCATCCCCCCCACTAACTTTCTAGTAGGGTGAGATGGATCTCCTTACCCTAGTGCCTATATATCTCATTTCCCAGTTGCATGTAAAAAAATAATAATAATACATTTTTTTGAACATTTGATTTTAAAACTTTGAATTCCAGATTTTTTTTTCCCTTCCTCACTGATCACCAGCCCTTACAGGGAAGACAAGCAATTCAATATAGTTTGTACATGTGAAGCTACACAAAACATTTTCATAGTGGATATATTGTGAAAGACTGAGTATATTTCCCTCCATCCCATCCTGCCCCCTACTTGTTCTGTTTTCTACTTTGACCTGGTCCCTTTTGAAAAGTGTGTGCTTCTAACTACCCTCCCCCCATAACCTGCCCTCCCCTCTGTCATCTCCCCTCTCATCTCCTTTGCCCTTGCTTTTCTGTAGGGTGAGATACCCTATTTAGTGTGTATGTCATTATCCCCCTGAGCCAAATTCAGTGAGAGTAAGGTTGACCAATTCCCTTTTGTCTTCCTATTGTTCCCCTCCATTGTAACAATTTTCCCTTGCCTGTTCTGTATGAGATAATTTACCAGATTTGGTCTCTCCCCATCTCTTCTCATTATATTCCTCTCTCATTTCTCAATTTCACCTTTTAAATATCAAGCCTTCCTATTCAATTGATCCTGTGCCCTCTGTCTATGTATACCTGTACACACACACGCACACACACACACACACACACACATTCACACACATATATAAATGTGTGTGTGCCTGTGTATGAGTGTGTGTGTGTGTGTGTGTGTGTGTGTGTATATATATATCTACGTATATATGTATATATATATGAGTGTATATGAAAATATACATTTATATTTCCTTCACCTATGCTCATATTGAGAAAAGTTTCATAAGTTACAATTATCATTTTTCCATGTAGCCATGTAAATATTTCACCTTTGATAAGTTCCTTGTGATTTCTTTTCCCTGTTTACCTTCTCATGCTTCTCTTGCTTCTTGTATCTGAGTGTCAAATTTTCTATTCAACTTTGGTTTTTTTTTTCATCCAGAAAACTTGAAAGTCCTCTATTTTGTTGAATGTTGAAAACATCAAAGCAATTTCCCTTGAGGATTTCTTGAAGGATGATTTCTAAGTTCGTCTTTTGATCATGGCTTTCAGGTTATCCAATAATTTTGAAATGATCTCTCCTGGATCTATTTTCCAGGTCAGTGGTTTTTTCCAATGAGATATTTCACATTGCTTTCAATTTTTTCATTTGTTTGGATCTGGTTAATAGTATCTTGATTTCTCATAAAGTTATTAGTTTCCATTTGCTCCAAGATAAATCTGAAGGAATTATTCTCTTTAGTTAGCTTTTGAGATTCGTTTTCCATCTGGCAAATTCAGTTTTTTAAGGCATTCTTCTCCTCATTGGCTTTTTGGGCCTCTTTTGCCATTTGAGTTAATCTATTTTTTTAAGGTGTTATTTTCTTCAGTCAGGTTGTTGACTCTCTTTTCATGATTTTCTTG
>CM053585.1:54916167-54936684 GCA_028646515.1 Pseudochirops corinnae
ATTGGCTTTTTGGGCGTCTTTTGTCATTTTAGTTAATCTATTTTTTAGGGTGTTGATTTCTTCAGTCATACTGCTGACTCTCTTTTCATCATTTTCCTGCAACATTCTTATTTCTCTTCCCAATTTTTCTTCCACTTCCCTTATTTGGTTTTGAAAATCCTTCTTCAGCTCTTCTCTAGCTTTAAGGCATTCTTCATGTTTATTGGAGGCCTCTGGTGGGGGCGCTCTGGTTGCGCTCTCCTCCCCCCTCTCTCTCCCATGATCTTTCTTTTCCCCAAAGAAGGAATCTAGGGTTTGGGGGCTGTTCTTACTTTGCTTCTTATGCTTAGTTTTACTCATGGTTGTGCAGACCGTGAATTTTTTTTTTTAAATCTCTGTGGAGCTCTGCTTCCAGAAGGGAAAGGTCTGTCCCAAATCGCTGGGGTTCTCCTGGCTGATGTAGACTTCCGGCTGACTGGATAATGAAGACTCCAAGACCGAGGCCCAAGACGACGATCTGGATCCAGGCCACTCAACACGAGAGCACTGGCCTGAGAACAATCGCTCAGTCCCCCTGCTGTCTGCAGGCCGCGGGCAGGAAGCTACAAGGCGGAGGTGGGTGCAAAACCTTTGCCTTTTGCTTTTCCACTCTGGAGACCTTTTGGCCGGACTGCTTATCTCCCCCTTTCACAATCCCCACTCGCAGCTGGTGCTTATCCGCTCACCTGAGAGGCTTCTCTGCACCTCCCTCCCAGCCGCCCCTGGGGCACAGCCTCGGCTTCAGGCCAGGCTGGTTTCGGTTCGCAGTGCTGATATGGTTCCTTGTAGCCGAGCTGACTTTAATGGGAAGTATCCTTGTGTGCGTTCTGGAGTTCTAAGATTGGTTTAGAGTCCTATTTTATGGGTTTTTTTGGGTGGCTATGTGAGAGCTGTGATATGTTCCTGCTGCTACGCCGCCATCTTGGCTCCGCCCCACCAAAATCCTTCTTAAGCTCCTCTATGGCCTATAACCAGTTCATATTTTCCTTCGAAGCTTTTGGTGCAGGAGTTCTGACTTCATTGTCTTTTTGCTATTCCATGCTTTGATCTTTTTTGTCCCCAAAATAAGAATCTAAAGTTGGATTGCTGTGCTTGTTGTTCTTCCTTTTCTTGCTCATGTTACCACTCAATTACTTCAGTTTTGAGCTTTTTGTCACAGTAGAACTCTGCTTCCAGAGAGGAGAGGTTTGTCCCACAATGCTGAGGTTTTTTCAACTGCTGGAGGTATTAGTTGGGTGCTCTCTCTGCAGCCTCCACAGGCTCTGCCACCTGGTCACACACCCCAGGACCTCCACCCAATACAGTTATCCAGATCCAAGCAGGTTAAAGTGAGCGTGATTACCTCTGAACATGGTCTCTTGGTCCCCCTACAAACTGCAGGCCTGCAGATCTAAAATAGCCAGGTGGAGGTGGCTACACAGCTGCTATGCCTGAGCTGCTTCTCCCTTCTGAGGGCAGAGCCTGGATCACACTCCTGGTCCCCCTGTTTCCAAAGTCCAGGCTGATCTTTTATTTTGCCTTTGGCATTCATTGTTTGATAATTCAGGAAAAGGCCACAGCTGCTGGTGATCCACTCTCCCAAAGTCCCTCCAGCCATAGCTGATCAGGACCACCCTGGGGTTAAAACTGCAGGCTCACCAGGGTCTGGGTTTGGCTCCCAGCATACTGTGATGGACCCTTCCTGCTGGTCTCACAGACTGCCTTCAGTGGGAGATTTGTTTTTCTCTGTCACTTTGTGGGTTCTGTAGCTTTAAAGTTTGTTTAGAGTCATATTTTATAGGTATTTGAGGTGATTTTGGGGGGAGCCATGGAATTTTCCTTCTTCTATGCTGCCATCCTGGCTCTACCACCCAGTATAAATTTACAATCTTTTAAAAAAAAACTTTTGTGTTCCATATTATTTCTCTCCATTTCAATTTACCATTTCCTTGGGAAGACAAGCACTTTGATTTCAATTATACACATGACGTCATACAAAATATATCTCCATATTAGATGTGCTGCAAAATAAAATCAAGCAAAATGACATAATAACAAGTAAAAAAAAAGCATGCTTCAATTTGTATTCAGAGTTTGTCAGTTCTCTTTATGGAGTTGGATAGTAATTTTCCTCATGGGTCCTTTAGAATTGTATTGGATCATAATCTTGATCAGAGTGGGTAAATCTTTCACAGTTGATCATGTTTACAATATTGCCCTTCGTGTGTTTACTACTCTACTGATTATTCTTATTTCACTTTGAATGGGTTCATATGTCATCCTAGGTTTTTCTGAGAGCATCCTGTTCATATTTTCATATAATACAATAGTATTTCATAAAACTATATAAAATAACTTCATTAGTCATTTTCAACTGATGAACATCCCCTGGATTTCCAATCCTTTGCCACTATGAAAATATTTTAGTACAAAAAGATCCTTTTCCACTTTTCTTTGTTCCTTTTGTGATAGAGACCAAATAGTGGTATTACTGTGTGAAAGGGAATGCAAAGTTTTTTAATTCCTTGGAAAAATAAATCTCAAGAATGGTTGGACCAATTCAGAGCTCCAACAATAGTCCAATCTCATAGGGTTGAGGTAGTTGTTTTAATTTTCATTTCCCTAATCAGTAGTGATTTAAAGCATTTTTAATAATACTATTAATAACTTTGATTTCTTGTTCTGAAAACAGCCTGTTTGTATCTTTTGCCCATTTATCAACTAGAGAAAGGCTCTTATTTTTAATTTGCATTTCTCAAAGCAATACTGAGTTAGATTTTTTTTTCAATATGGCTATAGAGACCTTTAATTACTTCATCTGAAAGTAAATTTTATCTTTTTATCATTTATCAATTGGGAAATGGCTCCCAATTTTATAAATTTGACACAGTTTTCTGTATGTTAGACAAATGAGACCTTTATCAGAGGAACATGCTGCATTTTTTTTCCCACACTTACTATTGCTAATTGTATTTCCTTGCACCCTATTGTTCTACCCCCGTTTATACTATTTTCTCTCTCCTTTCACTCTGTCCCTTCTCAAAAGTGTTTACTTCTGAAAACCCCTTCTAATGGTAATGTAATTTGGAGATGTCCCTGTATTGGCTTGGTTTTTGAGTTGAATGTTAAAACCCAGAGCTTGTGAATCCCACTTGTGGAATGGACTTGTTGATGTCAAGAGAGGGGGCTGAACTGGGAAGAGCTGTGAATTAGGAGAGAGGCCCAACCTGAGAGAAGGCCAGAAGGACTTTTGGAGAGCATTATTCAGTATCATGGAGCCTGAGTTGCTGAGAGAAAGACTGCTGAGAGCATGTTGGAGCTGCCCAGGACTTTTGAGAACTACCACCCAGAGCTGCCAAGAACTGAGGAGGTATGGCCGTGATGCTGGTATTTTGTCTGTCTGTTTTGATGTTGTTTTACCAGATTCACCTGCTGGTGAAGGACAGTGCTGCTGTTTTAGAGGTCTGGGACTGTTCTACAGGCAGAGATTGACTTGATGAGGACACTGGCCATGGCTTTGTTGAGCCTTGTCTCCCCAGGAACTGAGATTGCTGAGGGCTTGCCTTTCCTTGTGTTTTCAATGCTGAGATGATATCTTGACCTTGTTATAGCTTCAGGGTAGATGGCCTTTTGTGCTTTCCTGCCCCTTTTGAGAAAGTGCTTGGTGTCAATGGATGGTATTGTAATTACTTTGTGATCCAGGGTTGGGAAACCTTTGGCTTTTTTATGCTCTGTGATTGAACAAATGAATGTATTTTGTTTATGATTGGAAACTTATCTCCATTTGAGAAGAGACTTTGACTGACTAAATGAATGTACTGTCTAGGGGTGGAGTAGTACCTGGATTGAATTGAGAACTTACTTGCTAAAGGAATGAGTTACATAGTATTTTGACTTTCTCTGTTCTGTGAATGTTGTGCTGAATAAATGGGGTTTGTTTTGCTGGCAATCTGAACCTTGGAAGTTGCCTTTGCTTGGCATGATACCCCTTTCCCCAATCTGTCCTTTCTTCTATCAGTCCTCCATCCTCTTCCCCTTCTACTTTCCTAAGGTTAAAATAGGTTTCTATATACTATTTCCTGTGTATCTTATTCCCCTTTTGAGTCAATTCTGATGAGAGTAAGGCTCATTCACTGTCTTTCACCTCCCCCCTTTTCCCTTCCATTGTAAAAAACTTGTTCTTGCCTCCTTTATGTGAGACAGTTTACCTCTCCCTTTCTCCTTCTCACAATACATTTTTTCTCTCACTCCTTGATTTTATTTTTTAGATATCATTCCTTCATATTCAACTCAGACCTGCGTCCTTGGTCTATATATAGACCTTCTAACTGCCTTAATAATGGAAAGCTCTCATGAATTACAAATAGCATCATCTCATGTAGGAATGTAAACCATTTAGACTTTTAAAATCCCTTATGGTTTTCCTTTCCTGTTTAACATGTTATCCTTTTCTTTAGTCTTGTATTTGAAAGTCAAATTTTCTCTTCAGCTATGGTATTTTTGTCAAAAATGCTTGAAAATCCTCTATTTCATTGAATGTTCACTTTTATTCCCAAAGGATTTTCCTCCTTATAGGTGATTCTTGATCAGAATCCTTGCTCCTTTGCCTTCACGAATATCAAATTCTAAGTCCTCTGATCCTTTAATGTTGAAGCTGTTAAATATTGTGTTATCCTAACTGTAATTCCACAATATTTGAATTGTTTCTTTCTGACTGCTTGTGATACTTTCTCCTTGACATGGGAACTCTGGAATTTGGCTATAATATTCCTTGCACTTGTCATTTTGAAATCTTGTTGAGGAGATTATCAGTGAATTCTTTCAACTTCTATTTTACCTTCTGGATCTAGAATATCAGGACTGTTTTCCCCAATAATTTCTTGAAAGATGATATCAAGGATCTTTTTATCATGGTCTTCAGCTAGTCAAATAATTTTAAAATTATCTCTCCTGCGTCTGTTTTCCAGATCAGTTGCTTTTGCAATTAAATATTTCACATTGTCTTCATTTTTTCATTCTTCTGTCTTTGTTTTATTGTTTCCTGATTTGTCATAAGGTTATTAGATTCCATTTGTTCCATTCTAAATTTAAGCAATTATTTTCTTCAGTGTGCTTTTGGATCTCTTTTTCCATTTGGCCAATTCTGTTTTGTTTTTTTGTTTTGTTGGTTTTTTTTAGAAATTCTTCTCCTCATTTACTTTTTTGACCTCTTTTGCCATTTGTCCTAGTCTATGTTTTTTAGTATGGTTTTTTTTTCCCCTTGGGGGGTAGAGCCAAGACGGTGGAGTAGAAACAGGACTTCTGTATGGCTCTGGCTTCCACCTCTTCCAAAACATGTAAAAAATGGCTCTCAACAAACTTTAGAGCTAGAGAACCCACAAAGTCACAGAAAGAAACAAATCTCCTGCTGAAGGAAGCTCAGCAGGCCAGCAGGAACAGCCCATCACAGTATGCTGGAAAGTGAGTGCAGTCTCAACTAAGCTGCAGTTTTAGCTCCAGGGTGGCCCCACCCAGCCACAGCAGGAGCAGATTTCACAAGAGTAAATTATCAGCAGCTATAGAGGTTACCAGACTTCTCAATCCACAAATGCCAAAGAAAAAGTAAAAGGTCAGTGCAGAACTTTGTTCAAACAAGGGCAGTATAGTCTGGCTGCTACACCTGGAGAGAGAAGCAAAGGAGTTGCAGTGGCTGCAGCCAGTGTCGCATCGCTGCTTCTGGAGCTCCTGGACTTCAGATTGTAGGTGGACCAAGAAACCATTCAGGGGGTAATCACTTTTGCTTTGACCTACTTGGATCCAGATCACAGTCTTGGGTGGAGGTCCTGGGATGTGTGACCAGTGAGTCAGAGTTTGTGGGGGCTTTAGAGATAGTGCCCATCTAATAGCTCTGGCAGCTGCAAAAATTTCAACAATTTGAGAAATAGCTATCACCATTTTGGAAGCAGAATTCTACCAAGGCAAAGAGCTCAAAAGTGAAGTAAATTCCCGGCCAATGTGAGCAAGCAACAGAAGCACAAACAGATGCTAGAATCCTTTTTTGGGCACAAAAAGGATCAAGGCATGGAGAGGGAGGAAAACATCAAAGTCAGAACTCATGCATCAAAAGCCTCAAAGAAAAATATGAAATAGTTATAGACCATGGAAGAGTCCAAGGATTTTGAAAATCAAGTAAGAGAATTGGAGAAAAAATTGGGAAAAGAAATGAGAATGATGCAAGAAAATCATGAAAAGTGAGTCAATTGTCTGCTAAAGGAGATCTAAAAAATACTGCAGAAAATAGCACCTTAAAAACTAGACTTGCTCAAATGGCAAAAGAGGCCCAAAAAGCAAATGAGGAGAAGAATGCCTTAAAAATGCCAAATTTGCCAGATGGAAAAGGAATTTTAAAAACTCACTGAAGAGAATAACTCCTTCAAAATAAGATTGGAGCAAATGGAAGTTAATGACTCTATGAGAAATCAAGATATTATAAAACAGATCCAAAGAAAGGGGGGAAAAAGGCAATGTGAAATATCTCATTGGATAAACTACTGACCTGGAAAATAGATCCAGGAGAGATCATTTAAAAATTACTGGACTACCTGAAAGCCATGACCGAAAAAAAAAAAAAGAATCTAGACACCATCTTTCAAGAAATTATAAAGCAAAATTCCCCTGATAGTCTGGAACAAGAGGGCAAAAGAGAAATTAAAAGAATTCACCAATCGCCTCTTGAAAAACATCCCCAAAAGAAAACTCCTAGTAATATTATAGCCAAATTCCAGAGCTCCCAGGTCAAGGAGAAAATACTGAAAGCAATCAGGAAGAAACAATTTGAGTATAGTGGAAACACAATCAGGAGAACACAAAACATAGCAACTTTTACATTAAGTGATCAAAGGGCTTGGAATAGGATATTCTTGAGGTCAAAGGAGCTAGGACTAAAACCAAGAATCATCTACCCAGCAAAACTGAGTATACTGCTACAGGGAAAAATATGGTCATTCAATGAAATAGAGGACTTTCAAGAATTCTTGATGGAAAAAAAAAAACAAGCTAAACAGAAAATTTGGCTTTCAAATACAGGAAGCAAGAGAAGGTAAAAAGGAAAAAGAAATCATAATGAACTTATTAAAGTTGAACTATTTACATTCCTACATGGAAAAATAATAATTGTAACTCATAAGACTTTTCTAAGTATGAGGATAGCTGAAGTTAATATGTATGCATGTATATACACACACACATTATATATATACACATATTAACACATATGCATACATATTAACATATATACACATGCATATACACATACATACACACATATATTTATGTATATGTATGTATATATGTATGTGTATGTATACATACATATATGTATGTATAGGAGGATGTATGAGTATATAAATATATATGTGAGTGTGGGCATTTGTATGTTCATATATACATAGGCAGAGGGCACAGGATGAGTTGAATATGAAGGGATGGTATCTAAAAAATTAAATTAAGAGGTGAGTGAGGAATTTATTGGGAGGAGGAGAAAGGGAGAGATAGATTAGGGTAAATTATCCCATATAAAAGAGGCAAGAGAAAATTGTTACAATGGAGAGATAGAGCAGGAAAGTGAATGGGAATGGGACAACCTAATTCTCATTGAATTTGGCCTAAGGAAAGAATAACATCTACACTCAGTTGGGTATCTTACCCTAACAGAAGGGGAGGCAGAGGATAAGGTGGGGGGGGAGATAGAAGGGAGTGAAGATTTGGGGAGAGGGTAGTTAGAAGCAAACATTCTTGAAAGGGATAGACTCAGAGGAGGAAATAGAATAAGTGTGTGTGGGGGGTGCAGGTAGAGGGAAACATAGTTAGTCTTCCACAATATAACTACTATGGAAATGATTTGGGTAACTACACATGTACAATCTATATTGAATTGCTTATCTTCCCAGTGGGAGTGGGTGAGGAGGGAAAAAGGGGAAAAAAAATCTGGAACTCAAAGTTTTAAAAACAAATGTTTAATTTTAATTTTTTTTTTGCATGCAACTGTTAATTAAGCTATACTCGTACTGGTCTATAGAAACCCATTTTGCCCTACTAGAAAATTAGTGGGGTGAAGAGGGAGGATATAAGAGAGAAAAGATTGGGGGAAGGGGCATTCATTAGGTTTGCTATTTTGGGTTATGGGCAGGAGAAAGATGTGGAAAGAAAAAATTGTAACTCAAAATCTTGTGGAAATGAATGTTGAAAACTAAAAATAAATAAATTTATATTTTCAAAAAGAGATGTTATTTTCTTCTGTATTTTTTTATTCTTCACCAAGCTGTTGACTCTTTTCTCATGATTTTCTTGCATTAATCTCCTTTATTTTCCAAATTTTTCCTCTCCTTTTCCTATTGGATTTTCAAAATCCTTTTTCAGGTCTTCCAGGACCTGTGATCAATTCATTTTTTTTTTTCTTAGAAGCTTTGGATGTAAGAGATTTAACTTTACTATCTTCTTCTGAGTATGTATTTTGGTCTTCCCTGTCATCATAATTACTTTCTATAGACAATTTTTATTTTTTTTCCCATTGTTTGTTCATTTTCCAAACCTATTACTGTACTTTTAACTGTGCGTCAAAGTAGGGCTCTGCTTCCAGGGTGGTGGGTACACTGTCCACACTTAGGGGATTTTAGGCAGCTATTTTCATAGCGCTATTTTCTAGAGACCTGTAAGTTTTCATTTCTTCCAAGGTTGTATGACAGGACAGGTGTTTTCTCCTCTTCTGGCCTGTTCCCTGGTCTGTGACAGACCAAAATCAGGAGCCCAGGAAGTAGCTCCTTGCATTGCTGCTAATTCAGTCACTCCCAAGGCATGCTCCTGGAAAGGTAGGGTTGGTCTGTGTTAGTGGTGCAGCTTGCTCTGTAATGTACTCCACTCCTACTCTGCTGACATTCTAAGTTGTTACTGGTGTCTGTGGACGGAGAGGTCCAGAAACCACCACAGATGCAAGCAATTCAGTTACTGTGAGGCCAGATCCAATCTTGCTGGGGCCTGGTGTTCACTGGTGCAGCTTGCACTGGACTGCACTCATTTTTCATCAGGGTGAAACAGAACTTTCCTGAAAATCTTGGGGTGGAAATTTGCTTCACTCTATCTTTTCATGGGTTCTGCTGCTCTAGAATTTGTGTGGAGTCTTTTTTAAAGGTATTTAGAGGGTTTTGGAGGAGAGCTCAGGGCAGTCCATGCAACTCCACTAACCTGATTTTGCCCTAATTCTTACTTTTTTATAAATTTGTCACAGTTCCTTATATAATTTGAGAGATGAGGCCTTTATTAGAGAAAATTGTAACAAAGAATTTCCCAGTTTTCTTTATTTGTTCTAATTTTGATCACAGTGTTTTGTTTCTGCAAAAGCTTTGCAATTTTATGCATTAAAAATTATCCATTTTACTGCTTGTGATCTTCTCTTTTTCTTGTTTGATAACAAACTCCTTTTATGTGTAAGTTTTACAGGTACATTTTTTTCTATGCTCATCTAATTTACTTATTATATTACACTTTATGTCAAAATCGCATATTCATTTTGACTTTATCTTGGTATATGATGTGAGATGTTGGTCTATGCCTAGTTTCTGTCAAACTAATATCCAGTTTCCCAGTAATTTTTGTCAAATGATAAATTCTTAAGTACATAATGTTGGATTTGGGGGTTTATCATTAATCATACATTAAATAAGTATGTTCATTTATTGCCATGTATTATGTGCCTAATCTGATAGCTGATTCACAACTCTATTTCTTAGCCACTATAAGACTGTTTTGATAATTTTCACTTAGTTATATAGTTGGAAATCTGAAACTACTAGTCTAAATTCTTCATTTTTTTTTCATTTAATCCCATGATATGCTTGATCTTTTGTTTTTCCAGATGAATTTTGATATTTTTTCTAGCTCTATAATTTTTTTTTATTGTTTCATGGGTATGAACCTGAATAAGTTAATTAATTTAGGTATAATTGTAATTTTTATTATATTTCCTCAGCCTTCATGAACATTTATTATTTCTCCAATTATTTCAATTTTTCCTTATTTTTGTTAATAATATTTTGTAATTGTGTTCATATAGTCCATCAGTTTGTTTGATAAGTAAACATTCAAGAATTTTATATTTTCTGCACTTATATTAAATGCTATTTCTCTTTCTAACACTTCCTGCTGATTTGTGTGGGGAGTATATAGAAATGTTAATGATTTAGGTGGGTTTATTTTAGACATTATAATTTTATTAAAATTGTTCATTGTGCTGAATACTTTTCTTTTACTTCATTCTGTAGTGTTTTCTAAGTATACCCTCATATTTGCACAGAGTAATAGTTTTGTTTCCTCTCTGCCCATTTTTCTTCCTTCAATTTATTTAATTGTTATCACTAGCATTTTAGTATGATATTAAATAGTAGTGGTGATAATGGACATCCTTGCTTCACTCCTGATCAGACTGGAAAGACTTCAAGTTTATCTGCATTACAGAAAACAAATGATCTTAGTTTTAAATAGATACTAACTGTCATAAAAAAAACAAGTTCCCTATGCTTCAGTTTTTAATATAAATCAGTGTCATATTTTGTCACCCATTCTGTATCCATGATGTAATCATATATTTTTTTTATTTTATTATTTACATGACTAATTATGCAGATAATTTTCCAATCATTAAACTAACCTACTAATCAAAAATGCGTTATCTTTCTGATATATCACTGCAATATCCTTGCTAGTATTTTGTTTAATTTTTTTGAAGGAATGTTCTTTAAGGAAATTGGTTTATAGTTTTCTTTATTTATTGAAACCGTGTTTGTGACATAAAATAAATTTGGTATGAATTCTTTATCTATTTTTAAAAATAATTTATATATTATTGAAATGAATTATTTCTTATTTGTTTGATAAAATTTACTTGTGAATCCACCTATTCCTTCTTTTTTAAAGAGATGTTATTTATGCCTTTTTCTATTTCTTTTTCTAAGATAGAATTATTAAAAATTTTTATTTCTCCTTTAATCTAGATGTAATGTCATTCACAAGCAGATTCCCAAAAGAATGCTACTCTGAACAGCTTTTAATATTTGGATTACACAGTATAGTGAACACTCCATTTATTCCATTACAAATCAAGGCAAACATCCACAACAAATCATAATATAATATTCACAATATTACAACTTATCACAGAAAATCACAATATAGTCTTCATAACAGCTTAACATTAGAATGGCCATACAATTTTCACTACAGTGGCCACAATATTTAGAACAAGGAATAAAAGAATAATCATCTGCTTTCCCTAATGGGGGAAACCCTCCTCACTTAATCATTCGATCAATTCACAATATATCAGTCTTCCATTCATGAGGCAACCATTAACTTATCAGTCACTAATCTAGATTCGCAATTACAAAATATCATTAATCACTAAGTACAGCCATTAGAAAAATCACACAAACCCTCCACCCCTCAGTGTCCAGCAAACCTCAATTTCATGCAAGGAGTGGCCTTTTCTTCATCTTGACTCTGGGTGGTCTCTCTGATTCTCTGTATCCCCTTTCATGGTCCCAGCTCCTTCCTGAATCCACCAGTCACCTGGATTCAGGGGCAGACAGCTCTCAGGTTCTCATCCAGTCCTCAGAGGTAGACAGCTCCCAGGTCTTTGTCTAGTCCTCAGGGCAGTCCCTGACACACACTGAAGTTCACAGGATCCAACACATCTCAAACCCTTCACTACGTCTGTTGCCGGGAACTCGAGGATCAGCCAGGCCACGAATAAACAAAGTCTTATCATGGTCATGCCTTTTCAAGTCCTCCAGCCTTTCAGCTGGTGCTAGGACCCAGTAGAAAACTCAGCCTTTCCAGCAGCTGCAGCAACCCTGGCCTTCCAGGTGACAGCAACAGCCACTTCGGCCTTCACCAGATTCTGGTCTCAAGAAAAACTCCAACTCAATTCTCAGTCAGCTTCCAGATGCTGGGAGAGAAACTTTCTCTCTCTCTCTCTCTCTCTCTCTCTCTCTCTCTCTCTCTCTCTCTCCCCCCCTCCTTCTCTTTCAAGCTCCAACTAACTTCTTCAATCGAGCACCCCAGCTCCCAGATGCTGGGACAATCCTGCTTCCTCCAACAGGAGCCACCAGGAGAAAGATTCTCAAATCTGTCTCTCTTTCTCTAGAACTTTTCTTATATACACACTGGCCTCCTGTCTCAGGAAACCCCTTACTGCCATGTCAGGACAGAAGAGCTCAGATCTTCCTTACTTAGCCCTAAGTTACTAAGTGCTAAGCATCTGCTAAATTGATTGTTATTACACTAGGGAGTTTACATTTTTGTAAATATTCGTCTATTCCAATTATATTGCCATTATCGTCATATAATAGGACCAGTTAGTGCCTAATAATTGCTTTAATTGCATTTGGATTGATGGTACATTCATCCTTTTCAATTTTTGATGGTACTTTGTTTCTCTTCTTTCTTTTGTTAAAAACAAATCGAGAAACAATTCCTTAGTTTTACTTTATTTACTTAATCAAGTACACTCCTCATTTTACTGATTAGTTCCATAGTTTGTTTGTTTTTTTTAATTTTTATTTTAATAATCTTTTCTTTGATTTAAAATATTTCCATTTGGAAGATTTTTGATTTGTTTCTTTTCAAGTTTTGTAGTTTTATGCCCAATTCATTTTTTGCTCTTTCTTTTATTGAAGTATGTTTTGAGATATAAATGTTTCCCTAAGTACTGTTTTGGCTTCACCCCACACATTTCAGAATGTTGCCTCACAGTTGCCATTTTGTTTAATGAAATTATTTATTATTTCTTTTACCTACTCATTTTCAGGATTAGATTATTTCATTTCCAATTGACTTTTACTATATTCTTTCCCAGTGCTTTACTAAAAGTAAGTTATATTGTATCATGGTAAGAAAAGGGTGCATCTTCTAAAATTTTCTAAGATTTTATTCATCTCTTTGAATTCTGTCTTTCTTTTTCTTGTTTAGATTTTTCCAGTTCTTAGAGGGGAAAGTTGAGGTACCCTATTATTATCGTTTTACTTTCTATTTCTTCCTGTAATCCACTTAATTATTCCTTTGACAATTTGTTATTTATGCCAGTTGGTGCATTTCTGTTTAATATTGATATGACTTCATTGTCTATGGTTTCTTTCAGCAAGATGAAGGGTTCTTTCTTATCCCATTTAATTAAATCTATTTTTACTTTTAGTAGCAGCTAGGTGGCACAGTGAATGGAGAGCCAGGCCTAGAGTCAGGAAAACTTATCTTTCTCAGATAAAACCTGGCCTCACACACTTACTGATTGTGTGATACTGGGTAAGTGACTTAAACATGTTTGCCTCAGTTTCCTCATTTATAAAATGATCTGTAGAAGGAAATCATTTCACCATCTTTGCCATGAAAAATCAAAATGAGTTCACAAAGAATCAAACATGACTAAAATGATTGAACAATAACAATTGTTTTGAGGTTTACTTGGTCTGAGATTATAACGGCTGCTCCTGAAATTTTTATTTTGACTGAGCCATAAGAGATTCTCTCCAGCCCTTTATTTTAATATTTTGTGTTTCTCTGTTTCAAGCGTGTTTCTTGTAAATAGCATTTTGTTGGATTATGCTTTTTAATCCATTTTGCTCTCTACCCTAATTTTATGGGTGATTTCATCTCATTCACAATTATTATTGTTAAATAGGCATTTCCCTTTATCCTATTTTCTTCTGTTGACTCTTCTCTCTCATTTAATACTTCCCCTCCACTATAGTCTGTTTTGCTTGTCACAACTTCTTCTTTTATCTCCTCTCCCTTTAATCAACTCCCCCTTCTCTTACTTTCCCCTCCTATTTTCCTATTGGGCAAGGAAGACTTCTTTTTCCAAATAATTGTGGGTTTGTGTGTCTTTGTAAGCCTGTGGCTTTTTATTATCCCTGTTTGAAGCAACTTAAATGTGAGTGATGTTTAAGCATTATCTGCCCCCACTCCACCACTTTCCCCTTAACTAAAAACAAATTTTTAAATAGCCTCTTATTTTTCTGCTTCATTTATGTGAGACATTTTTTTTTCCCTTTCTTCCTCTCGCTTATCATTTCTCCAAGGACACCCCTACTTCTCATCTATTATTTTTTTTACATCATCTTAACATATTAAACTTACTCCAAACCTCTTTTTATGAACAATTTCTTCAAACTGCCCTAGTAATTATAAAATTCTTAGAAGACATGTGCATCATTTTTCTTATATAAAAGTACAGATTAATGTTATTGAGTCCTATATGAATTCTCTTTCACATTTACCTTCTTATGCTTTTCTTGATTCTTATATTTGAAAATCATATTTTCTATTCAGTTCTGGCATTTTCTTCAGGAATACTTGAAAACCCACTATTTCATTAAAATACATTTTTTTCCCTTGGAGGAACTAATTTTTTTTGGGTAGATTATTCTTAGTTGTAATCTTAGTTATTTTGCCATCTGGAAAATCATATTCCAGGCACTCTGCTCCTTTAATAAGGTACCTGCTAAATTTATTTGATCCCAATTGTTCCTCCAAGGTATTTGAATGATTTTCTTTTCCTGATACTTCAAATATTTTCTCTTTCACCTGGGAGCTTTGCAATTACGTTGTAATATTTTTTAAGGTTTTCATTTTGTGAACTCTTTCAGGTGGTGATCAATGGATTATATTTATTTTTGTTTTACCCTCTGGTTCTCAGATATTCAAGGAATTTTCTTCATAATTTCCTGAAAGATGATGTCTATGCTCTTTCCTTGATATGGGTTGCAGGTAATACTTTGATTCTTAAATTATCTTTTTCCAACCTATTTTCCATGTTAGTTGTTTTACTTATGTAATATTTCACAAACTCTTCTAAATGTTTTTGATCTTATGATTTTGTTGATCTTCTTGATTTTTCATGAAGTCATTAGTTTTTACTCAATCAATTATAATTTCTTTAAATTTTTTGGCTAATTATATTTTGAAAACTTTAATTTATTTTTAATTTTTAACATTCATTTCCAGAACATTTTGAGTTACAATTCTATTTCCCATCTTTCCCCTACCCCCATCCCAAAATAGCAAGCCTACTGAATACACCTTCCCCCAATCTTTTTTCTCTTATATCCTCCCCCATCACCTCTCTCTAACTTTCTAGTAGGGCAAGATGGATTTCTATGCCCCAGTGCCTGTATATCTTATTTCCCAGGTGCATATAAAAAACAATTTTTGAAAACATTTCTTTGTAAAACTTTGAGTTCCTGATTTTTTCCCTTGTTCTCTCCTAACCCCCCACCACTGGAAAGATAAGCAATTCATATAGATTGTACGCGTGTAGTTATCCAAATTATTTCCATAATTGTTATATTCTGAAAAACTAATTACATTTTCCTTCATCCTATCCCACCCCTCCACTTATTCTATTTTCTCCTTTTACCCTATCCCTTTTCAAAAATGTTTACCTCTAGCTACCATTACCCCCAATATGCTCTCCCTTTCATTAGCCCCCTCCTATCCCTTATTGCCTTGTTTTCCTGCATGGTAAGATACCCTATTGAATGTGTATGTTATTCCCTCCTTAAGCCAAATTCAATGAGAGTAAGGTTGTCCCATTACCTTTCACATTTCTGCTCTTCCCTTTGACTGTAACATTTTTCTCTTGTCTCTTTTATATGAGATAATGTACCATAATCTATCTCTCCCTTTCTCCTTCTCCCAATACATTCTTCTCTCACCTCTTAATTTTATTTTTTAGATATCATCCCTTCATATTCAACTCATCTTGTGCCCTCTGTCTATGTACACATGAACATACAAATGCCCAAATTGATATGTATATACACACACACACATCCTCCTATACATGCATATATATGTATAAATAAATAAATATATACGTATGTACACACACATACATATACACACACACACATATTCCCTTCAGCTACCATAATGAGAAAAGTCTTATGAGTTACAATTATCATTTTTTCCATGTAGGAATAAAAATAGTTAAACTTTAATAAGTTCCTTGTGATTTCTTTTTCCTGTTTACCTTCTCATGTTTCCCTTACTTCTTGTATTTGAAAGTCAAATTTTCTGTTTAACTCAGGTTTTTTCATCCAGAATGCTTGAAAATCCTTTATTTAATTGAATGACCATATTTTTCCCTGAAGCATTATACTTAGTTTTGCTAGGTAGGTGATTCTTGGTTTTAGACCTAGCTCCTTTTGTTGTGCAAAGAATAAGAGCGAGCTAAGACCTTGGTTCAAGATAAATTTAGATGTTGATTTATTGACTAAGTGCATGACTACCAGAGTATTCACCACAAAAATTGGCAATGATCTTTCTAATACAGATCTTGGTTATAAAGGCTAAAACCACAATAGGGAGGGGAGCTAGCAGAAGCTATGACATACAGAAACAAAGAATAGCCATTGGTTAAATCTATGACTCAGTGGAGTATGGTGTAGGGGTACAAGGGTACAACCTTCCTGTGAAGTGGGGGTCTTTCCTAGAACTTGGTTTAGGGCACAGGGTGGAGGGCTGTAGTCAGCTTTCCAGAGAAGGTCATGGGATGAGGGGGACTGTAATTACCCAGAGCAAGACAGGGTCATTTGGGCGAAGGGGGTGGGGGCCCTGCTTGGTCAGCGGGGCAGGACAGGATGGTACCTAGATAAGATCCTTGCGCCATAATGAGCCTTGTATACTATAATGATTCAAGGAGAAAATAGGAAATGCTGATTAGGGAAGAAGAAGTCAGGGAATGCCTTGAGCAATGCCCAGTCATGCCTTAAGCTGTCTCAGGCTATGAAAAAATATAAAACAGGGACAAAGACAGAAATACAAGAGGGTCTTAATGGTGAGTCACAAATCAGGTGGTGTGTAGTGAGGGTGGAGGGTTTGGGTACAACACTTTGACTTCCAGAATATCATAGTCCAAGTCCTTTGATCCCTTAAGGTAGAAGCAGCTAGATCATGTGTTCTCCTGATTGTGTTTCCACCATACTCAAATTGTTTCTTCCTGAGTGCTTTCAGTATTTTCTTCTTGACCTGGGAGCTCTGGAATTTGACTATAACATTGCTAGGTGTTTTATTTTGGGGATCTTTTTCAAAAAGTAATCAGTGAACTCTTTCAATTTCTATTTTGCCCTCTGGTTCTAGAATATTAGGGCAATTTTGCTTGATAATTTCTTGAAAGATGGTGTCTGGCTCTTTTTTTGATCATGGCTTTCAGGTAGTCCAATAATTTTTAAATTATCTCTCCTGGATTTATTTTTCTGGTCAGTAATTTTTCCAATGTGATATTTCACATTGCCTTTTATTTTTTCCCTTTTTTTTGGATCTGTCCTTAGCTTCAAATTACTCCAATTTAATTTTGAAGGAGTTATTCTCTTCAGTGAGTTTTTGAAATTCTTTTTGCATCTTGTACATTTGACTTTTTAAAGCCTTCTTATTGACTTTTGGGGCCTCTTTTGCCATTTGAGTTAATCTATTTTGTAAGGTTATTTTCTTCAGTATATTTTTTGGTCTCCTTGATATTGCTACCAATCTTGCTCCTTGGGGCCCCTCTTTTCTTGGTACTGGAAATGATTCTGTTTCTTATGACCCCTGCTTCATTTGGTCCTGCAAGTTATATTGCCACTCAGGATTTGCACTCCCTCTATCCAATGGGTTACTCTCTTGAACTGTGTCCCAAAAGTGAGTATAGGCTATGGAGTTGTCAAAAGATTGCCCATCAAGATTCTCACTCTTTCTTAACTTAAAGTGCTCCCCTCTGTCCTTGAACTGTGACTCTGCAGTGGGTATAAGCAGTGGAGTTACCAAATGACACCTAATTCTTTGGCCAGTGATAGCACAGGGATACTCCTTAATCTCTTTCTGACCAGTTGCCAAGCCCCTACTATCTCTAACTTAGAAACTCCTGAAGTTGCTACTGCTTACATCTCCACCACCCAGTTCCATCACTGGTGTTTCTTCCTTATAGACATCAGAACAAATTCTTCCTCAATTTCACAGATCTCTTTTTCAAACCTCCTCTATTGTCTTGGGCTCTGGCACTGCAGAATTTGATTTGAGATGTCATTTTATAGTTTTTTGAAGGGAATTTTTGGAAAATTAAGCTGAGTATTTTTTACTTTGTGATCCTGCCTCCATCCCCACTAAAAATTCTAGCATCATTTACTGTTAAGAGATCCAGGAACACTTAGTTTCAAGTCTAGCCTTTAATAATTACTGACCATATTTTAGTAGACAAGTTATTTAGTCCTTTAATTCTCTAGACAACTCTCTGAGAAGGGATGACAAAGATTTTTGCTGTTCATCTTAGAGACAATAAGGGACAAAGTTTAAAAATTTTAGGTAGTAAGAGTCAGATGGTCAAGACTGCTTTATTTAAAATATCAAATTTGAAGCTACATGCATAAGAGAATGGAGAAAAGAAATAATTAATGCAAGTTGGTGGCTATCACATCAATCTAGGCAAAAGCTGATGAAGTAATTAAGTTAGAAGTTGTATTAATGGAGAATGAGACAGTTTTCAAGTATGAGAAATTTAGATTTTTAAAAAATTACATTATTTTTAAAGACTTCAGATATATTTTCTAGCCTGATTGATGAATCTTGCTCATCTCTACAGTATCTCTAACTGCTGCTCAATCTGCATTGGTTACAACACTTTCTAATGAACCACATGATTATCAAGAAGTTACAGAGAAAGCATTGACTTACTTTTCTATAGGGTGTTTCCTTATCTAAGACATTCCTATGCATTTAAAATTACCAAACCTATCTCTGTCCCTTTATACTGTCTAATTTTATCGTCACAACTGTATAGTAAGATAGACACTACAAATGCTATTTAAAAAATAACTAACTAGGTCATAGAGAGCTTCAGTGATATTTCCATCATCACACAACTATTAAGTATCAAAGTTCAACTCAATTCCAAGTCTCTCCTGATTCTTCATTTATCTCTTTCAAATCTCAAACATAATTCTGTTCCATTATTTAATCCTTTGTGTAATGTTCTGGCCTTGCAGAAACTGAAAAGAAGAGAATATTCTTTGATCACTAGTATTAGCATGACAAAGTGGGTGACCAAGAAGGAATATTATTTTTTTTCTGTGTATACTTAAAGAAACACTTGATTGAAGTTTGTCCTCCAGTCGGAACTGCATGACACATAATTTTATTATGAGGCACAGAGAATATTATGTCTATTAATCTAAGGAAAATGTAAGGAAATTAAGTATGGTTTCTTCAAAATAAGAAAAGAACTGAAGTTAATGCATTGTTTCCATATTCTTCCTTGCTTTGGGTAATAGTCTAATCTTGTGCAATATGTCCTCTACCTAAACATCTTGGTAGCTCTAGTAGTTGTTTCTAATTCATTTTTAAATTAATTTGTTTATTTACTCTTAGTTTATATCATTCAATTCCACAGTCCCTTGAGTTTCAAATTCCCCCCCTCCTCTTCCCCCTCCCCTTGGTGGCATGCACTCAAACATAGAAACTACAAATACATTCGTATTAAACATTAGTCAAGTTGTAAGGAAGGATTGTAAACAATGCAATGAACAATGGGAAATTTGAAACAAAACAAAATAAGAAAAAGAAAGAGAGCAAGTAGTTTGCTTCAATCTGCATTCAGACTCTGCAGTTCTTTCTCTGGATGTGGATATCTCTTTCCATTATGAGTTTTTTGGAGTTGTCTTATAATCTTACATTGCTGAGAGGAGTCTAGTCTATCAAGGTTAGTTGTTTCACATACTAACTCATTTTTTATTGATAGGCAGGGAACTCTTTTCACTGCTGTATTACAAGGTCTGTTTAATGTTGTTATGTACATGGTCCTAACTTTAGCCTACTCTGTCAAAAATTCAAAGTGAAGTCCCATGAATCTTCATTCTAAAAGATAGTGCATGTTTGGGTCACTCCAGACCAATACTCATAGAATGTTCTTGGATCCAGATATGGTGTTGTACACTGATAATCCTTGCTGCCAGGGAGGCTGAGTTTTGCAGATTTCTTAATCTAAGGAATTTTTTTTAATGCTAAATATATAATTTGATTGCACATAATGCAGTTAAACCAGTAATCAATATGTTGAAAACAAATAAGACAGAACTAAATGAAGACTTAATGATATAATCCTGAATAATTTAGTGGATAAAAAGGGCAAATTATGGAATCAATTACTGAAAAAACAAAAATGAGTAGAAAACATAGCAAAATTTTGAGAGTGATGTTAAAGCAAAGGAAAAAAAATGCCTAAGAATCTGCATAGACTATCAAGATAGGAAAAAAAAAACAGGCTTGATGAACTAAAAATGCAATTTTTAAAATTAGCTAACAAATATATTCAATATAAAATCCAATATGTCTAATATAAAAATAAAAGACAGTATTGCAACATATAAACTGTAATACAAATATAAAGGAAGAAATTGAAAGCCAGAAAAGTTATAAAACTGATAAAATTAAAGTTGATTCAACACTTAACCAATTTAGGGAGTG
>CM053585.1:54937184-54952263 GCA_028646515.1 Pseudochirops corinnae
AGATAGATACATAGATAGATAGATAGATAGATAGATAGATAGATACATACATACATACATACATACATAAATACATAGAAACGTAGATACGTAGATAGATAGATAGATAGATAGATAGATAGATAGATAGATAGATACCTAGCAGCGATGACATCACCATGTCTAACAATCATTTGAAGTAATTTGTTCAGCTACTATTGTCTCTGTTTTGCAGATGAGAAAATTGAGCATCCAAGAACAAAATTATTTATCCAATATCTAATTTGTAGCATAGTGGGTATCGAAATTCAGGTCTTCTAACTAAATATTGTTCACACAACAGTGAAAAATGAATTTGTAATCTGTACAAGAAAAGTAAAACCAAGATGAGCATGGAAGAATATAGTGTCTGAAACCTATAGACTAATAAACTTGACTGATACCTTGAAAAATTACTGACATTCTTACCAAATGTACATATATTGAAAATTTGGAGAAGGAATTTCAAAGCTCTCAAAAAACAAAAATCACCTGAGTCCAAAGATAATGTGCCAGACTAACCTCATTTCTTTTTGACAAAGTAGACATGTAGATCAAGAGGTTATCCCAGATGAGGGTTTTATAACCTGGAGTCCCTGACCTTTAAAAAAATGTTCACTGTATTTAAATATAAGTAATTTTTTGTGAAATATTATGCAATTTATATTATATGATTAAAATTATTCTGAGAAGAGGTTTGTAGGCTTCTACAAACTGCCAAAGCAATAGAGGATAGGGGAAAACAGCTAAGAACCTCTTATATATATAAAGTTTAGAAATATTCAAAAGTATAATGGGCTGGCTGCAGAGATAGTTGGAAATGGTTTAGTGACCAATTGTCTGGTATGTTGTAGAAAGGAACATTATAAAAGTTTTCATTAGACAAGATGACTTCTGTCATCCCTTGCAACTCTGTGATTCTGTCATTATTTTGTAATTGCAACTTTGATACACTTCAACTATAACATTGCTGATATATAAATGTGTGTATATAAACACATATATATTGTGTGCACGTGTACGTGTGTGTGTGTGTGTGTGTGTGTGTGTGTATGAAAGGGCAATTAGATGGTTCAGTGGATAAAATATTGGACCTGGAATTAGGAAATACTGAATTCTAATGTGGTGTCAGGCATTTCTTAGCCATGTGACTTAAGGCCAATCATTTAAACCTAGTTGCCTCAGTTTCCTCATCTATAAAATGAGCTACATGGCAAACCATTCCAGTATCTGCCAAGAAATCCTCAAATGGGATCCAAGGAGTCAGACATAAATGAAATGACTGAACTATATTTATTAAATAATTCCCAATAACATTAAAAGAATTCATTTTAAAAAGTTGTTTCAAATATTCTTCTTCCCACTCACCCCTCAAGCACCCTAACAAAAAGTTAGCAATAGGATATCAATTATACATGTGAAGTAATGAAAAATATGTTTCCATATTATTCATGATGCAAAAGGAAACAAACACACACATATGCACACATACAAGGAAAAAAAGTGAAAAAAGTATGCTTCCAGCTGTCCTTGAAATTCACTAGTTTTTTTTTTCCTCTGTAGGTGAATAGCATTTTTCATGGGTAATTTCGGATTGTTTCTGATTATTGTCTTGATCAGAAGCTAAGTCTTCACAAAGATCATTACAAAAATACTGTTACTGTGCACAAACTTCCCTAGTTCTGCTAATTGCCTTTTGCATAAAATAATATAGGACTTAACATGTTTTTTTGAAGCCATCCTGATGGTCATTTTTAATAGTAAAATAGTATTCCATCACATCAAATATTCCACTTTGTTCACCCATTCCCAAACTAATGGGAACTCTCACAATTCTTAATTCTTTGCCACCACAAAAAGAGTTGCTGTCACACACATGCTTCTATCTGTATATATCTATATATGTGTATATATTAATACATACATATGCATAAGTGTGCATATATAATGTCTATATGTATGTCTGTGTGTCTGTATATCTATCTTTCTATCTATCTATCTTAGTCGCTTTCCAATTTTGTTTTAATTCTTTGGAATACATCTAGTAAGAGTATTGGTGAGTCAAAGCATATCCACAGTTCTGTAGCACTTTCAGTATCATTCCAAATTATTTTTCTGGATATTTGGGCCAAATCACAACTACACCAACAATGCATTAATGTCTCTATCTTAACATATCCCCTCCAGTACTTACTTTCCTTTTCTAACATGTTGGCCAGTTTTATAAGTATGAGGTTGTGTTTCAAAGTTGCTTTAATTTTTATTTCTCTAATCAATAGTGATTTAAAGCATTTTTATGGGACTATCGATAGCCTTGATCTGTTCTTCTAAAACTGCCTGTTCATATTTTTTGACCATTTATCAATGGTAGGATGCTTTTTGTTTATTAATTTGACTCAATTCCCTATGTATTTGAGAAATGAAGCTTTCATCAGAGAAACTTGCTATAAAATTTTCCCCAATTTTCTGGTTGACTTATAATTTTGAAGTGGTTTTGTTTGTGCAAAACAATTTTTTTTTCATGTAAATAAAATTGTTAATTTTACTTCCTATGATCCTACCTATCTCTTATGTGGTCATAAACTCTGACATTAGATGCAGCTCAGAAAGGAACATTTTTTTCAATACTTACCTAATTTAATTATGATGTCATTCCTTATATCTATTTTTTTTCCCCATTCTGACCATATCTTGGTCTATAATCTGAGATATTAGTCTATGCCTGTTGTTATTCAGATTTTTCAGTCATGTATGACTCTTCATGATCCCATTTGAGATTTCTTGGCAAAGATACCAGAGATATTCATCATTTCTTTCTCCACAGCTCATTTTAGAGATGAAGAACTGAGGCAGGAAGGGTTAAGTGACTTGCCCAGGGTGACAAAGCTAGTAAGTAGCTGAGGCTGGACTTGAAATTAGGAAACAGTGTTCCAGAATGCAGGCTCACCATTCTACCAACTGAGTCACCTAACTTCTCCCACTGTATCAACCTAGCAGCCTACTTTTGTCAAATTGCATCCTTATTTTCCCAGAATTTTTGTCAGTGAATGATTTCTTGCCCCCAAAACTTGAATTTTAAGTGTATTTAACACTAGACTAAAATGGTAATTTACTAGTGTGTGTTGTGTAACTAATCTATTCCAGTCATCCACCATGCTATTTCTTAGCCAATACCAAATTATTTTGAGGACTATTGTTTTGTAATATACTTTAAAATTTGGTAGAGCTAGATCACATTCCTTCACATTCTTTTCCATTGATTCCCTTAATGTTCTAGAATTTTCTACTTCTAAATAAATTTTATTATATCTTTCTGGCTCTATGAAAATCATTATTTGGTAGATCCATTGGCATGGTACTGAATAAGTACATTAATATAGGTAGAAGTGCTATTTTTATTATGTTGACTTGGACTACCATTGAGCAATTGACATTTTTTTCAGTTGTGTAGATTGGAGTTTATTTGAGTGAAAAAAAAATGTTCTGTAATTGTGTTCATATTGTTCTGTTTTGTTTTTAGGTACACTTCCAAATATTTTATGTTGTCCAGTTATTTTAAATGGAATTTATCTTTCTATCTCTTGCTCTTGGGTTTTGTTGGTAATATATAGAAATGTTGATGATTCATGTGAATTTATTTTATATCCTACAACTTTGATAAAGTTGTTAATCATCTGAATTAGTGTTTTAGTTGATTCTGTAGAGTTTGCTAATTATGTCATCATATTATTTGCAAAGAGTTAAAGTTTGGTTTCTTCATTGCCTATTTTTATTCCTTCAACTTCTTTTATCTTGTCTTATTGCTATAACTAGAATTCCCAGTACATTATTGAGTAATAATGATGATAAGAATCATCCATACTTCATTCTTGATCTTGTTGGAAAGAGTTAAAGTTGATCTCCATTACAGATAATACTTACTCTTGGTTTTAGACTCATGTGGTTCTCGGTTCATCTCATGCCCTTCCATGTGACAAATCTCTATTTCTGATCTCCTAAGTTGTTTGGGGTTGGGGAAAAAAAAATGTCTCAACCTGATCTTTTGTTACTTCTTCCTCTTCAGAATTTAATTTGAAATGCTATTTTTAAGTTGTTTGGAGAAAAATATTTGAAAACTTGGATCGAGTGCTTCCATTATTCTACTATCTTGGCTCCACCCCCCTCAAGTGATCATTAGCTTTTTATAATACAAACTTACATTCTGCTGGCCTTTGAAATGTTTATGAAGCACATTGTGCAGCTTATATTATTTGATCATTACAAAAGCACTTTGAAGCAGATAATGTATCACTGACATTTTTTAACAAAGGAGCAGGGGTGTCTAGGTGGCACAGTGAATACAGCACTGGCCCTCGGGTCAGGAGGACCTGAGTTCAAATCTGACCTCAGATACTTAACACAATACTAGCCATGTGACCTTGAGCAAGTCACTTAACCCCAACTGACCTCCCTCCTCACCTCCAAAAAGCAAAAAAATAAAAATAAAAAACAAAGGCATAAACTCTGACTCAAAGAAGAGAGTGACTTGCCTGTCACAAGAAATTAGCAGAATGGGGATGCAAGTGTGGTTTCTTCATCTAGTCCTGTATTTTTGTTTATTTATGCTTTTAAAAAAATATTGAAAATGTCACATCACTTGGTGTCTGTAAGTGATAGATATGTCATTATATATGAACTAATGATTTTACAAAAAAGGTGATTTTACAAAGGTAGTAATTATCATTTATTAGTCATCATTTAGCAGAATGATGTTATTATTCTAGTTTCTAAATTAAAAACTAAGATTGCATTTCAGTCAATGAAGCATTTCTTTCATTTGAGTTAAGGATGCTTTAGTATTTTGAGTTTTCTGAGATTTGTTGCATATTTTCAAGGTTTGTTGTATATGTAATGCTGTAAGATTTATAAAGCATCTTTATTATGAAAAACTTATCAGTTAGGTAATAACAATAATGCTGTCATCATGAAATATCTGTAGAAACTATGACATAGGGATTTAAAGAGACTTGGCCTTATTAAAACAGTTCTCAAGTGTCCAATAATTTGAAGAGTTCTCATGGGGAAGAGAGGTTATACTTGTACTACTTGTCCTGTGAGGGGAGGAGGGGTTGTAGAATGGACAAAATGCATTAACATTGAAAAGAGATAAGTTTAGGATCAATATGAGGAGAAAAAAATAATAATGTAATGATGTAATGACAACGATGATGAGATAATTGATGATGGTGATGACGATGGTGGTGGTGGTGGTGGTGATGAAACCTGTTCAAAACTAGAATGGGAATGATCAGAGATATTTGGTCCTCACTCATTAGACATTGTTTGACTATAGGAGTTCCTAAAATGATGTGCATTAATTTAAATATTGATAGATAATTTTATTTTAATGTTGTTTGTTTTTGTTGTGGTTTTATAGATTTAAAAATTGTTATTCCAATAAGGGACTCACAGTATCACCCGTCTGTCAGAGTTTGGTAACACACACACACACACACACACACACACACACATACACACACACACACACATACACACACTAAGAATCCCTGACTTCGATGAAAGTCGATTGATAATTTGAAGAGAGGATATATTGTGAAATTTCCATACCAGTGAAGTTGGAGTCAGAAAGATCAGGGTTCACATCCTAGCTCAGATACTTATTTAGCTGTGGGACTAGGAGGAAATCGCTGAAACTCTAACAAAATCAATTTCCTTATCTGACAAATAAGGAGATTGAATTAGATAAGCATTAAGCCCCTTCCAGTTTTATATCTGATCATATAAACTTGTTCAAAATGTAGTATAAAAGATTATTTTATGTTGAAGAATTTGATCAGGTGGACTCTAAGTTATTCACAATTCTGAGATTGTATCATTCTCCTGGAGATTTGCTTTGAGGTCAGGTGTCCATTTCTCCCTACTGGCACCGAAACTCAAATTCAATCCAGTTTAATGTTATATAGCTAATTCATTGCAAAGTACAATTCAGTGGGGCTATAATTTTATTTCTTTTGACATGTATTACTCTTTCTCTTTCTCTGTCTCTCTATGTACATACATTCAGATACATACATGTGCATATATGCTTGAGTATCTATGTATGTATACATGCTTATATATGCCTATGATTATACTTGTATATGTATAGAAATAAATATGCTGGCTCCATATGTAGATAAAGAGATTATAGATGCTTACATATCTCTTTATATATCTGTGATATCTCAACATATACATCTTCTGAAAGGAGGCATTCATAGAAAGTTAGCTGTTTTTCTGACTTCTCATGCAAACATAAATGAATGCACTAAAAATTAAATCTGGTCTTGCTAACTGGTACAAATGGGTAAAGCAAATAAACATCTGGAAAGTATTGCAATTAAGTGTGATAATGGCCACACATTATATTTGTAATAAATGATTAGAAATGGTTGTAATGCAAAGATTTATTTCACTGAACAAAAGCACTTAAGCAGGAGTTGATATTATGGTTATGCTCTGATGATGGCAATATTGGGACTTCACCCTGAATAACTACAATGATTAATTAAAGGCCTTGTTCAGGCTGAACAAGCATCATCATTGTTCTTAAATAGGAAAAGGCAGATAACCATTACTGATTATTCCTCAATTCCCAGTCTTTCTTGTTAAAGACCAAAGAATATCAAAGTAGGTTGCATAATTTCCAAGGCACTCAAAGATGCTGAGAAAGAATATGATTAGCATTCAGCTCACATATGAGAAAGGGTAAGAGTTGGATTAGTTAAAAGATTAAAATTATCAGCCTGATCTACTCCCAAAGGCCCAAATAAAAAATTTATGCTTATCAATAAGTTCAGGAAATCATTTAAAGGGAAGTATTTAAGACCTCTGGCACACATTTCAACTAGAGTTGCTCAACTTCCACCTTCAATCTTTCATCATGGAAAAAAAGTTTTAAAAAATAATCAAAACTCCTTGAAAAAGATCATTGAGTACTGAAATATTTTAATTTATTTACTAATTTGGGTTTTGACTTCTCCAAAAGCTATGAGTGAATGAGGTTAGGTCACACAATAGTCTCTCTTTATCTCCATATACTGGCTTCCTTGGTATCTATCATAACTCAGATAAAAAAAAAATACCTCCCACATAACTTTCCAAGACCCTCTTCATGCTAATACCTTCCTTAAAAAATTGTTTCCCATTTATCTCGTAGATTTATTGTTTGTAAACAGTTGGTTGCATGTCTTCTTCCCCATTAAATCATGAACTCCTTGAGGGCGTGGAATACTTTTCTTTTTCTATGTAGACCCAGAGTTTAACACAAGTCCTAACACATAATAGAGCATTAATGAATGCTTCTTGAGTTTTTGACAGTCTTTCTGTAATACCCTGGCTCATCCTTCCTAGAAGGTATATTGATTTCCTGATCTGAGACTTTTGAAGGAGGGGAGAGGTCTGAGGTTTTGGTTTTGGCTTTAATTAAGGCTTCATGTTTCTATTGAAGAATGCCTATGGAAAAGGCTGTAGAATCCTCCAGCCATAATTACATGGGGAGTTATAATCTTATTAGTGACCTGCCTTCTACAAATCAATATTAGAATGTCACCATTATTTTAATCTTTGACAACTCTCTGATTTTTCTCTCACCCATGAATTGCCATGTAATTCTCTACAAAGTATGAATCCAAGAAGTTGTAGCTATTAATTTGACTATTTTAACATCTTTGGAGCACCCAAGAAACATCTGGCCATTATTACTCCTAAATCAGTGTTTTCATGATAGCATGTACTTTTTCTTTAATTAATGAGTTCTCTTTTGCACTTATTATACAAATCACTAGCAGTTGTGTGTTACAGTGTCATTACCACTATATTTCTTCCCACTGTCCCTTGGTTAATTTATGTTTGGAGTCTTCTGAGATTTTGTGTTCTATGATGTACTACTGTGTACCATCAATAGCAAAGGAAAGGTTACAAGAAACTGGTATTTTAAGATGTGGATTTTTGCATCAGAGAACTGTTTGGGATTATTAAGAGCAATGAAATTCAGATATATTTCCTTCCATTCTATTATGTAACACCTCATTCAAATCCTATTAAAGATATATGTATTAATAAGGAAAACAATAGTTTACAATCTAGCTCTTAGTGTAGGCAATACCCATTTTGCATGCCCTTTATTTTTCCCAGTGTGCATAATCATGCACATTACACAGACACACATAGGTATATGTGTGTGTATGTATGTATGTACACACACACATATGTGTGTGTATGCCATAATGTGATCTATTAAAAGGAACATTGGTAGGATCTCTTCTTTGATGCAGAATGCTTCCTTTATTTAAACTCTTTAAAATGATAGGAAAAAAAAATATTACAGGTGTCTACAAAAAAATCTCAGGTTTCCTCTCAGGAAAATGTTGGCAAAGTTATGAGTTCTGGTCATCTCTGAATTTTTACTTATTTGGAGAGGTACCACCAAATGATATATTTTCATATGCAACATTTATCTGATAACATTTTCACAAGAGCCCTATGATTTGAGAAAGGATTGGAATTATAACTATTTTTAATTATTAATTCAGTATCACACATATATATTATTTTCATTCTGTGTGAATCACTACTCCTTTTATCATTTTGCCAGTTATGCTCTGCCAAACCATAAGCCTTGAAACAGTCCCAGTACTGACAACCTTCAATCCTTTGTATAAGCTTAACAAAGGTGGAGAAAATCACGCAACCATTCTGATATGTCCACTTTATACTTCTGTTACAACTTCAACTGGGGCCCCTCTGCTACTACATAATCCTTTAATAACAACTTTATCAATTCACTATCATACTCTCCAGAGCAGCTCTTTCATATTCTTTCAAATCTGCCATGGATTTTTTCTCTTTCTCCCTCCCTCTCTCTCTCTCTCTCTCTCTCTCTCTCTCTCTCTCTCTCTCTCTCTCTCCCTTTCTCTGTCTCTCTCTCTGTCTCTCTCTCCCTCTACTGAAAAATTTACTTCCAATTTTATAGAAAAGAGAGATTATTCACCATTATCTCCATCTTCACCTTTTTTTTCCCCTCTCAGTGGAATAGATAGAATAGATTATTTACACAATAGACAGTAGTAAATTACTTTAGTAATTTAGTGTTTGACAAATGCAAAGATACAAGCTTTTTGGATAAGAACTCACTAGTTAAAAAAATCTTGGAAAACTGGAAAGCAGATTGGTAGAAACTAGGTATGGACAAACATCTTATACTAACTACTGAGATAAAATTAAAATGGCTTCTTGTTTTAGACACAAAAAAGATACGTCATAAGCAAATTAGAGGCCATGAAAAATTTTACCTATCAGATTTGTGCATAAGAGAAGAAGAAATGGAAAACATTGCAGAATGCAAAATGAATTATTTTGATTACTCTAATTAAAAAATGTTGTGCACAAACAAAGCTAATGCAACCAAGATTAGAAGGAAAGAGGGAAAATAGGGGGAAATTCCAAGAGAGAGATAAAAGCCTCATTTCTCAAATAATATATATGTATATATGCATATATATATATACATATACATATATATATAATTTATAAAAATAAGAGTCATTCCCTAATTGCTCAATCATCAAAGGATATAAATATTTTCAGAAGAAATCAAATCTAGAGTTATATAAAATTATTGAAATAATTATTTATTACACCAATTGAAATTAAAACATCTCTGAAGTATCACCTCACACCTATCAGCTTGATTAATATGACGTAAGAGGAAAATGAAAAATGTTGAAGAGAATGTAGAAAATAAGGATACTAATACATGGTTGGGTTTGTGAAGTGATCCAAGCATTATGGAAAGCAATTTGGAATGATGTCCCCAAAAGGACAAAACTTCATATCCTTTAACCCAGCAGTGTAAATTCTAATTCAAAGAGATCAAAGAAAAAGTAAAAGTACATATATGTTCAAAATATTTATAACATCTCTTTTTTGTGTTGGCAAAAACCTGGATATTGAGGGGACACCTATCAATTGTGAAATGGTTGAACAAAATATGGTATACAATTGTGTTATAATGCTATTGTGCAATAAGGAATGACAGCCAGGATACTTTCAATAAAACTGGGAAGACTTAGATGAACTGATTCAAGGTGAATTGAGAAGAACCAGGAGAATATTATACAGTAATAGTTTGTGATGATTAACTTTGAATTCAGATTCAGTTATTCTCAACAATTCAATGATCTAGGACAGTTCCAAAGGACTTATGTTTAAAAATCCCATCCACCTCCTTTAAAAGAACTGATGAAATTTGTATACAAATGGAAGAATAATTTTCTTTTTACTTTCTTAAATTTTGTTATTTTGGGGTTTTCTTTAGCACCACGCCTAATATGAACCTGTGTTGTATGACTTCACATGTATAGTGTATATCAGATCTCTTGCTTTCTCAAGGAGGGAGGTCAGAAAGGAGGCAGGGAGAACATTTGGAACTCCAAATTTGAAAAGAAATAAATGTTAAAAAGTTTTACATAAGGTTGAGAAAAATAAAATAAATGAAATTTAAAAGTGAAATAAATGTATCCACTTTCTCTCCTCTCATTCTTTTCTTAATCCCTTACAATTTGGCTTCTAATGTTATCTTTCTAGTGGAACTCTCCAAAAGTATGAATGATCTCTTAGGTTCCAAATCCAATAACCTTTTCTCAATGCTCATTCTCATTAGCCTTTTGGAAACATCTGACACTTGATCACTCATCACTTTTTGATACTCTCTTCTCCTTATATTTTCTGGACCTTTCTCTCTCTTTTTTCTCTTCATATATATATATGATTACTCTCCAGTTTTCTTTGATAAATCCTCATCCAAATTACACCATCAAACTGTAGGTGTCTCACAGGGTTGTTGTCATGGCCCTACCTTCTCCTACACTACTTTATTTGGCTATCCCATTTTAGCCCTCATGGATTTAATAACTATTTCTATACTAATGATTCTCAAATCTATGTATTCTGACAACCTCTCTGTTGACTTAAAATCTTTCATCTCTGTTTTTCAGACCTCTTAAAATAGATATCCAGTATACATCTTAAAGTAAACACATTCTTAATGGAACTCATTGTCTTTCCCCCTAAACTCTTCCCCACTTCCCAATTACTACAAATAGCAACACCATTCTCCCTGTTCCTCAGGCTCAAAACCTAGAAGTCATCCTCTATTCCTCATTAGCTCTTACCATGCCCTCCTCATATCTAATCTGTTTCCAAGGCCTTTCTACTTCACTTTTTCAACATCTCTCAAATACAACCCTTTCTCTTCTCTGATGCTACTATAACACCATTGTAGGACCTCATCACCTAACACATAAACTATTCTAATATTCTGCTAATACATCTGTGTATTTTAGGTCTCTTTCCAATCAATTTCGTTCTCCATTCAGTCTCTAGTGATTTTCCTAAAATACATGCCAAATGAGATCACTTCCCTACTGAGTGAACTCCAGTGGCTCCCTATTGCCTCCAATATCCATCACAAAAACCTTTGGCATTAAAAGTCCTTCATAAACTGGCCCCTTCCTATAGTTCCAGTCTCTTTATACCTTACTCACTGCCACATATATTTTCAATGTCCTTCTTGCTCTTCCTTGAACAAGACACTCTATCTTTTAGTTCTGAGCATTTTCTCTGGCCATCAGGCACACCTGAACGTTCTCCCTCCTCATTTCCATGTAGCAATTTATTTTAAGTACAAACTGAAGTCCCATCTTCTATAGGAAGTTTTCCCCAACCCCTCTTAATGCCAGTGCCTTCTCTCCTTATTTCAATTTTTATTTATTCTATGCATAGAATGTTTATATAAATATGTTGTCTCTCTCATTAGATTTTGAGCTCTTTGAAAGCAAGAACTGTCTTTTGCCTTATTTTCTATCCGCAGAACTTAACATAGTACCTAACATGTACTGAGAACTTAATGATTGTTTATTAGTTGTGGATTGATTTTGTTAAGCGCAGTTAATTAGGTGGGAATGGTGGGTTTAGGCTAAACAAAAAATATTCACAAGTAGCTTATCATATCATATATCATAGAGGACTTAATATATATATATATGTGTATATATCAATAACTGTGTCACAAGACACAGTTGAATACACGAGAAAAGGTGACCAAAACAAAGTGAAATATGAAGTTAGAGGGAGGCATCACATCCTCTAGCTGAGAGGATCACAGAAAGCTTAAGAGGACAAAATACTTTAAATGAAATTTGAAGATACTACAGAATTGGCTGGGATATCATAGCTAAAATGTGCCATCTTTGAAGTTCAAGGAACCTCATCTAGACCCCATTTCTGCAACTCAATGTCCATGTCACTTTGAGAAATTTGCTCAACCTTGAAATGTCTTTCTCTGACGAATTGGGTTAGGAAGGAGAAGACTTAGTTGCAAGCTCTTCTCCTCATCCTCAAGGAATTCTTTTGTAGAAACTTTTTATCACTTCTCTATTGCATTCAAACCCCTAAGAGTTTGGTGGGTTGATGCAAGCTCCACAGATCATAATCAAATCCCTCAAATAATAATAATATAATTCCAGATCAACATAATTGTAGTTAATTCAATGACTTTTCAATGACATCTAAATAAATGAAAGATTTTTCAAACAATGTAAAGCTTATTTTTCATGATTGATTCGTTCAACTGAAGGTGCCAGATTTTGCACACACATCAAATAAATGAGGTGCATTCTCAGTTGGTTCAGTTAACAGGACATTATGTCTAGGAACTTTAGAAACATGAGATAGGTTAATTGTCTCGGCTAATCTATAGATCACTGGTAAGGAAACTGATGCATGGAAGCAAAGTGTTTTACTCAAGCACATATAGATAGTAAATGTCAGAGATAGGACTAGAGGCCAGGTTCTCTGACCCGAGAGTTAGTGCACGTATGTACTTCAATTTCTCTCTGACATATAGAAAGTGAAGAATATCTTGAGAGGAAACTGTAAAGGTAAATTTAATCCATTCCGTTGAATAATGGAATATGAAGAGTTGATAGTTTATAAAAAGGAGGCAATATGAGCTTCTGAATCATTTTGGACAAAGAAGTGAATATGTTCAGTTTCAGAGAGGTTAAAGTTACAAAGTTGTCAAATGAGAATACAGCACTCAAAATAAAGCCAAGACAAAAGGAAACCCATCAGAAATCTCTGAAATCCACTAATCTGTCTCAAATTTTTAATAATCTTACTCTGTACTTCTATCAGCACCCTCAGAGAATATAAACAGACAGGATTTTATATGTGAATTATCAATATTATTAGAAAGAGAACAAGTCACATTTTCAGAACCAAATCTACAGAACCATGAAAGATATTGTCATTTCTGAGACTTGAATTTTCATTCTGTAATCAGATAAGAACTGAGATTATGATGCATGAAGGATGATCATAGCAGGGCATTTTTTGCAATTTTTTTTTCACCTGGCTTCCAGTATAGTGTCTAACCATGGAAAAATGTTGTATTGTGATCATGGCATGCCTGAATATTTTTACTTTAATACTATTTTTGATTTTCAGTTGATTGCATCTTGCAAAACCAGTTGTGGATGTTCAGAGGAGAACCATATCCAAGCTCAGAATAGATAAATAATTCAATGTATCAAAACTCCATAGTTTAGTGGTGAGACGACCCTTACACTAAAAGAGTTCAAATGCCTTTCCAGCTTGTAGAGAGGGTCTTCATGAATTTTTTTAAATACTTCCTCCAAAAAGAAACAAACAAATTTTTAAAAAATCTAGTTTCAACCTTTTCTTGAGTGATGAGCTCCCTTAAATTTACCTAGATTGGTATCTGGTTGGATGACATTCTGCCAACATATTTTTGAAGGCTTCTTAATTTGTCAAACCTGTGTTGATACAGGTTATTGGCAATTAGCATGGTTTTGGAAAGCCCCAAGTCTTTATACATTACAGGGTGCCAAAGAAAAGTATTTGTGGAGGCATGGTAAATATATATATATATATATAAAACTTACACTGACAGATTCGCATACACTAATCTCACAATGAGTTTTTCCCACTGTTTATAAACATAAATGACATGACTTCACTAAAACTGCATGACAAATGCCCCAGTTGAGCGTCATGCTACTTATGGAACATTGAGAAAATTTAATAAATAAATAACAAGCCATATTTATTTTAGTATTTTACAGAATTCTGTCATCACAGCAATCTTGTGAAGTGGGTGAAATAAGTATTATTATTCCCATTTTGAAGGTAAGGAAAATATGGAAAAGAGATTAAGTGATTTTCCAATCATCACCTACTCATTCAAAAAAAACCAAACATTTTACTATGTGCCAGACAGTACACTAAGTGGCATGAATAAAAAGAAGGGCAAAAATAATTCCCCTTTTCAAGTAACTCAAATTCTAATGGGGAAAACAATACTCAAATGAATAAGTATAGTTACAAACACAATGACTATCTTAATAAATAGTAAATAAGTGGTGAGTTCTTTGTCCGATACTTTTCACTTGTGTGTATGCACATGCATATATATATATATATATATATATATATATATATATATATATATGTACACACACATATATACACATACATACATACATAAATCGTTCTCTTGATCTCTTTATATCTCTCCCATCCATCTATCTATCTATCTATCTTTCTAGTCATCTATCTAGCCTTCTAGCAAGCCCTTTATTTCTCTATATATTCAGGGTAAATACAGAATCAATGAAAGTTACTTTCTTTTTTTTTTTTTAAATTTTATTATAGTTTGCATCATTCATTTCCACAAGATTTTGAGTTACATATTTTCTCCCCTTCTTTGCCCCACCCACCGCCCCAAAACAGCCATCCCAGTGTGTCCCCCCTCCCCCAGTCTGTTCTCTCCTATGTCACTTCTCGGTAGTGCAGGATGGATCTCCCAACCACAGTGCCTGTGTATCTCAAGTTCCAGTTGGGTGTAGTCAATAATAATAATAATAATTGCATATATAGATAGAAAGATAGATACATATTCATAACATTTGATTATGGAACTCCAGAGTCCAGGTTCTTT
>CM053585.1:54952763-54965263 GCA_028646515.1 Pseudochirops corinnae
TATATATATATACACACAATTATTATTATTATTATTAACTACATCAGATTGGAACTTGTGATACACAGGCACTGTGGTTGGGAGATCCATCCTGCCCTACCGGAAAGTCATAGGGGTGAGGGGGGAAGACATAGGAGAGTATAAAATGGGGGAGGTGGGATACACTGGGATGGCTGTTTTGGTGCGGTGGGTAGGGGAAAGATGGGGAGAAAATTTGTAACTCAAAATTTTGTGGAAATGAATGATGTAAACTAAAATAAAAAAATAAAATTAAAAAACAAACACAATTCCCTATAGTCAAACCACATGTCCAGTTTATTACCAAGAGTTTTTCACATCTTTCTTTTATGGTACACTTTTCTCTAGTCACACAGCCTCCACAATAGCACAGGATTTCTTCATCTCCCCCTTAAACTATTGCAATTACTTTCTGTCTACAGGATATATAGGAAATAATTGATAGAGGGGAGGCAGTGGAATTAAGAGGGATCAAGGAAACCTTTATAGAAAATGTTGAATTCTAATTGGACTCAAAGGAAGCCAAGGAAGTCAGGAGCAAAAGCAAAAGAGGGAGAACATTCTAGGCATGAAGCACAGTCAGAGAAAATGTCTTAAACCCTAACTAGGTTGAAAGTCATATAGGATATTAATGTCTCGGAGCCTCTTCATCTGCAAAATGGAGATGACAGTACTAATCCTATTTAACTTATAGTCTATTTATGAAAAAAACCATAATCATACAATTTAAAGTATTATAGACAAGGGAGTTATTCATACGTCTTATCTTATAAAAGGCAGGCTAGTAGTGCTGGATAGAGTTCTGAACCAAGATTTAGAAACCCTTGAATTTGAGCCTTAAATACTCAATAATTGTGAGACTGGGGAATGAATTAATCATTATCTACCTCGATTTCCTCATCTGTAAAGCGTGCATTATAATAGCACCAAGTTCCTATGCTTTTTCTGAAGATAAGAGGAATTAATATTTGTAAATATAAAACATTATAGTAGTAGTAGTAGTAGAAGAAGAAGGAGAGGGAGGAGGAGGAGGAAGAGGAGTGGTGGTAGTAGTAGTCATGGTGGTAATAACAACAGCAGCAGTAGCAGCAGCACTAATGATAACAATAATATTTAATTTTAAAAAGATGGGGTATGATTTTGGTAATGAAAACCAGTATGAGACTATACTTGTTGAAAAAATCAACCCAATATTGAAACAACTAAAAATGAATGGGAAAATTTGAAGAATCTAAAACAATCGAAAGCTTTCACTTAACGGAAACTCCAAAAATTATATCCCATAGGGAAAGGGATGAGAAGAGGGAAATATTTAGAGTTAAGAATTTCAGAAAATCATCTTTTGGCTTAAATTAATGATTAGAAGACTAATTTATTTCAAATGGAGTAATATATAAAAATGTTGGTGTTCATTGTTACTATTAGGGAAGGAGGAAATAACAATTTTGAAAGAACGTTTAAAAATATTCTATGACTTAGACACAGACTTAATCATGGTAGTAATTGCCAAGATAAGAATGACAGGCGGTAAAGTATAGCTATCTTGGGATCTTTACTTAAAATCTCAAGGTCAAGCACCACTATGGCAGAAATGACTTGAGAAAATTATCAGAGATATGAGAAAATGCACTGGAACTTTGAGTTATTATCTAGTAGTTATGCATAAGTAAAAATTCCATTGCCAAACCATATTGCTAACAGGAATAGGAAAAAAAATTTGTAGAGTATAAGAGAGAAAATAAAATTATATAAAAAATTATTGATTCCCTTAATCAATTTTACTTGATTTGCTTTGTTGGAAGAGTGCTCTCAAAGAGTGGGAATTTTACATATAAATATATATGTATATGTACCATGCATGTATATATATGTATTGCAACATAAGTGTATATATTATCTACATGTATAATAATAAATTATTATAAAATGTATAATAACCTAAAACACACACACATGCATGTTAATGTGACACAAAAAATCAAAGAAAAAAATACAATTCAACTGAAATATAAAATTTAATACAAAGACTTGAGGAGTAAAAAAATTCAATGGAAATATCCTTGAACTGTCAAAATGTAGAAGTTAATAATCAATATATAGTTAACAATCCCAGCAAAATAAAAAAATTAAGTTGTGTAAAATAAGAAATAGAAACCATTGCATCTTTTATGCAGTAATGGCAAAAAATGTTAATTGAAATGAATTTTTAAAAATTAACTGAAATATTGCAGTTTTTTTCTTCAAATGGAATGTATTAGCCTTCCTCATTTTTGATGTTCTCTAGGCAAGCTTAATCCCACCTAGAAAACTGAAGTGTTTGATGGTCTCAGAGAAAACTCTTCTCTATTCAAAATATATCAATGCAATAAAAGCAAGAACAATTGGCATGTGTTACATTTTTTTCAAGGATGATGTTTAAGCTCATTGTGCTTTTTTTTGTCTATCATTCCATCCATTATCATCAGTTCGCAAATAATTTCTGTATTACAATATTTCCAAAGAAAAGGTGTTGGAAAAAAATATCAATTTCTTGGTTTACATGTGTGGAATCACTTTTGATGTCTCTACTGAAAAAGGACAAAATAGATCTGTCATATAATCTTTCTTTAATATTATCTATATATTTTGAGGACAAAATTCATAACGACAAAATTCCCATTGTACATCAAGGAAAAAGAGAACTAGGAGTTGTTTGAAGTTGAATTCAGAAGTCAAATGGAACCAAAGGAAGAAGGTAACACCTAAAATTTACCTTGATGTTCTCTGGGCAGGACTGATAACAGCATAAAACTAATGAAGGAAAAGTTGTGGCTGAATTAATTAGAGTCTGCTCCACTGTCACAGGTATTTTCATTTCACCTGTTACGTTGCCTTGGTCTAGAAGAATGTCTCAATGGACATTTTGTTTACTTTCGACATCCTAAATTTGATTTGATGCAGTATTTTAAAGTAGTTCTGAATATACAGTTCAGCTGTGTTATATCCTGTATACTGTCATATTGATGCCTCACTTAGAACTTGATTTGTTGATTTTCTTCAGGATTGTTTTTAAGATAAAGCTCTTTACCTTTCTTCTTTTCAATTTCCTCTTTAATTTCAGCTTTTTGATTTGGTTTATGATACTCTGAAACTCAAGGAAGAAAGCAGGAAAAGAAGGAACTCTAGGATGGGAGCTGGAATTGGTCTCTGTAAAAAATCTTGGTGTTAATTATGTGATATTGCCTCATTAATTTGACCGCTTACTGATCATTTTTTCTTGATATTAAAATAAAGGGGAGTTTCACTAGTTCATATCTAATGAACATTGAACTCTGATCCTATCTGATTATATAGTCTCTGAATCTAAAAAGCACCAAAATACATATGCTATAGAAAAGGACCTAAAATTATTCTATGAATTCAGTTGAGTCAGAGATGTTCCTGCCTAAAATAATCATCCTGTCTTTTTAACTGTGGTATCTCTTCTGCTAGATAAAAATACTTGCACTTAACAACCATTTGCATATTACATAGACATATCCCTTGATAGTTTTAATCTTTGACACCACATATCATTTATGAGACTGACACTCTAACTCCTTCAAAAATGATATATTACATCCCTTGAGTTTATCACTCATAGAACAATTTCAATCCATCATCACATGAATTATTACAAAACTATTTGATATGTGTACTAAAAAGGGAAAAGTAGTCTATTCTCTTACTTTTTAAATACAATAGCATTAAGGTTGAACTCTAGGCTGTCAGTTACATTGTCTTCTCTTCAGTAACTCCTATCACCCACCATGACTTCAATCACCCCCATGACTCCACCATCATTTTCTTTTCTACTCTTCAAAAGTGTCATTTCAATAACTATGATACATAGTTGTTAAGGTATATCAGTTACATAGATAAAGCATCTATTAATTGTTTACTATATGTGTATTTGCATTTTTTTCAATCCTGTATATAGATGCATAGCAACAACTATTTAATGATATTAGTCTGGTCAGAAAACAATTCATTGAATTATAGATTTAGAACTGGAAGATGATTAGCAATCATCTATTCTGAATCATTTTATAAATAAGGAAGCAAACTGATGAAATATCTAAGTCAGTGGACTTTGTGAAGATGTGACTTATATGAGGTCATGTAAATATGACTAGCATATTTGACATAGGATTTCTAAGCTTCTCATTTTAACTCTGGAGTTGTCTTTACTACTACTGTACTACTGCTACAAACATATATACATATACACAATACACACATATTATACACAATACACAGATATATATGTGGGTATGTGTGTGTCACATTTTCTTAAAACTGGGTGAAGGAGATGAAGAAGTAATGCGATTCTTTATATGTCAAAACAAAAAGCATTTATTGAAATTTTCTTATGCATCGGGCACTGTGATTTACAATGGAGATGTAAAGAAAGGCAAAAAACAACCATCCTTGCAATGAGGATGTCCTTTTAGTCCCTTGACTATTATCAACTTGAAATTGAGGAATATGGGTTTTGTGCTATGTCATTTTGATTATGAAATTATGTTATACATATATGTATATATATACAGATGTATATAAGATTTACAAACTTCAAAGTGATAGATACATCTTGTATGACTATTGTTATTAATTTTACAATCATCGCTTCCACACTGCAGGTCAGCATAAGCAATTAAATGTGAATTTTAAGGAGTGTCACAGAAGATGCAAATGTCACATGAAGGCCAAGAGATAACAAAGAAAAAAATTAACTACTCAGAAATGCATAAAATATATGTATAGTACTATATAACATCCACCCAAATTTTATAATAATATACTGTAAACACCCCAAAAAAGAAAAAAAAATCAGAGCTCTATGTTACAAAGGGAGGGTCAAAAAGTTTTACTCAGATTTTCCAGGGGGCACTGTATCCATAACCACCACGATGTGGTAGGGATAACCATGTTTACCTTTGCATGCATATAATTCTGAAGCTTGCCAAAGTCTGAGACTACTAAGAAGATGAATATACTATCTCCCAGCATTTCCCCTTTGCCTTTCCAATGTAATCAAACTTCTTTTAATAAAGACAACTTCTTAAATGGATCAAATCTTAGCTAAATCAGACTGTGGGCAAATACTTATTCATTTTGTAGAAACAGAGTAACACCAGCTTTTCTTTATTCTCTCCATTTTTTGTATTTGAAGTCTTGGAGCAAAAATTGCACAACACTTTGTCTTGTGTCTTATTTTTCAGATTTTGGTTGGACTTAATTACCACTATGATTTCTTCTGACACTAAAATTCTTAGAAAATGAACTCAGGAGACTGCAGCTAGAAGATAGCGCGACCTCACACAACTCTCCCTTCTTGTCCAGTCTGTTAACCACTTTTAGGAAGCTTAAGGACTGCTAACTTTTCCCATTTCTATCCCAATGTCTCGTTTGGGAGGATAGGTGACCATAGGAGTTTAACTCATAGAAAATAAAGATTTTAGAAGCATTCTCCTCTCCCCAATTTTAAGATTTCTGTCTTTAGACATCTATATTTATTTCTTCTTTTCTTTAACATCTTATCTTCCAAAGAAATTACTATTTGACTGAATCTATAAAATATATAAAATGTTTAAATAATTTATTCTATTCTCACAACAACCCTGAGGTGAATATTTTATGAACTAAAGCTGTTGCTATTGTTGTTGTTATTGTTACTATTTCACAACTGAAAAAACTGAGACCTAGAACATTTAGATCACTTGCCCAAGGTATAACAATAATGCAATATTCACAACACCCACAGTGGTTATGAATATGCTGGTATAATTGTGAATCACAAAATGTAGCAGACTCTCTACATGGAGGGCAGAACCAAAGCCTTTATTCAAATACCAGAAAACCAAGTCCCAGAACCAGAAAGCCAAAGTCATTACATTAGCCACTAAGTTGATACACATGGTTAATGCAGTGAACACTCACACTCCCTAGCCTTCACAATAGAACAAGCTCCCTCAATCAGGGATCCTCCTCTCTCACTCATGGTAGCTCCTCAGCCTGCTTCTTGGAAGTTCTTAGCAGAAATTCCCAAAGGAAAGGTCTCAGAAGAAGTTCCCAGAAGAAAGGTCTCAGCAGAAGTTGTAGCCTTCAGGTGCTCACTGAGAGAAAATCTGACTATCCTGCTGATTCTCTTCCTTATATGTGTATCTCCTCCCCATGCCACCCCTTCCTGTTACATCGGCAATTTCCTCCCAAGGTATTAACTTCTTCTATATTAATTAAATAGCTTAAACAAGGTATAAACTTGAAACAAGGTGCTAAGTACCTGCTTATTTGCCAATACAAAGTGATATGGAAGATCTTCAGTTTCCATTAACATTACACAAGGTCTCACACTCACTTTTTTTAATTTTAGAAATATGATTTTAACCCTCATCAGCTATATCTAAGCCCAGGCTTCATTCCAATGAAAGCATATGTGCTTTTGTCCTATATAAGTAAAACTTTGTAAGATTTTTACATTTATGCTATCTATTTTTTTTCTTATGAGAAGTGGTATGGTTTTCTAGAATGTTTTAGCATTCATCGATGCTGCATCATTACACAAACCCAATAACCCCCAAAGAGTGTCCAAGAATATGATAAATACGTCATGTATTATTTAATTCAAAACTTTGGCAAAATGTTTTAACAACACAGTAATATAATGCAACATTTAGTAAGAGACTGTTTTTAGCTTGGATAGCACAAAAACTCTTAATTCTGTATCTCATTTAGATATTAAAAATGGAATAAATAACTTCTTTATTGTTCTTCACAAAGCACCTATTAGAGAGATGTGAAATATATTGTTATACACATCTTACAGATGAGAAAAGTGAAGCTCAGAAAAGAAAAAAAAAATAATTCACTTGCCTAAGGCCACATGCCTGCTGTAGTTATTAATTGAAGTGGTTTCAAGCACAGATTTCCTGACTTTAAGATGAGAACTCTTTGCATTACACCACCCTACCTCTCCCATTCTAAGTGGGTATAATTGGCATCTTGAACTCAATTAAGGGCTTTATTTTGTGTCATGTAAATTTTGTCTTACTAGATGTGGTCCACTTTTTCCAGTATGATGAAATCTTTTGGAAAGTATATTGATTGACACATTTTTTTTTTTTTGCTTTTTTGGAGGGGACAAATTCAGGGCAACTGGGAAAAAATGACTTGCCCAAAGTTACATGGCTAGTAAGTGTTAAGTCTCTGAGGCCATATTTGAACTCATGTACTCCTGGCTCCAGGGCTGGTGCTTTGTTCACTGTGCCACCTAGCTACCCCAATACATTTTTTTTTATTGCTTTACATTTTGTTGTCTGAAAAATTGATAAACATGTACACTCAATATTTTCATCCAAATCAATGATCAAAATGTTGAACACAGCAGGAAAATGTGACACTTCATTTGAGACCTCAATACCAACTCATATCAACTCAATACTCTGATTCAGGTATTTCAATCAATTTCATCTATCTGTCTGTCTCTCTGTTTATCATTCATTCTCTCTTTCTCTCTCTCTCTCTCTCTCTCTCTCTCTCTCTCTCTCTCTCTCTCTCTCTCTGTCTCTCTGTCTCTCTCTCTCTCATCTAATTTATAAACACTACAAGCCAAGACTAAAGACCTTCCAGTTCTTTTTCACAAAAATGAATAATAAAAATGAAAATAAATAAAATCTTCCAAATAAATAGACATAATTAACAAGGCCAATTTTTACTTTGGCCATTCCCATAATATATTTCTCATTCTATGTCTTAAGACAGAAATCTCCATGACAGAATGGGAGTGGAATAATTTTTTTCCAATCCATTATGGTTTGTCATTGTATTGATATGACTTTAAGGTCTTTCCATTTTTTACAATTTATTGTGCCTTTTTAACAATTTTATTTTCACATATTACATATATTTATTGATGGAATAGTGAATCTGTAGTGACTTAAAGGTCTCTCAAGTTACCTGATTTCAACTATTTCTTAAAATCTCTCCTGCTTACTAAGTCACTACCTATCAGTGTACTCTTGTCCATTTTTTTTCAACAGATATTGAAAGCACCTGATTCATAAGTCATCAATAGTTAATCAACATTCATTGCCAAAGACAACAACAATGACAAAACAAAAACAGTCCCTGACCTCAAGAACTTAGTATTTAAATAGGGAATACAATACATAAAAGGTAATTGAAAAGAAGACATACTTGAGTCAATTACAATAGTTCAGAGTTGAGAAATAAGAAGTCTGAGTTATGCTCTCTTCTAATTAGAGTTTTGGTAATCATGACACCACACTACAATCAGAGAAACAGAGGTTAATGATAAAGTAGATAAGATCTTACACATTGATGAAGCTACCCTAATAATATGTTTTCTGGGGCATGGTTAAAAAGTCAGTCAGAGACATCTCAAATTACTGGACCAGGTGACCAAAAATATCATATGTTTGACACAAATCAATCCATTTTGCAGTTGTGTTTTTTGTATTGTTGTTTTGTTGATTTAATGGATCTGCTACAAAATACTTTGTAACATTATGTACCATACTGACATGACAGGAAAGAAATCATAGTAATTCAGGGTCAAATATATGACTTTTAAGGCATCTTAGGCTCTCCTGAAAGAATATGTCATTATATCTCAGATCTTGAGTTGAAGTGGTATAATTGATAAAATGCTGAATTTTGTTTCAGGTGGACTTAAACTAAAATAGTGATCTTTACCTACTTGGTGACTCTGGAGAAGTCACTTAATAACTTCATATTTCTGCTTTTTTTTTCTCAAAAATGAGTGTGTTGGGCTTGATGGTCTCTGATTTCTTTCAGCTCTAAATCTATGATTCTTTGACCCTTTTGCATAATCTCTGTATCCTGGCTCTAGTCACAACCATAGAAGACAAGAAAGGGTAGATAAAAACCTGAAAGGACTTTGTGACATTTTCATGGAGATATAATATCCTAGGCCACACAAACCTCAATAGAGCTAAGCATTCCAGAAATAATCTTCAGCAATCTTAGCAGAAGCTTCCTTCAGTATTCATTTTCTCATCCTTTCATTTAATGAACAATTTTCACAAGGAGTCTGACAGGGCAGTTGTTGTTTGTCCTTCATTTGCAAAGAGTACCATAACATCAGGGAAGATATACCACAATATGCAAGTGAATTGGATTTAAGTGAAAAGGGGTTGTGAAAAATCACCAGCCTCACTTCCTCAGACCTATCTCATCATTATTTTCTTTATATGCTTATAGATATCTTTAATTTCTTCCTCTGAAAGTTCTCTTCCATATCCTTTGACCATTTATCAATTGGTGAATGACTTCTATTCGTATAGATTTGACACAATTCTCTGTATATTTTAGAAATGAGACCTTAATCAGAGACACTGGCTGTAAAAATTCTTTCCCAATTTTCCACTTCACTCTTAATCTTGGTTACATTGGCTTTATTTGTACAAAACCTTTTCAATTTAATATAATCAAAATTATCCAATTTACATTTTTTTAATGTTCTCTAACACTTGTTTGGTCATAAAATCTTCCCTTCTCCATAAATCTGACAGGCAAACTGTTACTTACTCTCCTAGATTGCTTTCAGTATCAGCCCTTATACCTAGATCATGCACCAATTTTGACTTGATTTTGGTACATGGTGTAAAATATTGTTCTATGCCCAGTTTCTGCCATCTTATATTCTAGTTTTTCCAGCAGTTTTTGTCAAATAGTAAGTCCTTATCCCCAAAACTTGGGTCTTTGGGTTTATCAAACAGTAGATTGCTATAGTCATTTGCTGCTGTGTCCTGTGTACTTAATCTATTACACTGATCCACTACTCTATTCCTCGGCCAATATCAAGTAGTTTTGATGACTGCTGCTTTATAATATAGATGAAAATCTGGTATGAGTAAGGCCACCTTCCCTAGCATTTCTTTTCATTGATTCACTTGATATTCTGGACTTTTAGTTCTTCCAGATGAATTTTCTTACTATTTTATCTAGTTCTATAAAATAAATTTTTGGTACCTTGATTGGTATGGCACTAAATACGTAATTTAATTTAGATAAAATTGTCATTTTTATTATATTTAGCTGCACCTTGCCACGAGCAGCTGATGTTTTTTTTTTTCTAATTTGTTAGATCTGACTTTATTTGTGTGATATGTGTTTTGTAATTGTGCTCATATAGGTCCTCGGTTTGTTGTGGCAAGTAAATTCTCAAATATTTTATAATGTCTACAGTAATTTAAATGGAATTTCTCTTTCTATCTCATGCTGTTGGATTTCATTAGAAATATATAGGAATGCTGAGGATTTATGTGGGTTTATTTTATATCCTGCAACTTTGTCATATTTATTTGTTGTCTTATATAAACAATGCAGTATTCACAATGCCTAAGGTAACTATAAATACGCTGATGTGGTTATTAATCACAAAATATAATAGGCTCTCTACATGGGGAATACAGCTAGAACTTTTATTAAAATACCAGAAAAGTGAATCCCCAAACCAGAAAGCAAAAGCCATCACAGTAGCTACAGAGTTGGCATACATAGTTAATACAGTAAACACCCACATTCTCAAGACTTCAAAACAGAACAGGCTACCTCAGTTAAAGATCCTCCTCTCCTCACTCACAGTAACTGCTCAGCCTCCATGCAGCTCACTTCCAGCAGCTCCATTTTCCTGCAATTCCCATCCCCATCAGTCATCAGCAAGAAAGAGTCCTTAGCAGAAGTTCTGACTGGCTTTAAAAAAAAAAAAACAGAGTTTGTGCTGCCATCACTGCCACTTCCAGTCCCTGCCAACCTGTCTCTTACTTGGCTCAGACTCATTCCTGCCCCACCCCTTCCTGCTACATCAGCAAGTTCAAGGGGCATGGGAGATCTTCAAATCCCATTACCATTACATTTTGCTTTGCATTACATTACGGCATAGTCTGCAAGTATTACAAAGCATAGTGCCTCTATTTTCCCAGGATCTATGGACATTTAGATTGAGATTGTAAGGCCAAGGATCCTGGAGAGTTGGAATGTAATGATAATGAAATTTAAAGATCCCCTTGTATTGGCTTGGCTTTCAGGTTAAGTGTTAAAACCTAGAGCTTGTGAATTCCCCTTCTGGGATGAACTTGTTGACATGAAGAGAAGGGGCTGAACTGGGAGGAGCTGGTGCCATCGATAGAGAGGATCAGACACAGAAAGGCCAGAAAAAATTTTGGAAGCAGCATCCTGGAGGTAGACAGAGAGACAGAGAGACAGAGACAGAGAGACAGAGAGAGACAGAGAGAGACAGAGTGAGACAGACAGAGAAAGAGAGAGAGAGAGAGAGAGGGAGAGAGAGAATTGCCAAGGTCCAGAGTTGCTGACAAAGACAAAGAGAGAGACAGACAGACAGACAGGGAGAGGTGGGGGGGGAGAGAACTGCCATTCTATTGTAATATTGCAAGAAGTGACAAAGCAGAATTATGTCAGAAAAATCTGAGAAGAACTACCAATATCAACTGATGCAAAGTGAAGTGAACAGGACCAAGAGTCTATTGTACACCATAACAGTAATATTTTTATGATGATCAACCCTGAAAGACCTAGATACTTTGATTAAGACAATAATCTAAGGGAATTACAAAAGACTCATGATGAAAAATACTGTCAACCTCCAGAGAGAGAATTGATGAACTCTAAGTACAACAGGAAGAATTATTTTTAATTAAAAAAAATTCTTGCTTTTTTATTTGGCTTTGCTTTTGCAACATGGCTAGTGTGGACATATCTTTCATATGACTTCACACGTATAATAAATATATCACTTATCTCCTCAAGGGATGGGAGAGGTATAAAACTGAGAGACAGAATTTGGAAATAAAATTCTTTAAAAATATATTTTTTTTACATATAACGGACATATTTTTGAAATAATCAAACATATTTTAAAAATAAATGAATTTTGCTGTAAAATATTTATTTCGTAACAATTCATTATCTTTTTTCTCCCTGATTCTCAACTGTGAATATGCTTTAAAAATTCACCCATCATAATAAATATGCATATTCTGTTAAAAGCAAGTTCTTATATTGATTATGTCTAAACTGCATATTTCTTCATTTTAAGGTCTCTCTTGGAGGAGATGGGTTGTGTGTTTGCTGTCTAGCCCAGTGAACTCTTCATTTAGCATTTCAGTTAATTATTTATAAAGTTTTAAAAAGTATTTTTCTAGAAAATATTATTTCTTTGTATAAGTTGTTCTTTAATACCGTTTAATTCAATTTAGATTATTTCCTAGCAATCTAACTTCCTCTTAAATTGTCCATTTTTCATTATTTATAACATTATAAAAACATATTATGTTCAAAAGACCATAATTTATCTAACCATTCCCCAATAATAGTGTACCACCTCAGTTTTGAATTTGTCATTACTACAAAATCTAGCTTTTATGAATATATTTTATATAGAGATTCCTTTCCTCTTT
>CM053585.1:54970263-54974851 GCA_028646515.1 Pseudochirops corinnae
TTTGGGTATACTTTCGAATTGCTATAAAGAATGGCTGAATCAGTTCACAACTCTAACAGGAAAATAATGTCTCATTTCCCTAAGTCCCATACAACTTCTGCCATTTACCTTTTTTATCCTATTAGCCAAACTAATAGATATGAAGTAGTGTTTCAGAATTATTTTATTTCCATGTGTCTATAGATAGATTTCATTATTTCACCTGAAAACCATTATCTTTTGATCATTTATCAATTGGGGAATGGATCTTATTTTCATGGATTTGCCTCAGATCTCTATATGTATGAGAAATGAGAACTTTAATAAAGGAACCTGCTACATTTTTTAAAGAGTTACTATTGGTAAATATATTTCTCTCTATCCAGTCCACCCATTATCCTATTCTCTCTCTTCCTTCACTCTGAATATCCTCAAAAGTGCTTTGTTTCTACCTCCCCATTCTGCCCTCCCTTCTACCACTCCCTTCTTTTGTCCCCTTCCTCTCCTAATTTCTTATAGCATAAGATAGATATCTATATCCAGTTGAATGTGTATGTTATTCCCTCTTTGAGCCAATTCTGATTAAAGTAAGGTTCACTCACTCCCCTTCATATACTCCCTCATATGGTAAGAGATTTTTCTTGTCCTTTTTATGTGAAATTATTTACCCCATTCTTGTTCTCCCCTCCCCTGTATCCCAGAACATTCCTCTCTCACCCCTAATATTTTTAGATATCATCAGTTCATATTAAACTCAAACTTGTGCCCTCAGTCTACGTATAGTCTTCTAATTGCCCTAATAATGAGAAAGTCCTTATGAGTTACTAGTATCATCTTCTCATGTAGGAATGTAAACAGTTTAACCCTGTTAAATCCCTTATGATTTCCTTTTCCTGTTTATCTTTTTAAAATTCTCTTAAGTCTCATATTGGAAAGTCTATTTTCTATTCATATCCGGTCTTTTCATCAGGAATACTTGAAAATCCTCTATTTCATTTAATATCCATTTTTCCTCTCATGTATTTATACTGTTTTGCTGGCAGTTGATGCTTGGTTGTAATCTTAGCTCCTTTGCCCTCTGTAATATCATATTCCAAGTCTTCTGGTTCTTTAACATAGAAGCTGCTCAATCTTGTGTTACTCTGACTGTGGCTCCACAATGCTCAAATTGTTTCTCTCTGGTTGCTTCCAATAATTTCCCCTTGACCTTGGAGATCTGGAACAGTATTCTTCTCATTTTTCATTTTGGGATTCTTTCATGAGGTGGTCATTGGGTTCTTTCAATTTTTATTTTTATTCTCTGGTTCTAGAATATCAGGGCAGCTTTCATTGATAATTTCTTGAAAGATAATGTCTAGGTTTTGGTTTCGTTTGTTTTTTGTTTCATGGTTTTCACCTAATCCAATAATATTTAGATTCTTTTTCCTGGATATATTTCCCAGCTCAGTTGTATTTCCAATGAGATATTTTACAGTCTTCTTCTTTTCATTCTGTTCATTTTGTTTTATTGTTTCTTGATTGCTCACAAAGTCATTAGCTTCTATGTGATCCATTCTAATATTTAAGAAATTATTCTCTTCAGTGAGGTTTTTTTCTTCATTTTCAATTTGGCTAATTCTATTTTTAAAAAGTTTTTCTTTTGTTTGTTTTTCAGTGAAAATTTGTGTCTTCCCCCCCCCCCCCTTTGGCTAATTCCATCTTTAAAGGCATTGTTCTCATCATTGCCTTTTTGTACCTCATTTCATTTGGCCTAGTCCATTTTTAAGGTGTTATTTTTTCCTTATTTTTTGCATCTCCTTTACCCTGCTATTGACATGTTTGTTATTATTTTCTTGAATATTTTCATTTCTCTTCCCAATTTTTCCTCTACCTCTCTTACTTGATTTTTAGAATGTCTTTTTAGCTCTTCCTTGTCCTGAAAGCAATTTATATTTTTCTTAGAAGCTTTGAATGTAAAAGTTTTTATTTTAACTTCTTCTGAATGTGTGTTTTGATCTGCATTATCACTTTCTATGGTCAGATTTTTTCCCCTGTTTTTTGGTCATTTTCCCAGCCTATTACTTGACTTCTAACTCTTTGTTAAAATACAGCTTTTCTTCCAGGGTGAAGAGTGCATTTCCCCAAACTTTAGGGTTTTTGTGCAGATGTTTTCAGAGATGTTTCTAGGGACCTGTAAACTTTCAGTTCTTCCAAGGTGGTATGATCTAATGAAACACATTTACTACTCTCCTGGACTGTGTTCTGGTCTGTGAGTGACCACAAGCACTCTTCTATTGAACTATGAGGAGGGTGCCCACTCAACAGTGTCCACAAGCTCTAGTGTGCTAGTGTGTCTCTTCACTCTGGTAATGTCACTAAGAACTGGGTCCCTGATTCAAGTGTGGGCAAAGCAGTAGTCTTTCCTCATTGCTAGCAAAGAGACTCCTATGATCTCCTTCTGACCAGTTGTTTGACCCCTTTACTGTCTGTGGGCTGAGAGATCCAGAAACTGCTGATATTTTTGATTCAGTGGTTCCCAAGGCCTACTTCCGGTTTGCTGGGATGTGGACCATGCTGGTATAGCATATGCTGGACTGTATTCCTCTCTTGCCCTCGTGCAACAGACCTTTTCTGTTTACCATATAAATTGCCTGGGTTGGAGATTTGTTTCACTCCACCGTTTTGTGACTTCTACCATGCTAGAATTTTTGAGAGTCATCTTCCAAAGGTATTTGGAAGCATTTGGGGGAGAGCTCAGATTAGTTCTTGCCTTTATGCCACCATTTTGGCTCTACCTCCTGATGTAGAACTTAAAACTATAATATTTATCAATGGAGTTCTTTGTGCAAATTGGTGACCAGTCTCAAGTCTATCACATCTACTATTCATTCTCTATTCAGATGTCAAACTGAAATTCCTTAAGCTCAGGTATAATCATATTAATCCCTCCCTCTTTCAACAAATTCTCGTGATCAGATACATAATTTTCTGTTTGCTTTTTAAGACCCCTCATAACTTGTCCCCTTCATAACTTTCCTACATTCTTAAAATTTGCTACTTTTTCTTTTTCCACTTATGATGTAATTCAGGGACATTGATTAAATTGTTGGGTTTCCCCCAAAATTCTCCATCTCCCAAATGCATTGATTTTAGCTATCTCCTATACTTTAGACAGTCAGTATCATTTATGCTCTGTGGTTCACCTGTCTTCCTTGATGTCTCAGCTAAAGTTTCACACTATTCAAAACACCTTTCACAGTCCTTTAATCTTACAGAGGCTGTTATTTTGTTGTTGTTGTTGTTTCTTTCTTTTCTTATTATTCTCATTGTTTACTTAACGTCATATCTGACACATTGTACATGTTTAATAAATGCTTGTTTACTGAACTTGCAGGAAGATCCTTTCTTTTGCATTTGGGAGGAATAGACATACATTTTGACCATTCTTGGACAATGTGTTTCACCAATGGAAAAGAAACTGCTTGTCTCATAGCTGAAAAGTGCACCATAGCCAGAGAAATAATCTTTTGGTGTATATAAAAGGGAACAGGAAGGAAATTTTATTCTTTTTTATACATTTGTCCTGATCTTTGTGCTTTTCAGTGGAACTTGGTTCAAATCAAGGGCATTGTGGTTTGTGTGTGTGTGTGTGTGTGTGTGTGTGTGTGTGTTTGTATTTGATGGGGAAGAGAGAATATTTCCACATTTAATAGTAACAAATGGCCTTTTTCAGGCAAGGGACAATAAAAGGAACAAATTTACCCAGGTATGTGGCAGTTATCAAGTAGGAGACAACATCATACAAGTGACAAAATTTTCCATATTTCTGATGGAATATTAAGTGCACATCCTCGGGGTTTTACTCTCTTTAAATACCAGTTAAAAGTACACAAGAATCTGACCATTGAATGAAAAAAACTCTCTGGCCAAAACTACCTCCTGGGACAGGGAATAGGATCATGCATATGCCTCCCAAATTTAGGAAATCCACAATGAATAAAAGGTATAGTATGGGGGGGGGGGAGTATCTAAACTTTGTAGTCTGTTGTTACTCTGAACCACTTAGATATTATGATTCTAGGGTAAATGGTTTGCCTCTCTAACATCTCAAGGTAATTTTCTTTCTGAAGAAGTCTGCCCTTCATAGAACTAATATAACCCAGAAAATCACTGTAGGTTTAAGTGACTTGAAATTGGTATTCGACAGAAAGTCACAGAGGTGTCTGTCAATTCTTTTTTCTGTATTTAGACTTGGAAGAGAACTTTAAGGCCATTTAGTACAACTAACTTTCCTTTATAGATAAGAGGTTTGGAATTCAGAGAAGTTAAGGAACTTGTTCAAGATCACATCAGTGTTATGGGAATCTGAAGATCTTCCCTGCCCCTAGGCCCTTTGCTCAAGTGGCTACGTGACTCTGAGAACCTTCCCAGATTTGAAAGTATACTCTGTTCCCTAATAGGCTGAATGTGGTCACGTGGAGCCTGTGGCGCCAGGCTTGTTTTCCAGGAATGCCCATGCCTTGTAGCTTTGTGATTGGGCAGTGGGTCTAGAGGGCTGTGACATTCTCTAAGCCAGGAGAAGGCTATATATACGCCCTGATGTGAGGTTTTGGTTTGGGGCTCACTTTGA
>CM053585.1:54991402-55015476 GCA_028646515.1 Pseudochirops corinnae
TGCTCCACTCTAATTTTGATGGAATTATTCTCTTCAAAATGCTTTTGAGATTCTTTTTTCCATCTGGCAAAGTCGACTTTTTAAGGCATTCTTCTCCTCATTGGCTGTTTGGGCTTCTTTTGTCATTTGAGTTAATCTATTTTTTAAAGTGTTAATTTCTTCAGTCAGATTGCTGAATCTCTTTTCATGATTTTCTTGCAACATTCTTGTTTCTCTTCCCAATTTTTCTTCTACTTTTCTCATTTGGTTTTCAAAATTCTTCTTCAGCTGATCTCTAGCTTTAAGGCAATCTTCATGTTTATTGGAAGCTGTTGGTGGTGGAGCTCTGGCTGTGTTGTCCTCCTCCCTCTCTCTGCCTTGATCCTTCTTTTCCTCAAAGAAGTAATCTAGGGTTTCGTTGCTGTTCTTAGTTTTCTTCTTATGCTTATTCTTATTCATGGTTGGTCAGTCCGTGTTTTTTTTTTTTTTTAATCTCTGTGGAGCTCTGCCTCCAGAGGGGAAAGCTCTGTCCCAAATCTCTGGGGTTTTTCCAGCTGCTGGAGCTCTTAGGAAGCTGCTGGGTCCCTCCCCCGCTCCAGCTCACTGAAAAAAAAAAAAAACACAGGATCAAAGCTTAAGACCATGATCTGGATCCAGGCCACTCAACGTGAGAGCACTTGGTCTCTGAATGATCACTTGGTCCCCCTGCAGTCTGCAGGCCAAGAGCTCTGAAGTGGCAGTGTGGAGGTGGGTGCAAAACCTCCAGTTCTGTGTCCTCATTGCTCTGGAGGCATTTTGGTCAGACTGCTTTTCTTCCCCAATTTTGCAAGCTCCGCTGACCTAATTCTGGATACTGCCACAGTTGTCACTGATCTGCTCACCCAAAGCTCCAGCCGGGCGTCGGCTCCTCTCATCCAGCTGCCTCTGGGGAAGAGCTGAGGTTTCAGTCTAGGCTGGTTTCAGTTCACAGGGCTGATATGGTTCTTTGTAGCCCAGCTGACTTTAGTGGAAAGTATATTTGTTTGCGTTTTGGAGTTCTAGAATTAGTTTAGAGTTATATTTTATGGGTATTTTGGGGTGACTATGTGAGTGCTGTGATATGTTGCTACTCTTATAATGCCATCTTGGCTCTGCACCCCCACCCCCCCTGAAAAAACTCTTTAAATAGAGGACAGATAAAAATTGGGAGAAGAGAGATTTTATAAGGAATTCTGTACAAATATCACTCAATTAGTTGCCCTTAGGGACCTTTTCAAATCTGCATTCTATGCCTTTATGACACGTCCAAGGGCATATTTCTAAGAAAGGAAAGAATCACACTTCAAAGCCAAGTTCTCTGAGTATGAGCCTTGTGTCTTGGCCTAACTTAACTACCTGCTATTGAAGTTAACACACATAACCAACTAATGGTCTGCAGAAAACACTGACTTCCTTTTTTCTCCATTTATTCTATCTGAAGATTTTGCTTTAGCCACATTAAATCTATCCATGTGAAAACATCAAGTACCCAGGCACTAATTCCCACTAAAATAATAAATAAAAGTCTATGAATCACCATTAGCATTCTTCCCAGCACTAAGAAACAACCATTATTTTTGTTTAGAGTATTGGGTTATAAATTACATTGAAATATCATTCAGTTATAGTCATTCTCCAAGATTGTAAAGAGATGGATGGTCTCTTGGGTAGGGTTGTCATAAAAAGGAAAATCAAACCAGCTGAATAATACAATAAGTCTATGTATCAAACTAACTCAACCAAGCAGCAGTAAGAACTGTGGCAGCCTGTAAGGAGCTTGCTGACAGATTTCATTTGTCTAAGTCCAGCTCTTAGCCAATGTCACATGTCACATTTTCCCACCATCCCTTTAGTGTTCTACAGGCACCCCCACCAGATGCTGTCAAGGGATTATGAGGAGACTGTCAGTGAAAGGGCATGAATGGTTAAGTCAAGTGTACAAGAGACATCCATTTCTTCTGCTTCCCCTGTGCCGTACATATCTGAAGTTTTATCTGGCCAATTCAGTAATTATTTAGAAAGAAAGTAGAAATAGAATACATATTGTCTGTTTTGCCATCAGGGGATTGCTCTTTCAAGATAAAATTATCACATGCCCAGTATATGCCTGACACTCTGCTAAATATTGGGCAAAATACAAAATTTAAACAAATTCCATCCTAACTTCACAAAGACTAGAGTTAGTAGAGGTAAAAGACAGATTACTGTAATGTACACTATTATAACATGATATTCATAAGACAAAAACAAAAAACAGAATGCTTTTTGTTCACTTCCTTCTTTCCATATTTGGGGCATAGAGGATAGTCCAGTTGACTAAATAATAAATACTACATCAAAAAGTGACATGAGATAAGACTGGAAAACATGGGGGCACATGTTGATGAGTTCCACTGATGTCAGGTGAAAGAATACAATTGCTACTGGATAAACATAAGAAATTATTTCTGAGTTTTTGGCATAGTGATATTTATTCACTTATCATTGATTCAACAGTGATGATAGAGCATCAAATATTCATTGGAATCCAAACTCATTGCCTTCAATCCAATAATGCTAGAGTTGGAAGAGACTTTGGAGGTAGTCTAGTCCAAACAATTCATTTTATAAGATAGAAAACTGAGTCTTGGGGAGGAAGGGGGGAGAGGTGGAGTGAATGAATTTGTTAATGAAAGATTTGATACCTCAAGGCATGTTTCCTAATTCTTAGTCATCTTTCAACTGTGCCAAGTTTTATGGAAGCTTACTTTCTTCAAAAACTCCATTTTCTGTTTATATACTACTTCACTGATCCTCAGCAGCCTGCTATGACCACTGCTATACTGATAAGAAATTCATCAATCATCCCCTATAATAGAACCTTAACTTGTCTACAGATTAAATCCATTCCCAAAGCAATGCAATTTGTATCCTAACACCAAAAAATCCTTCCTTAAAAAAAATAAATAAATAAAACATGGTTTTCATCATGATATTTTGTGCATTCAAAATTTTAAATGGCTCTCTATCACCAATAGGATAAAGGTGAAACACCTTAGAATGGTACTGGCATTTAAAGATATTCAGACTATGACCCCAACCTATCTTTCACACTCTATTAACCTATAACACATAATCGCCCTACTCAAAATATTTATTCCCAGATAAATTTGTGTCAATATCTCTTGAAGTTACATTATCCACTTAAGTCCCTGTATGTTTGATGACATTATTAATCTCACCCAGAATGTCCACGCAACCAATTCTATTTTTCCAAATCCTGCCTCCAACACCACTAAGATAAAAATTCACCTCTCCCACAAAGCATGTTTTACTAACAACAATGTGCAATATTCTTTCCATCCATTCAATGATATGTCTCTTCTCCCTCTCTGCTAAAGTCTCCTTAAAATTTAAATTTTAGATAAAAAAGTTAAAGTACATAATATCTAATGCCAAAATGGATCTTCATGATAAAGAATTCAAGAATATATTACAGAATCTTGTGAACCCGAAGCCAAGTAGATCAAGTGATTGCTATAAAAAGAAGAAATAAGTCATATATAATACATTTTTGTTAATATGCAAAATTTATAATATTTATTATGGAAGTAATTGCATTTAGTTATTTTACTTAAATCAATTAATATGCAAATCAATATAATTCATAAGCACTCAAGTTGGAAAAAGTGAAAGATAACTGTTTCATCCTAAGGTCTTCAAATTATCTAATTCCCCTCTGGTCATAGCATTTCTTTCTCTCATCCAGTAATCACATTCCATCATTCAGCAACTACATTATCCATCATTAACCAATCCACATGTTTAGCTATCCTTGTATGTCATTCTGCTTGTCTTCCATCTCTCTCTTTTTTACATTACCTCTACTTTTTATATGCAAGATGACTTAACATTGAAAGAAAATAGAAGCAAAGACATCTCTGAGGGCCCGTAATAAAGATTATTTGGGAAATTCCAAGTACATAAAAAGGAAACAGTTATCAGAATCAAGAGGAAGTAAAAGTAATGATTATTTTATTGTCATTAAAAACTATTATTATCTCATCAATAACAACACCAAAAAAATCTGGGGACATTACATGTCACTTGCCTGCTCTAGTAGATGGAAAGGCCTGGTAGAAAAACCTGAAATTCTGGTAATACCATTAATAAGATTGGCATTCTGGTCAGTACGCTAAAAATTTCATAAAGATCAAAGACAGATATGGGACAGCATTTAATTGTAGGCCAGCCTCATTAGATCATATTGCACAAAGGATGGGGCTGGGGGGGAAGTGATCTTCCTTCATGTGCTGGTATCACAATAAGGAGACCAGAATAAGTAATAAATACTAATATTATTCCTGCTAGCAATGTTTTTAAATAGATGGAACAAACCATTAAACTGGGCAAAGAGTGAATGTCCATGTGAAGACTTCCATTGTTTGATAATTCCATAGGAAAGGAAAATGAAACAAACATCAAAAATTATAGGAAATTTTTTTAAATTTTTTTTTCAATTCTATCATCTTTTCCACATTACAATAAAACATTTTATTGTTGACAGATGCATGACAATCATAAGAGTAACTTCATCCTTCAGCCTAGATTTTATAAAAATGAGAGGTGAAATCAAGAATCTAACCTGGAGGGATTTTTTTAGAGCTTGAAATCATTGAAAACATTCACTAACTCAGAAAATCTATAAATAATACTCAATAATGAAATTCTGAACAAAATTGTGATTTATCCAATTATTGTAAGAAGATATAAACAAGGATTTTTAGATTTTGTATGAATTAAGTAATTTGTTTTTGGAAATAGAGGAGATTATGATGCTGATTCCAGATGAAGTACATCATAACCACAAAAGAAAAGAAAATAGATTGAATTGCCTTTCAGCAACTCAAGCTTAGTTCCATATAGATTATGGAAGGAAATATATAAACTATGTAACATATCTGTGAAGATTATTGTAATTAGGCATCTACTGAACACCTAACAAGATAAGACTTAATCATAAGAATTATACATCAGAAACTTGCTATTTTTCATAGTTTAACAAAAAGTAAATCCCTATACCAAAAATACCTATAAATGTAGACTTCAAATTATCCCAGAGAACTCACCCAATAAATTGCATTGCAACTAGACCATTATCACAGATTGTTGCTTACAGTTGCTCAGACATAATATAGATCCAAAACAACTTAAGACCCACCTTAAAAAAAATAAATGAAACCATGTAAAATGTTTAGAATCTCCAAAATATATTAAAGAAAACACATAAAATATGGAGGGCTGCCTGAAAAAATTTTATTCAAGTAGAAATGAGATAACATACAAATCATTACCATAAATCTATCTGCTAATGGATTTGTATTAAAGATGCTTTCATTTGGCCTATAGCAAATTAGCTTGCATAATAACACTTTTAATTCAACTACAAAAAGGATTCTTTTATCTACCTTTATGGTTTTCAGAAAACTAAATATAAAAGAATAATAGTAGAATAAGAGGATATCTACCTGTGCCAAGGCCATTTCTCTCTGATTTCCACCAAATGAGATAAGAAAATGTTTTGTTTTTTTTTCTATGACAATAACTGAACTTTTTACTCTGCTAAAATTTACAAAGATCTTTATGTATATTAAGTTATTTGAATATAATCCATTATGTATGTAAATTTACACACAGATATATACATATACTCTGTGTGTGCGTGCATGTGTGTGTGTGCGTGAGAGAGAGAGAGAAAGAAAGAGAAATATTCTATCCACCTGAAACCCTTCATATAATCATCTAGATATCTTAGATGAGAATGACTAGAGAGCTTGAATGAGCAGGAGTTCACTTTATTTGATAATGGCATTTTGCTTCTTAGATCTTGGCACATGTTGTTTTTTTCTTCTGAATCTAAAGAGTCCCAGATTGTTTTATGATTAACTGTTTGTTTTATTTCCATATGCCCCTCTAAGACTATAAATTCTGTGAAGGCAAAAATTTTGACTCGTCTCCAATATTTCAAGTAATGTTCTAGAAGAATAAAACCTTAAAGATATTGGTTGAATTGAATTGATGGCTGGACATACAGAACAGGAGGCCACACACGATGAAAAGGGGACCCAAAGTCATGAAATGTTAATATCAACAGTACTGGGAAAGTTGAGCTTGAAAATATGCATATGAGGGAGAGGGAGAAATGGATAACATCACAACAGGTTTTAGTTGAACTTGAGTGTCACATCTAGTATGAATGACGTAATGAGGAGGCAAATTTTATCTAAATTATAAGTAAGGACTTTCAAACAATTAATGCAGCTCAAAGGGAAAATGCATTGCTTTGGAAGATGTTAAGTTATGTCACTGGAAATCATCAAAAAGAAGTTATGTGACCCCTCACTGGAGACTCTGACTTGAAACATACCTTGATCTAAAAGGTTTCTAAGGTCTTTTTTTTTGCAACTCAGATGTTCTGTAATTTAGTAGTTCAATATGTCCACCAGGAAATTATTGGAGGTGAAGGGGAAAGATAGATGCAAAAATTTGATGAACTTTCATCTATCTATAGGACTAACGAGTGGATATATGATTCCTTTGACATAAAGAACTTCAGATAAGGTGTCTCCCACTACCACTGTGACTTTGGAAATTTCTTTGTACTTTAAAATCTCAGATACTTTCAAGGAAAGATTGTGATTAAATATGTCAGAAGTTGGACTTGAATCTAGTTCTTATTCACTGCAAACCTGACTGTAATTCCACTGTGCTGCACTATACATAAATGAAATGCCATCTAGGCCAATAAAATTACTTCAATCACTTGCCTGAGCACATGGCTCACGTTATTACATAGTTATCCTAGCTACTACACAACATGCATGAAAAACTATAAACAAGTTTTCTGCACTGCAGTCCATTCATGCACTACAGGCACTAGCTAATTGTAAATTATAAAATTCAAGGGCTGAAAGCCTTCACAAAATTCAGAGAATCATGGAAAAAATAGTAGTGGAGCCACTTTTGTCTGAAATGATACTAATATTGCCTTTCATATGTAGGAAGTGGAATTTAACAAAGAGCAGATTGAGATGATGCTCTGCATGTTATTAGCAAGGGCATGCAACCTGGTATCAAGGGAGTATTTTTTGGCTAGCCTCTTTTTGTGCCAAAAAAAACCAAAAAACAAAAAAACAAAGGAGGGGGCAACAGATCTTTAAAACCTAAGTATATTTTCCTTCTGATTGAGAATTGCCTGGCAACTCTGATGGACATTTTAATTAAGAGGTGGGCTAAGAGTGCTTGACTCTTCCCTTTTACCCAGTTATTGGAGGGGAGGAAGGAAGGATATCCCCTGGGGAGAATCTTAACTCAAACTGGCTTCTGTTGGCCAATGTTGGAATGCAAAACATAAATTTTCCTAAAAGATTATTTTATGGAAAACTCATGCAAGGCAGGTACTCATGTTGAAGTCAGAAGTGATATGAGGATACTCTTAAGTTCTCTCTGAAGAAATTTGGTACTGATTATAAGACAAGGGAAACACTGTGACAGGATGACTCAACATGTCATGCCTACATCAAAGAAGGCATTGTGCTCTGTGAGCAAAGTAGAATTTGACTAGTTCAAAAGAAATGTGAGATGAGCAAATTTATAGTCATCTGCATTCCAAATATTCATGTGGACTACTTGTGTCCAACTTCTGGTAAAGCCTTCGGAGCTCTAACTCATCTGATCAATCATAATTGGATTCACTATACTTTGACCCCAACATCTTTTCATTTTAGTCCTCAGCGAGTACAAAGGAAAACGATCAAACAAAGGCAAGGGAACTCACCTAAGCTAGTTAAGGAACATATGACTTGGAATACTTACCTTATTCTATTATGCCCTTCAGAAAAGCTGCCTTGACATTCAGAGGTTGGGGTCTGAGGAAATGGATAGGTTCATGCAGAAATGTTGGTAAGAAATACAATCTAATACTAATTTTCCTCCCTTAAAATCCCCCCTAAAGTGTTTTATTCAGCCTCAGTTTTAAGACTTCAAGTATAAATGGGGTTAAAGGGGAAAGGAAACCCACTATTTGGTTTTAAATAGCTCAAAATTGGGGAAAGTTTTCTATTTTTTTTTATTTTTTCCTCCCTTTCAAATCAAGCTTAAAGTTGATTTTCTACTACTTCTATATGTGGCTCCTAATCCTGCCCTCTGCCAATGAGCAGAAGAATGATCTTTCCTCTTATATGCTAGAGGCCTTCAGGTACTAATAATAGAGCTATTATATCCCCATGTAGTTATTTCCAGGAGAAATATTTCTAGTTCTTTCACCCATTCCTTCTATGACATGATGGCCCATTCTATTGGTTTCCCACTTTTGGTTGTACTCCAGATTATCTCTGGGTCATCTATTTCCACATTATGTTGTCTACAATATTAAAATATAAGTTTCTTGAAGCCTTATCTCTTTTTGCATTATATTTATTCCCAGTGCTTAGTATAGTGCACGGCACATAAAGGCATGTTGATTGCTGATGGATGAATCTACTCCAAGAAATCATCCTTGTTCCTTCCAGTCGGTAATGACCCTTCTTTCTTCCATGCTTGGCTCTAACTTCTTTTATACAATTATCATATATTACTTTGCATTCTATCCATTTGAGTAAATGTCACATCTGCCTGCTATGCTGTGAGCTCTGTGAGGACAAAGGACATGTTTTATTTAAACTGTGTATGTCTCTCAGGGCCAAGTAGAATATGTTACACTGTGTATCATTCAACAAATCTTGAACGTTGAACTGCAGATTGATTGTGAATATATTTTATACATTTTCAGACAATTTAAGACCACTGAATTATATGACAAAAGCATATAAACACATGCATATACACATATTGTGTATACATGTGCATGCATAAGCACAAGTGCATGCATACATGTGTGTAAAAATTTGCATACATGTATATACATGCATGTATGTGAATTGTGTGTTATAATGCTATATTTAGCAACAGAGTCAAGAATAGGGTCTGGGAGATCTAGGGAGATGAACCCATAAAATTTACATAATAAATAAATAACAGTTATTACAGTGAAGTGAGGAGGGCAGTAAGAGCCATAGGTATTGAGAGAGGTCTCATATAGAAAAACTCTTCTTTGCAGGTTGAGCTTTGAAGGAAGCTTGGGATTCACAAAGCCAAAGAAGAGGATAGAGTATATACTAGACAGAGCAGATTGTCTGTGAAAAGCACAAAGTATTGATACAATCAGATCTATGATTTAGGAATATAAATTTGGTAAATATATGGATGATAGAGATGAAAAGGGAAGAGACTGGAGGCAAGGAGACATTAGAAGTTATTTAAAGAGCACATAAAATAGGTGATGAAAGGCTGAATGATGGAGAAAAGGAGACAGATATAAGAGACATTTTGAGCTAGAAGTCATTACAAATGATTTTATTTGTAATAGATAAGAGATTCAGAATCTAGCATAACTCCAAATTTAGACCTTAATTGACTCAGAAGATCATAGTGCTGTAAATCCAGGCTCTCTTGGGGGAATTCAGATCTTTCTTTAGCCACGTAAAAGTGGAAGCAACCTAAAGAATACAAAGGACACTTCTTGAAATTTAAATCCTTTTCCCTAAAAAGAAGAAAACCAGAGGAGATGATACCTATTAAACTATGGGTAAAGATAAAAAAAATCAGGTCACTAACTAATGAATGACAGTCTGCATTTCAAGAACTTGGGTAAGAAGAGGAGAAGACCTTGTTCTGATTTCCTGAATTCATATCTACTTCCTTGACTCACATTTTTTTTTAGCTCTGTTGAGAATTCCCTGTTTTGCTGAAAAAAAAATGCAATTTTAATTTTTTTTTCCACAAGATTTTCAGAGTATTTATAGATTATCCTTAAGTTGATATCAGTTTCATGTATAGCTCTATGAGTCTGTGTTAGAAAATTTGGATCAGGTGACATGAGTTTGGGGAAGGAGTAACGAGTGGTGATTATTATTTTCATAAATGAATGAGGATATCTTGTAGAAGAAGGATCATTCTTGTTATGCTTGAACCTAGATAGTAGCATTAGGAACATTGAGTAGAAGTTGTTGTTAAGATTTTAGCTGAATGAGAGGATTTTTTAAAATGAGATTTTGAAGAATGAACTGTGTTGCCTTGTTATTCCTCTAAGAGTTGATGACCATCTATCAAAGATGTTGTATCAATGATACATATTTTAGAAGGAAGGTAAGAAAAAGTGACATCCGAGAAACCTTGCAGTAATATAAAACTATATTTCAATAATATATTCTCTCATTTTCCCTGATATTTCCTTATATTTACTTTCTAATAAATTGTGACTGAAAAATCTCTATATTGGTCTAAAGCCAGTTACAAGCAGGTCTCCTGAGGACTGCTGCTGTGAATAACTTTAAAGATCTAATCACATGGTATAGTGAACTCTCTATTTATTCAGCAATAAAGTAAAGCAAAACATTCAAGAAACTAAAGCACAACATTCACAGCAATATGACATAACAACTTATTACTAAGGTGGCCATAGAGACTTAAACAAAACATATCATTCAGCAAATCACAATCTCCTCAATCAATATAGAGTACCCAAGTATAAAATCTTCTTTCATCCCAACTGGAGGCTGGTTTCCAATTATCCTTATTTCAATCATCCTTAAGTGGTAGCAGAAAGTACAAGCACCATTCACCCATAGGTCACAGTAAGTCACAATCTCATCCGTCAAAGCAGAGTGCTCAAATCCCCTGACTCGTCTTTCATACTCCCAACTCTTGCCTGGATTCACAGGTAGGCAGTTCTCTAAGCTCTTTCTTACCTGGATTCACATGCAGACAGTTTTCTGCTCCAGTTCTATATCTCAGCCTGGGGAGACTCTTCCACTCTAAGCCCTTTGCAGTTTCTGTTTCTAGGAAGACAAAGCTTAACAGAGCTTCAACAATAATTACACACTTTGACAGCATTATCATCTCAATTCACTTTCTGCCTGACAAAGTAACACAAACCAACAGACAAAACTTTAGTCTGAGAAATCAAACACAGTGCCCAGGACTTCTGTAAATAGTAGTAAAGCTCTCTTTCAGGACTTCTGTAAACAGCAGGAAAGTCTCCTTTCAGAACTTCTGTTTCAGCAGGAAAGTCTCCTTTCAGAACTTCTGTTTCAGCAGTAAAGTCCTCTTTCAGGAGTTCTGTATCAGCAATAAAGTCCTCTTTCAACAGTTAGAATGCATCCTTCTAACAAAGTAACATCAACACAGAAAGAACGGAGTGTCAAAATCACAAACATTCTCCCTCTCAGTTCTGCTTGGTCTCAGCTAATGCTGAACATTTCTTTGCTCTGCTCCTTCCTGTTCCACTCTTCCTGTCCCACCCTTCTGGCAAGCTCCTCCCACCATGTGCTCAATATGATCACATTAGGTCTATTAAGGCCCGGGAAGGTCTCCAAACTCCCATAGGCCTATTAAGGGCAACACAATGTATACTGTTTCCAACAAAGACTTGACAATCAAAGGTGAGGCTCAAAGACACTTGGATAGCTGAAAGAAGGAGCCAAGTACTACTTTGCTCACCATTACAATTAGACATAGCATAAAATAATGCTAAAGATAAAATTAAATAATAATAATAATAATAATAGAAAAGCTTTAACTGACCATTTGAGATGTATTCATATGTGTGAATTATTGTATTTCACATCCCAGGTGACTCATTAATATTTTTGTGTGTGAAAGATGAAATGACTGAGGAAATAGCTTAATGGCAAAGCAGTGAGATTGCTAAACCTGGGATCAGGAAGTCTCCACTACCCAAGAGCTATGCAACTTTTGGCATGTCACTTAACCATCTTTCAGCTTCCATTTCCCCATCTATAAAATAGTGGTAATAATAATTCCAGACTCACTGGATTGTGGCACCAAGTGATGTAAAATATGTATATTGTTTTGTATGACTTAAAAATGTCATACAAATGCAAGCTATTATTAATTTTGTAAAGCTGGAAAGTTAATCAAATTTAGTATGCAAGCTATGTCTTAAACTATGTATTGTACAACAGTATTAAAGATGTCTTTTTTAAAAAATGCGCTAACCAGTATTTTAGATGGGTTTACTATGAAATATCAATGCTATGTATCACAACTAATATCAATGACAATCTGTTACAAATCAACAAAATTTCTATGCATTTTTACAGAAATATTGATATCTAAAATCTTATTTTAATTTTTTTTACTTTTTAATTTTAAACTTTAAGATGAGATTACAATGAAAAATTATTTGAGTGATACGTTTTCATAAATGTATGAATGTAAACATAACTATACAACAGACACACACATATAGACATGTGTGTGTATATATGTATATGTATGTATGTATGCATGTATATACATGCATGCAAGTTACTTAACCCTGCTTCCCTCAGTTTCCTTATCTGTAAAGTGAGCAGGAGGAGAACCATTTCAGCATCTTTTCCAAGAAAACCCCAATTGGGCTTGCTAAAAGTTAGACACAATTGAACAACAATATATGATCATATATTTATGACACTAATTACATCAAATCAGCAGTGTTACAAAAATTTATTTAAAAAAAACATAGAAATATCATAAGATTGTTTGTTTTTTTTATGTTTTTTTTTTCATTCACCCTGAGAAACCTTATTGAGGACAGACTCAAGCAAAGCTCCCTTTTAATTTCATCTCAATTATTGAATGGTATCCACTAAAAAGGTAGTTGTCTTCTTATGTAGAAGTCTACTTTTAAGTCAGTAACAGGGTAATCTAATCATAATACTCTTGGGCAGAAGCCCATGTAGTAAGGGGCCAGGTCTAATTTTAGACCTTCTCTTCTAGTAATCATATGAACTTAGGTTATTTCCCTGATTAAGCTTTGAAATCCAGTAATCAGCACAGACTAGAAGAGCTCTTATCCAGCAGCCTCTGCTCTCCCAAGAACATGAGCATAGGATACATGCAAAAGCACTTACCCAGAGAATCAACTTTGACCTTCTGTGTCAATTCACACAAAAAGCTTCATAAGGGGCAACCTCATTCTCACAAACAACAGAATTCACTAGAGCACACCAAGTCCTTCCTGTTTAACTGTCCTGGGTGTGGAATTCCATAGATTTTGCTGCTCTGCAACAGCATCTTTTTATAAGAGTGATTTAACTGATCAATCAGATTACAAGCATTAGAAGAATTGCAGGTGCTCTAATAGGCTAAATGGTTCTAGCCTCAATGGTGGGTGAAGATAGCTTGGTTTTAGTTGTGTGACCTATTCAGTTTGTGCTCAGTCTCTCTCAAATGATGGCAGGCTCTCTATTGACAGTCCTTGTAGTGGGTAGAGCTCAGACTCAGCCTTTGGGGGTTTTGTTGACTTACTGGCATTCAGGAGCCTCAGGGCATTTCCCTCTTGTCAGTCTCTATGAAATCAAGCTGCTGACACTTAGTGACTTTATCAGAAAAATCACCACTAACAAGAGATGCCCTGCAATATTTTGATGATCCTAAATTCCTCACCACTGAAACAAACAAACAAAACATATGTCAATACCCTCTTTTCCCTGATGATGATAATGATGATAGCAATAATAATAGGTAACATGTATATAGTGCTTACCACATGTCAGTCCCCATGCTAAGTATTTCACAACTGTTATCTCATTTGATACTCCCAATGACCCTGGGGGGTAGATTCTATTAATAGCCCCATTTAACAGATATATTTGAGGCAAATAGAGATTAAATGACATGCCTACTCACACATCTAGGAAGTCTATGGGCCAGATTTGAACTCAAATGTCCTGCTTCCAGGCCTGATACTTTGTTGTGCCACCTAGCTGCTGTAATGATGAACAGTTCATACTACTTTTTTTTTTCTATTTTATCATGCTGTTTAGTTTTTTAAAATATAGTCATGCCCTGAAACCCTACATCAACCCAGGATTTTAGCTAACACAGAAAAGATTTAAACAAATCACAATAATATCTCTTATAATCAGTCAGTCAATAAGCATTCATTATGTAGCTAATATGTACCAGGAATCTATTTTTTTTTTGGAGGGGGGAGGGCAGGGCAATTGGGGTTAAGTGACTTGCCCGAGGTCACACGGCCAGTTTTTGTGTTAAGTGTCTGAGGTCGGATTTGAACTCAGGTCCTCCTGACTCCAGGGCTGGTGCTCTATTCACTGAATCACCTAGCTGCCCTTAGCCAGAAATCTTTCCAATATGTGGGTGTATAAAAAAGGAAAAGACAGCCTCTGCCATCCTACATCATATACAACATTCTGCATTTTTATTCCTCATTTTAAAACCAAGAAGAGAGGAATGCATTTTCTTTATTTTTTTTGTCCAGTGTTAAGACTGATCACTGATTTTAATTTGAATTGAGTTACTTTTAATGTAATTTTCCTTTAAGTTATTACAACCACTAAATAAATTATCTTCTTGGGTTTTTTTGTCCATTTATTAAGAGTTGAAGAATTCAAATTATAAATAGGTCATTGGAAAATTGCACTGAGAAACTTCTTTGGTTGACATTTAAATATCTGAAAGTAGTCTTCATTTTGTAAAGTTTTCTTTGTTCTGTAGGTGGGATGAATACATAGTGAATAAAGTGAGACATAACAACATTGAATTATATGAAATGTGTGGTGAAAATAATTATTTTTAAAATGATCAATGGAAGAGATTTTCTAGCCATAGCAAAATAATGAAATTCTCAACTTAATCATATTGAGTGTTTTACTAGACCCTTGGGATAATAAAGATAAGGAAGAAAGAAAGAAGGAAAGGAAGAAAAAAGAAAAGAAAATGAAAGGAAGTGAGGGAAGGAGGAAGGGAGGGAGAGAAGAAAGGAGGGAAAGCTGGAAGGGAAGTAAAGAAGGGAGGAAGTAAGAAAAGATGGAAGGAAGGAAAGAGAAATAAAAAAGTAAAAAATAATCTTATATATCATACATACTTTGCATGAAGGATTTATAAACAAAAATTGGCATGATTCATGCAGAATATAGAGGTTGAAATCTGTATATTTTAAGGGAGTAACAATCCTAGAAAATCATGGATCTTCCAAAATAGCGATGTGACATAATTTTCAGTTATGCATATGGAGTCATATGCAGGAACACCTGCACTCATGTTCCACTTGTGACACTATATTAACATAGAAAAGTCACTAAATCTTTTTGAGTCTCATTTTTCTCATGCATAAGATGAACATAATCATTTCTGACATCACTAACTCAAAGGACTGTCTTAAGGTTCAAATGTAGTAATGCATATAAAATGCTTTCTGAACATTAAAGTGTACATGCCAGTGATTATTAATGGCATTTTTATAGATTACCAAGTAAGCATTTTTTATACACTTCATATAAGCTTTGTACCAAAGCAGGTTCCAATAAATGGCATTTGGAAGGATCCCATTTGATGGGCATCAAATTATCTACAGTTATTTACTCTTTTGAAGAGTGTTTATATCTATATCTATATCTATATATATAAAATATTGAATTTTAATTTTCTGTCTTAATCATATGGCAAAGAGTCTCCTATCAAATAATCATTCGATCAACAAGCATTTAGGCAACATTTACTTTATGTTAGGAATGGGGAATTCAAAGAAAAAAATAATAACCACTACCTTCAAATATATTAGATTCACATTATCCAACAGTCAATCTAGAAATGAATTTTTAAAAGTTTATTCACCTGGTCCTTGGGCAACATGCATAAGGCAGTGCTTGCATGCCACTGACCTTAACACGCTAGATTTCCCCTATCCCACCATAAACAATTGGGGGAGGAGGTTAGGGGAGGGTTAAATCTCTTATAATGGAATTTCAAGTATCATAAAATGTCTAAGTAGTTTTGTTTGTTTTGATAGGAATGGGCCACTAATGAAATCATTCTATGGAGGGGATACATAAATTACATTTTTGTGCGATGGTAACCCTGACTACATTTCTTCAACTCCCATAAATTAGGAGAAATAAGAAAGATACAAGCTCTTTGAAGTACTGAAATAAAGTATATTTATCTTTATACTCTCAGTGTCTAATCCAATATTGTGCATAGAATAGGTGCATAATAAATACTAATTGAACTTAAGGGGGCATGCAAACTGACAGATCACCTGACAATAGGACAGTGGAAGACTTGAAAATCTTTAGAAGGAATATGCTAAGAGGACAATAGTGGGCAGATGCACAGATTCTGGGTCAGCAAATTTCTTCCTGGCTCATTACCACCTGCAGACCCAGAAGGGCAGAGATGGGCAGAATATTTATAATATATGTCTGTGACTAATGCTATGAATTAAGTGGGAGTTGATTTAAGTGATTTATAAAGAGTTTTCCATTTCCAAGTTTTAATGCTATATAGGAAAGTTATTATCTTTTTAGTAATGTACATTTCACATTCCAGTATTATAAGGTACCAATTTCCTCTAATATTTTGTGTCCTAAAACAGGGGTCTTGAAACATTTTTGTGTTATATACCCTTTTGAACATCTGCTGAAACCTATATACCTTTTTTCATAGTAATATTTTAATGCATAAAACAAAATATTATAGGATCACAACTACCTTGTTCTGAGATTTCTTATACTGTTAACATTCTATGCTTAATATTCTAAAATTATATTATTTCTATTGTTCTATGCTAATATTGTCTAAAATGACATGACTACATTAGAAAAATCTTCCTTTCTCATCTAAATAACAAGCACACATTTAAAAGTCTTCTTTTTATCACATCTTGTCATTTTCCAGCATAAAATTACTATCATAAGAAGGTCCATTTCTATTTTTTAAAAATAGAAGATTTATAACCAGGCAGAAACACCAACTGTTCTTCCATTAGTTTCTACTCTATAATAATTAAGAGTCTCATTTCTTCTGTCCTTGGCCATAGACCACTGGTCCGTACAATTACTCTGGGCAGATTCAGCTCCTGATGAGGGCACAGGTGAATTGTAAAAGAGAAAGGCCCTTTAGAAGCTGTGAATGCTTCTTGCTGAAGTAGTAAACTGCTTTCAATTTTTTCTATGTTTTCCTGTCTTAATAAATAAGAGAGAAAATGCATGAAAATTCAAAATATAGATTCCCAAACTAAGATTCTCACAATTAATCAGGATTGCTTATCTATATACAGTATGGTATACTTTATAAAGTGCTTTCATGTATATTGTTCTACTTGAATTTCATACTCTTGTGAAATCCCTGGGGAAAGGTACTGTTATCTCTACTCTAAATATGAGAAAACTAAGCTTCAGAAAGGTAACTCATATAAACTGACAATTTAATCTTTTGGTGTGAGGGCTTTCTGAGCCTTTTCCAGAGATGCTCATTCCACCTTTGATTTCCTCCTGTTACCCAACTCCCACCTGTGTCTTTAAGAAGCTATAGCATGCTCAGTGGGTATTCCCTATTGAAACTATATTGGCAAATGGACTAAACCATGTTGAAGCTAACTAACAGGTCTCAAACCCTTTTGTGAGTTAAGGGCATGTCTACACCAAGCATGTGAAGACTTCCCCCTTGGAATGGCAGATCAGAATAATTTGTTCCAATGGCCATTAAGGTAGCTGAAGCAGGTGCTATAGAGAGTTTGGTCACACATCAAAGAAGCCAAGGTCATCCATTGCATCCTGGCTCATCACCAGCTACCTTTCTTTTGTCCTTCCAGTGGACTTCAGTGACTCTGGAAGAGAGAATGAGGTTATTACTGTGTGCAACTCTGTCATACTTAAATCCAATTCATGCACAAGTCAAGACGTCACCTATGATTTCATTGTTCCTTTTGGAAAACAAACAACGAACAACAATAAGACCTACTGTGAACAAGTCTCTACTTAGGCCTTATCCATAACTCTTTTCTTTTGGGCCTCCCTGAAATTCACCTTTCCCTCAAGATTATTGTTATGTATAACAGGAACATATAAAAAGAGCTGAAGGGAAACTCAGAGGCCATTTATTCTAATGCCTCCCTCATGTTATAGATAGAAAAGTAAAGCCCTGAGAGTTTAAGTGACTTTCACAATTCCATTGAGATGGCAAGTTTTAGAGGTAGAATTTTAACACATGGCTTCTGAGTCTTTAGCTAATGTTCTTTTCTTCGGCTCTACTCTAAGCAAGAATGAGAACATAAAAATTACATAAGACCTAGGCCTTGTTTTCTAGAATTTTATAATCTAATTGGAAAGATAACATAGAGACTAATATACAATCATACCCCACATATATTTACCCTGATCAGCATCATTTATAGCACATACACACACACAAGCACACACACATGCACATACACACACAAGCACACACACATGCACACACACACACACCCACACACACACACACTTCTTTGTAAGGGCCTTATATCTCATATTCTACTCTTCATAGGACCAGGTAAAGAGGTTAAATGCTATATGTCTACAACTATCACTCAAATTAAAATATGGTAAATGTAGAAGAGAGGAACCATCAAAATTCTGGAGTCTTCTTGGTAAATGTTTGTGGACTGACTACATGGTAATGAATAAAGAGTTCCTGAAGGAAATTATTCCTGTCCTGTTTGAGACATAAAAGGAAATAGTTCAGTAAGCAGAGCTGCTAGTTGGAGAGTCCAATGTGAGGTAGAGGTAGAGAAAGGAATGAGAATTTATATAATGCAAACTATGCAATGTTACCTCTCTCCAGAAAAAAAAAAAAACACTCGTATATTTATTATGGTCTTATGAGATAGATGCTGGTATTTCCTGTATTATGCTTGAGGAAACTGAGACAAATTGAGGTTAAGTGACATGCCTGGGGTCCATCAACTAAAACATATGATATTTAATATCAGATCATCCTCACTCCAGGCCCATCACCCTTATCTACCTCCACACCAGTTGTAGAAAACAGGCAAGTCAATACACAGAGGTAGAAGAAAGTAGGCCAAGATCAGGGAAGCCATTAAGTAGTTAGGTGCATCTAAATCAATGTCTTCATTCTCCATTTTTCTACTATATAATAGCAAAGCCTTAACCCATTTGGCATGAGTGACTAGGGCTTTAATACAGGTGCTGAAATTTAGAAGGCTCTGACAGCACTTGCAACTCCTCAGCATTGCAAATGAATTTATTAATTAGTTAGAAAGAATAATTATTTAAAATAGGACACTATCAAATGAGTTTTCTTCTCCCTTGGCAGCCGCATTCACATAAGGTTTCCTCCCCCCTACCCCTGAGTCTCCTGGGTCACTGAACATTTTGTAGAAATTGCTACAGGTTTAAAAAATGCTTTTTGAAACTCAGTGTTCCATATTATTAATTCTTTTAATAATTAATTCAAATGAATTATTTTTCCCACATATTTCTTATTGTCTCCAATATGCAGGTTGTCAGGTTTGTTCTGCAATATTTTAGAGGCAAAATACAAGTTTTTAGTCAAATTCACATATGGCATATGAAACACCCATATCTCTAGGATTTAAACTTTCTGAGACACTTCAGTAACATACACTCTCCCACTCCCATCCAACATGCTTTACATCTTTAATCTCTTTTGAGAACATTCATTCAATGCTGACACCATTCACAGTTGCGCAAATGACATTATCAGCTTGTCAAGTAAATTGAAGCAATTACCAAGTGAGTCTTAAGTAATGCACACATTGACATATATTTGCTTTTTAATAACAAGGAGTGATCTGTCAGCTGAAAGGGAGCTTTATCATTGAAAATCTTCATAGATATGTGTTCCTTTAGCTAGGATTGACAAGGCCAGTAGTATCTATATCTATATATATATATATTTTTTTTGCCTAAGGTGGGATTTAAGATTAGCTAGCTGGGTTAGGGATGTCAGCCTGGCATTTATTAGCATATGAAAACATTCAGTATTGTGTCTCCCCAGAGAAGCCCATAATTAATCATAGACAAACAAACTGTAATACTTATTATGCATAATAGTAAGGTAATAATATTTGTGCTCAGTGCATGCTGGAACAAGACAGAGGGTGAGGAAGCCTGCTGCACAGTTGGGAACTCTGTAAGGGTCTCTGAACATAAAGATCACTGTGCAGCATATTTCTAGGACAGATAATTTAGAGCACAACAATGATGGGGAGAATAAATAATGATAATAATTAATAATATAAATAAGATTCTGTTTCACAACTGACAACAATGTCCCTGCAGAGAAATCAATTAATAGGTATTTTTAAGTGGATTTTGCTTTAGCTCTATGGCATTTTAACTATTTTCAAATCTTATCCAGGTCAATAGCTAAGTGGAACATGGGCAACTCATGGCATGCATGCAAAAGGTGACTTGCAGGTCACTTTCAGTCCTGAAACTGACCTGCAAATCACTTTTCACAAGCTTGCCTTCACCATCTTCCTGCTTTATTTCTCAAAACTTATTAAGTAGCCTTTTCAGTCAATCCCACCAACATTGAGAGTGGACTATCTCACATTTAATAAATGGTTCTGCATGACACTGTAATCACTACTGTCTTGTCTAAGCCATATCCAAAGGTATTCTTTAATTTGATATACAGAGACATGGTTTATTCACCTTCAGAATTGAAAGCCACTGTCTGTGGAAAGGCAGACTATTTTTTAAAAATGTATTTATTTACTTTTTGGTTTACAACAATCACTTCTATAAGCTTTTGAGTTCCAAATTTTCCTGCCTTCTTTCTCTTCCCCACTCCAAAAGATGCCATGGAGTCTGATATAGGATCTACATATACATTTACATTAAACATATTTTCATATGAGTAATGTTACAAAGAAGAATTATAACCAGTGGAATGAACCACAAGAAATAAGAAATGAAACAAAAAAGAGAGAGCAAATAGTATGCTTTGATCTGCATTCAGACTCCATAATTCTTTCTCTAGATGTGGATAGCATTTTCCATCATGAACCTTTTGAAGTTTTCTTAGAACACTGCATTGCTGAGAAGAACCAAGTCCATTAAAGTTAATCATCACACAATATGGTTGTAACTGTGTACAATGTTCTCCTGGTTCTTCTCCCCTCACTCAGCATCAGTTCATATAAGTCTTTCTAGGCTTTTCTGAAGTCCAACTGCTCACCATTCCTTATAGCACTATAGTATCACAGTACATTCATATACTATGACTTGTTCAGACATTCCCCAAATGATGAATATTCCCTCAATTTCCCGTTCTTTGCCACCTCAAAAAAAGCTGGTATAAATATTTTTGTACATGTGGGTTCTTCTACCATTTATATGATCTCTTTGTAAAAAAGTCCTGTAAGTGGTATTGCAGGGTCAAAGGGTATGCACATTTTTTATGGCCCTTTGGGCATAGTTCCACACTGTTCTTCAAAATGGTTGGAGCAGTTCACAATTCCACCAACAACATATTAGTGTTCCAATTTTCCCACATATTCTACACATTTATAAATTTACTGTTTTGTTTTCATGGTAGCCAATCTGACAGGTAGTGATGTGGTACCCAAAAGTTGTTTTGATTTGCATTTATCTAATCAATAGTGATTTGGAGCATTTTTATATGACTATAAACACCTTTAATTTATTTCTCTAAAAACTGCTTGTTCACATGAAAAGGCAGATCATTGAAGTTTTGGTTCACTCAGTTAGGAAAATCTCCTTGCCCCTGCCTCCATACACATCAAACATAAATTTGTCTTTACAATTTCCACCTATTGTTATTGTTTCTATGTTTTTTTGGGGGGGGCATCAATCAATCAATAAGTAAACATATATTAAATGCTTCCTATTTGTCAAGCAAAAAAAAAAAAAAGCAAAGCTAAATATCTTGCAGTTTCTCCACTCAAGGAGCTTAGATTTAGGTACAGAGACAACATGAACATCAGTATATACAAAATAGATAAATGGTAAACAAAGGAGGAAAGGCAGTAGTTGCAGGGGGAGACTTGGAAAGATTTCTTGTAAGAACTGACCTTGTTTTAAATCTTGAAGGAAGACAGAACTTCCAAGAGACAGTGAGGAGGCTATGAATTACAGGGTGAGACTGGGAGGGGAGCATTTGGTGCAAAGGTAAAGAGACAGGAGATAAGAGTATCATGTTAGATACAGAAAAAAGTCTACTTCCATGGTGTAGTATGTAGACAGGAGTAATAAATGATAAGTTAGGAAAAGTAGATAGGGGTCTGGTTGTGAAAAGCTCAAAATGCCAAATAATCTAGCTTATATTTGATGATGGATTGAGTAGAGAACTTCTGGAGATTATTGAGGAGTATAGTGACATAGTCAGAAAATGTTTCAAAAACTGCAATTCAATAAACATTTATTAAGCACCAACTATGTTCTAAATACTGTGATACATCCTGGGGATATAGATAAGAAAAAGTAAAACAGTCTCCTGCCCTTAAGGATTTTAAAATCTAATGAGAAAAGACAACATCCAAAAGCAATTTCAAGGGAATTAGTCCAGAGACACAGATGGAAAGTGGAAAGAAGTGGAAGTCTAAGTTCTGCCCAGTATAAATGAGAGCTCTTGGTAGAGCTTATTGTTCTTCCCTCCAATCAGAGGGGAGAGGTAGCTGACAGAGGCTTGAAGACACTTGAATATGACTATCACGTCTCCTTGTCTTCTTTTCTAGGCTAAAATCCTTGTACACAGATGATATGAATTCAAACTCCTTCATTCTCATAGTTGGAGATAGTTGGGTACCACAGTGGATAAAATGTTGGGTCAGGATTCAGAAAGACTTAAGTTCAAATCTAGTCTTAGATATTTACTTGGTCTGGGACTCTTAGCAAGTCACTTAACCCTGATTTTTTCAATTCCCTCAAATGTAAAATGGAGATTGTAGTAGCACTGACCATTAAGGGTTGTTGGGAAGATCAAATGAGATCTGTGCAATGTGTTTAGTAGTGTCTGAAACATAGTAGGTGCTTAATAAATCTTTCCTTCCTCCTCCCTCACATCCTTTTTTCCCTTTCTTCCTTCCTTTCATTCTTTCTTCATTCTTTCCTCCTTTCCTCCTCATCCTCTCCCACACTTTCTTACTCTCTTCCTTCCTCTCTTCCTTCCTGTTACATAATTTGCCACCTTTTTTGCTCCCTCTTTCCATTTGCCCTCCTCTATGTATATTACAGCTTATATTTTAATAAACTGATCCTTCTTTAACTATAACCACCATACTTGAGCACTATGCTACAGATGGAATTTGAACAAGGAAAAATACATGACTCCTCCTTATTTCTGTAAGTGATGCACCTCTCAATCTAAACTGAGATTGCATTAGTTGGACATCGATCATTAGATTAGAAAACAGTTTTGTTGTTATTGTTGATGTTCTTTCTATTAATATTGCTTTCTTTGTGTACATTATTTTCCTTATTTTGCTTCATTCATTTGTCATCAGTTCATCTCTTCCCATACTTATTCAGATTCTTCACATGCATTAATTCTAATAGCCTTGTAATATTCCATTACATAATACCACATGTCAGCTAAGTGGTGCAGTGGGTAGAGTACTGGGCCTGGAGTCAGGAATATTCATCTTCTTGAGTTCAAATCTGGCCTCAGAAACTTACTAGATGTAGTGGCCCTGGCCAAGTCACTTAACCCTATTTGTCTCAGGGTTTTCTCCTCTCTTCAATAAGCTGGAAAAGAAAATGGCAAACCACTCTAGAATCTTTGCCAAGAAAACTACAAATGGACTCTCAAAAGAGCCAGTCAACAGGAGAATGACTAAACATTCAAGTTGTGGTATATGATTTGATGAAACACTACTGTGCTATAAGAAATTATGAGCTCGACAATATTAGAAAAAACATGAATAGACTTACATGAAATAATGAATGGTGACATGAATAGTACCAAGAGAAAGTTGTATAAAGTAACAGCAATATTACTTTAAGACAACCTTAAGTGACTGAAATTTTGACTATAATAAATGCCCAAATTAATTGCAAAGGACACAGAAAGGAAGATACTATCTGCATCCAGATAAAGAACTGATAAATAGATGTATTACAGAATGGATTTACATATATATATGCATACATAATACATGTATATACACATATTCATATACATATATGAATGGAAATATA
>CM053585.1:55032507-55053694 GCA_028646515.1 Pseudochirops corinnae
ACAATGTGAAAGTATTTGCAGATCCTATACATGATTGCACGCCACCCTGGGGGGGGGGGTAGGGAGGGGAGAAAATCTGAAACTCAAGTGATTGTGGAACTGAATCTTGTAAATTAAAAATAAATGAGTAAATAAAAAAAAAGTCGAAAAAAAATTGGGTAGCACTTCTGCACTTAGAACCCTAAATGTACTTCGAAAATACTTGAAAGCACAATGCTTCCTTTTCTTGTTGAAAGTAGGAAAGAGCAACTTATTTTGATCTTTCAAAATAAAGCATAAAACAAAGTTTCTGTTACAATATTTGAGATAAAGTTCATTTAAGGTTTTAAGCTTCTAGATCTAACAAGGGCTATGTATTTTCTGGTAGAAAGAATTGTCTCAAAGGCTACATTATTTATTCTTTTGCTCATTTATACAGGAAGCAATAATATCCCCACAGTGAATCTAAACCTCCTGTCATTGCCAGGGCTGTCTTGGTAATCACTCCACGGTACTTTGAAACTATTCAAGGTGGGCTGGTAGTAAATAATGTCAACATCTATATTTTTCACTTTCTTTGGACAGTTAATTTACATCTCCTATAAATGTAAATCTTTCCCATGTGTGACTAGCTTTACTCCAGCATTATAGAGAATATTTACGGCTTCAGGAAGGTTTGCTTGTCTTCTCTTTTGTCATTGGGGTCTGGCTGGCACAATAAGTAGCTGAGGCAGACGTGCCAGTTGAACAGCAATGATGTAGTGATCTAGCCTGCTTCTTGGATTTGATGCAGAGACCTTTGGAAATGCACAATCTTTCTAGGGAAACAGAACATTGTATATCCTTTTGCATAATGCTGATGTTCAAGAACTCATACTTTTGTAGTACTAAAGAGTTTGTGAAACACAGAACAGTGGAACATAATTATTCCATTTGATCTTCACAGGCCTATGAAGTAAGTATTATTCATATAATTGTTTTATAGGTAAGGAGACAGAGGCAAAAAGCCATTAAATGACTTGTCCACGGTCAGGTGGTAACCATAGAAGATAAGATTTGAATCTTAGTATTCATGACTCCAATTCCAGTGCGGTGTCTACTATACTGTCTGACCTCTTTAATAATATATAAAGTACATGATTCGTATGAGGGCTCACTTCATCAATAAAATATATGACATGATAGATAATTCTTAGGGAGTTATCTGAGGCATTTAGAACCTAAGTGACTTTCTCAGATAGCTAGTAATTTTCATAGGGCAGATTTGAACCTAGGTCTTACTGACTATAATCATTCCTATGTCCACTTTTATACATGATATCTAAAATAAAATATAATAATAATTTAACTGATAGTTACACAGGATTGAAAATTTTATAGTTTTTCACATATTTTAAGTCATATGAGTCATATAACACACATTGAAAGTATATACTCATGCTCAATTTATGTATTAAGAAACTGAGGTTTAGAAAGGTTAAGTAACTTGCCTCGGTCTAACATTCATCAAGCACTGTAGCTAACTTTTGTCTCCATAATTCCTGACTCTAGGTCCAAAGCCCTTCATGAACTTTTCTTCCTTCCTTTAACGCTCTATGGGTTCATTAATGGAAGTAGATTGAATGTGTAACTAAATGTGTAATTAAAGATTGAATGTGTAACTAAAGGACTGATATTTAACCTGATTTAACCAGTTAGCATTAGTTCCTGACCAAGAAAACTGAGATCTTGCAAGTTTTCAAATACTAACTAACCAGTCAATACAGTGAAGATAGGATTAGAAATTACCTGCTTTGGATTTGAAAGCTTTGATTCAAATTAATTATAGTAACATACATGAAATATTTTATTATGTAGATAAATTAATGTAGAGAATAGGCAGATAAAAGCAAAACCTGCTCTTCATTCACCCACAGTCTCTGACAAAGGAACATACAATCTGTCCAAGGCACTGGTTGAAGGAGAAATCCAAAATGATTTAGGATTATTTGTGGAGGAAAAATAAAACAGTCATCAGTGGTGGAAATAATGGGACTTTACATGGAGGATATGGCATCCTGCTATGTCTGGAAAAATTATAAGGATTTTAAAAAAGAAGAGATGAGGTAAATGCATTTCAGCCCTGGGGAATAATGGGAAATTCCTGCTACAAATACAGGGATGTAGGACATCGAATATCAGGTTCAGGGTACAGCTAGTAATTTCCACATTGGTAAAATGAAGGATTGGACTAGATGGCTTCCAAGATCTAGCTTTGATGTTTTGTGTTCTGATAGAAAAGATTGAGGAGGAGACAGCAAATAATAGGAATCAGTGGGAGTTCTGGTATGATACAGGATTTTACATTTCCAAAGTGCTTTCTATACATTTAATATTTTATTTCATAATGTCAATTCTATTGCAGTATGTATTATTATTGTGGCATGATTGGCATTTAAATATGAGGAAAATTCCCCTCAAGAAAAAAAGAATGAAATAACACTGACAACTTCATAAAACTGGTAAGATCAAATTATAAAAGTTAAATCCAGGTCTATTGATTCTTTTCAGTGAGCCAGGATATATTTAATTCTAGGCCCCAGTTTCATTGAGTCATTGGGTTAGCACTTTGTCACAGTAGCTCCCCTGCCCTCTACTGTTCCATGGTTTTCTTGATAAATAAGACAAAAGATCATGGGATCAAAAATATTCCGATTAGAAGACCCTGTTCTTCATCCTCGAATTTACAAACATGCTTCTCCATATTCACATTGAGTTTTTACATTCAGTGTGAAAAGGAAAAGGCATACATTGTTTTAGGTGATTCATCAAAAGTAAAATAATTCAGCTGAAGAAGAGCTGGCTAAATAGTTAAGTGGATAGAACTTATCCTTGATTTCAAATCTGGCCTCAGATATTCACTAGCTCTTTGACCGTGGGCAAGTCATTTAACATCTGCCTGCCTTGGTTTCTTCATCTGCAAATTAGAAATCCTAGTAACAGTTATTTCTTAGGGGTGTTGTGAAGGTCAAATGAAATAATATGTGTGAGCTTTAAAGAACTATGTCAATGTTATTATTTTTTTTTCAGTGATTTTTCAAGTGTATCTGTCTCTTTATGACCTCATTTGAGGGATTCATGGCAAAGATACTAGTATGGTTTTCCCTTTACTTCTCCAGATCATTTTAAAGGAAGGAAGGAAGAGGAAAACTGAGGCAAAAAAGATTAAGTGACTTTCCCAGAGTCACTTAATTTGTAAGGGTTGAGGATATATTCAAACTAATGTCTTCCTAACTCCAGGCTCATTTTGCCACTATCATCATCATCATCATCATCATCATCATCATCATCATCATCATCAGTAATGGCAGCATCTTCATCATCATCACATACAACATAATATGTAAGAAGACAGAATAGAATTTTAGAAATATGGAAATACAGAATATTAGGGTATAGAACATTGTGTGTCAAACCTAGAAAGAAGTTTAGAACATAAAATAATAGAGCTGGTAAGGACCTGAGATAAAGCAGTCTACCCTTTTTGTTTTATCAATGATTATTAACTTAAAAGGCAATGTGTTTTATTGGAAAGAAGGCTAAACTTTGAGTTATTGATGACTTGGCTTCAAGCTATACCTCTTGCATAGCCATAAACAAATCATTCTACCTTTTTGAGTCTCAGTTTCCTTTTCCACAAAATGGATACCTATATTTCACAAATCATGGGTTTCTTTGAGGCTATAATGTATTCAATGTTCTATTTAAGTATTAGCTTTTGCTATTTTCACATAAAAAGGCCTTTTAAAGAAAAAGATTGTTTTTTGTTGTTGTTGGTTTTTGCTGAATAAACTAAACAGCTAAAGCCCATCTATGCCGTCCCCCCCATTCCCACTAGTGCTTTTGCCATCATGTAAATGTACTACAGGTACCAGTATACTATAGGGGCTTTGCTGACTTCATTACTTTCAGCAGCTCCAGATGATTAACTCTCCCTTACATTGAGAATGGCCCATAAATACTTCATTATTTTTAAGTCAGTACATTTTTTTTTCTGCTCAGATCTTTTGTCAAAGAATAAACCAATCGGTTTTTTTTTTATATTAGGAAATAGGCTCACATTTTTTTTTTACAAACATCATAAACATATTGCTGAAAGAGAGCAGAGTTTTAATTCATTAATTTTCATACCATACCATTTCATTTATTTATTTTTCCAAGCTGAGAACTGGACCCCTTTTGAGTTCAATATTATGGTAATTGCTTAGACTTGCTGAATTAGCAAAGGGCCTTTTCCACCCTTGCTTTCAAGGATCTCATTCACACATATATAGCTAATATTTTGCCAGTGTCCAGCGAGTGTCCCTGAGGCTTCATCACCTAGTGTTATCAATTCTTTTAACATTTACCCTAGATAGATATTGTGAGGGCCAAATGAAATAAGTGATTTGTAATCATATAGTCCTATGCAAATATGACAGTAGTAGTAGTAGTAGTAGTAGTAGTAGTAAGTAATAGGTAGCGGGTAATAGGACAACTTGTAGAATGATAAGGTATATACTGTTGTCCTGGGTTGCAACTCATGAGGACAAAGCAATAGTCAATCAACTAGTCGACAAGTATTTTAACAGTGTCTGGTATGTGCCAATGAGTATATTAATTGCTGGGAGTACAAAAAAAAAAAGGCAAAATCACTATACCTGATTTCAAGCAATTCACATACTAATGGAAGAGATAATAGATAAACGACTGTATATCCACACAATATATACATGTTTGTGTGTGGTATATGTCTTTGTGTGGAGAGAGGGGAGGGGAGGGAGAGAGGGAGGGAACGAGAGAGGAGAGAGGGAAGGAAGGAAAGAGAGGGAGAGAAAGAAAGAGAGAGGGAGAGAGAGGGAGAGGGAAAGGGAGAGAAAGAAGGAGAGAAAGAAGGGAAGGAAATGAAATTAGGTCATTTTAGAGGGAAGTCACTAGTAATTTCAAGGGAAAGTGGTGGGGGAATAAAGGTATTAAGAACAGTCTAAGGATGATGGGATTTAGTTTGAGTCCTGACTCTTTCAAGGGAAGTTAAGAGGCAGAGGGGAAGAGAAGAATTATTGTTAATATGGACAGCCAGGACAAATGCACAGAAACTAGAGGTCGTACTGTGCAAAAGCAACAGCAAAGAGGCTGGTATACCTAAAACTTAGAGCTTGTGGAGCAAAGTAAAAATAAAACTGGAAACATAGGAAGGGTCCAAGTTATGAAAAGCTTTAAATTCCAAGCACAAGAAAATATATTTGATCCTGGAGGTAAGAGAGAAACTGTAGTTTAGAAAATTCTGGGTTTGGGATGATCAGATTTAAGAAAATCTTTTTGACAAACATGCAAGATGTGTTATAACAAGGAAAAATAGAGAGGTAAACCAATTAGAAGGCTATTGTAATAGTTTAGGCAAGAGATATAAAGTGCCAGATTAGGACAACAGCAATGTGAACGTACAGATTAAGATGTCCATAAGAGATTTCAAAGCAGAAACAAGATTTAAGAAGAGATTTGATGTGTGGGGCAAGTGCAAGTGAGAAGACAAGGTTGACCCCAAAGTTCTGAGCTAGAGTAACTGGGACAATGTCAGTTGATTGTATTATTTTATAGTCAGTTTTGTTCATCCTTCATTTTGGAAGAGGACCAATGACATCACAGGTGATGTTTTGAATCATATGTAAGTTGGATTTAAATTAGGTATAGTTGCTCAAAGTTATCAGTCTTTCCATATTCATCAAAGTCCAGTGGCAAAACAAAAGTCGAGATGACCAGCAATGGCCATGGAAGACCTTGGCATGCTTGAAATCTGACCAGACTCTGAGTGATTTACAGCATCTGCTTCAGCCACCTTCATGGCCATTGAAGCAAATTGTTCTCATCCACCCATTCTTCACATGCTTAGGGTAGACATCCCCCTAACTCACCTACAGGTTCGAAGTCTGTCAATTACCCTCAGTCTGATTTATCCCCTCCAATGAGACAGTTTTATGAGGGACTGACCAATGTGAACATTACGGCTTCTTGGAGTCACAGGTGAGAGTTTGGTGTCAGGTAGACACCAAATGTTGATGAGTAGTCCTGAAAAGATTTCAGTAAGCCTTTATATGAGAGGTTCGAGTCCTCACTGAACATCTGATATACCCCACTTGATAGTATTAGGATCACAGATATAGGGGTGACCAGGTGGCAAAGTGAATAGAGCACGAGCCCTGGAGTCAGGAGGACCTGAGTTTAAATTCAGCCTCAGACACTTAACACTTAAAAGCCCAGTAACCTTGGGCAAGTCACTTGACACCAATTGCCCTGCCCTCCCCCCTCCAAAAACCAAAAAAAAAAAAATTTAGAATCACATATACAGAATCAGAAGCAATTTCAGAGGCCATCTACCCAACTCCTTTACTCTAACAGGTGAGGAAACAATGGTCAAAAATAGTTAAACAATTTACCAAGGATCTTAGAAGTAGTAAGTGATAAAACAGGAATATGATCTCAGATTGTCTGAATCTAAATCTTATATCCTTGGCACTATAACACCTGCCTAGTTCTATCTTCTTTTTTCCCTAAACAAATCTGTGAAGGCTCCTTGATCACTTTACTAGTTTACACTCATTAATGCATCTGATAGCCACAGATGAATATATATAACACGTAATGATATAAATATAACACATTATTATAATTATTTAATAAATATATAATATAATTATATAATAACTTATATATACATCTATATCTACATCTACATATATATACACATGCATGTACATATATATATATACATAAACATACATACATATACATATATATACATATCTATTTATATATAAAGAAAGAGAGACAGAGAGAGATAGAAAGAGAGAAAGAGAAGCAAAGATAGACCCTTAGAAATGGATCAATGTGGTAGGGAAAGAAATCGGGGATTAGAGATATAAATAAATGATTTGTATATGAAAGTATTGAGAATTTGTGAGAGAGTGAAGATGAATTCAAATGTTTTGAATCAACATTGCATTCTTCTTCATTCTATTCTTATATTCTAATGATAATGGCTACTATTTACACAGTATTATAGGATTTGTCAAGAGCTTCATAGATACCATATTTTTTTTTTTATCATAAAAACCTTGGGAGGTAAGTGCAATTATCTCCATTTTACAGATAAGGATACTGAGGTAGATAGAAGTTGTATGACATGGGATGGAGTCAAGATGGCAGAGTAACAGAAACTCACTTGAGCTCTCACAAATCCCTCAAACAACTTTAAAATAGCACGCCAAATTGATTCTGGAGCTGGAGAACCAAGAAAAGATTGGGGTGAAATTTTTTTCCAACCCAAGATAACTTACAAGGCTGGCTGGAAAGGTCTGTCTCACCTGGGGGGGAGAGTGGGATCCCAGAGGTTAGCACAGGCATTTCAGGTCTGCCTTGGGGGCAAATATATGAGTACAGTTGCAGCTACAGGAGCTCTCAACACCTAGACAGTAGGGGATTGGGCAAGTGGTCAACTGGTGATTATGGGGGACTCTTGTGGCCACTGGGTACAAGATCTTGTGGCATTGACAACACAGAGTTACCTGTCACAGTTCTGGGGTGAAAAAATACTAGTAAACTGGCAATTTTTGGACCCAGGGAATCAAGAGCCCTGGTCACAGTTCCAGAGTGGAGGGAAATATTTGTGGTCATGTGCAGGAAAGAGTGCCCTTCTCTCAATTCCAGGGTGGAGAGGAGCACTATTTCTTGCCAAGTTGCAAATATAGGACGAGGAGAAGTGAAATTGTGTAGATACAAAGAGCAGTGACTTTTGTTCAAGTGCCAGGGTGCAGAGGAGCACTTGTGGAGGCTCATAGGCCTGAGACCAGAGCAGGAGATAAGCCAAACTTCTCTTTCGATAATAAGACCTTAGAAGAAGCAAAAACTTTTAGACCTCCAGAATTAGCTCTGAAAACAGCTGATGAAAAAAATTACTGAAGATTGAGACAGTGCCCCTCCACCCCAGAAGCAGAAACAAACATTAATATTAAGTTTAAAGTTAAGAAATAGGCTGGAAAAAATGACCAAACAGCAACAACAACAAACACCTAACCATAGAAATTTATGCTGGAGACAGGAAAGATCAAGGCACAAACCCATGAAATGAAACTAGCTAAATTCAACATCTTACAAAAAGAGGAGAATTGGACACAAGACTAAAAATAATTCCTGGAAGAAGTTAAAAAGTATTTTTAAAATTCAATAAGAGCAATAAAGGAAAAAATGGAAAAAGACATAAAAATTATATAAAAAAATGAAAAAGAGTCAAAAGTTTGGTAAAAGAGTCACAAAGAAAAAATACTAAAGAAAATAACACCCTAAAAAACAGAATGGATCAAATGGTAAAAGAAGCAAAAAAAAATTGAAGAGAACTACTAAAAAGCAAAAGTGACCAGATGGAAAATTAAAAAACTTTACTGAAGAAACTTATTCCTTAAAAATGAGAATTGGGCAAGTGAAAGCTTATGGCTCTGTGAGCCACATAGAACGAGATGAAAAACTAATTGAAAATTAACTAATCTATTTCAAAAATGAATAGGTCAAAGAACAATTAAAGAAATAACAATAACTTCACTAAAAAAGAATGACAACAATTAAAGAACATGGTAACAAATGGGACGGTGTGAAAGCATTGCTTTGGGGAAAAGTTATATATCAAAACACTGACATCCATTAAATAGAGAAAGAGCAGGTCAATGAATTGGATACACAATTAAAAAAAAAAACCTAATAAGAGAACAAATCAAAAACCCACAATGAATCACTAAACTGAAAATCCTGAAAATCAAAGGGGAGATTAATAAAAATTGAAAGCAAGAAAACCATTGAACTAATATATAAAATTAGGCAGTTATATTTTTTTTAAAGAAAACAATGAGATAGGCATAACGTTTTTTGAATTTGGCTTTTAAAACCAAGAAGAAAATCAAATTACTAGTATCAAAAATGAAAGGAATGGATTCCTCACCAATGAATATAAAACAATAGCAAGTATCAGAAATTATTTTGCCCAATTACATTCTAATAAATCTAATAATGTAATTGAAATGGATGAATATTTACAAAAATATGACTTTCTCAAATTAACAAAAAAAGGAAATAGAGTGCTCACATAACCCTATCTTAGAAAAAAGAAATTCAATCAGCCACAAATGAGCTCCTTAATGAAAAATCCCAAAGCCAAGATGGATTCACAAGTAACTTTCAAAAAATGTACATTTAAAGAAAATGTAATTCCAACACTATATAAACTATTTGGAAAAAATAAAAGCAAAGAAGGAGACCTATCAAATTCCTCCTATGACTGCTGATACTAAAACCAGGAAGAGCAAAAACAGTGAAAGCAAATATAGAACAATTTCCTTAATAAGCATCGATGCAAAAATTTAAAATAAAATATGAGCAAGGAGATTACAGCAATACATCACAAGTATCATACATTATAACTAGATAGGATTTATACCAATAATGCAGGGATGGTTCAATATTAGGAAAACTATCAACATAATGGTCAATATCAATCACAAAAGCAAAAACAACAAAAATCACAATTTCATAAACAAACGCAAAAAATGTCTTTTGATTAAAAACAACACTCATTCCTTTTAAAATTTCTTTTTTTCTTTTAAAATTTCTATAAAACATAGAAATAAATGGAGCTTTCTTTAAAATAATATATAGTGCCCATCTAAAACCTTTAGTAATTGAAAGTGAGCTAAACAGAATCAGGAAAATATTGTACCTGGTTACAGCAATATTGTACAATGAATAACTGTGAATGAATTAACTATTCCTAGCAATACAGTGATCCAAAACAATCCCAAAAATATATGATGAAAATTCTATCCTTCTCAAGAGAAAAAGTTTATATCATCTGAAGACAAATTGAAGCATAATATTTTCCATTCTCTGTCTCTGTCTCTCTGTCTCTGTGTCTCTGTCTCTGTCTCTCTGTCTCTGTCTCTGTCTGTCTATCTCTCTCTCTCTCTGTCTCCCTCTGTCTCTGTCTCTCTCTGTCTCTCTCTGTCTCTGTCTCTCTGTCTCTCTCTCCCTTTTTCTCTCTTTCTGGGGTTTCTTAGACAAAATGACTAATATGGGAATGTTTTGCATTATTGTTCATGTATAACCTGTTCTGTACATTGTTTAAGATCTCAGGGAGAGGAAAAGGGAGGGAGGTCTCAAACTTGGAACTCAAAACTGTAAAAAAAATGCTTTAAACTTGCTTTTACATGTAGTTGGGATGAGAAAAATGAATCTTTCACATATTAATAATCAAATATTTAATTAAGACCATAATTTTTCAGAAGCCTGTATGTTGTTCAGTCTCTGAATCTCATCTCTGGATGAGATTACACAAATCCCTGGGGTATATGCCTTTAGATCCTGGATGGAAGACCCAGCCAAATAGAGAACCTTAAAAGGATTCAATCAAAAGTTAATTCCAGCTCTTTCTGTTGTACCGAGCTAGGTATGAACAGAGATTGACCCTATTTGTCTAAATTGCCCTAAACTGGGGAAGACTAGATAAGAGATAAGTTACTTTGACCAAGATTAAGTGATCTGAGTCGTATCCCCAGACCCTTCATTAGAACAGATCCATCTTTCATTATAATATTCATTCTTCTCAGTAATTGTTAACCAATCAAAGTTGGTAATCACACTCAGGAACAACCGCTCTTCCAAGGTCATGTAATCATTAGGTAGGTCCCAGGAGGGATCTTTAGCATTCAAGAGAGTCAGTGATCCTTTCTATTAATCATTGTTAACATGAATAATAAAATAATTAATTACCCAGAATTTATGTCTCTGATAAATTTTATAAAAGTGTCACAGGGGGGAAAATGCATAATTATTTTAAAAAATCAGCAATCATTGTCTGTAATGGGAATAAGTTAGATGCCTTCCCAATAGGATCAAGGATGAAGCAAACATGCCCATTATCACCACTATTATTCAATACTGTATTAGATATTCTATCTGTAGCAATGACAGTAAAATGTAATTGAAAGTATAGAAATAGACAATGAGAAAAGAAAACTATTACTCTTTGCACACAATATGTTGATATACTTAGAGAACCATACAGAGGCAACTAAAATAATATAATTGAAACAATTAATAGCATCAGCAAAATAGCAGAATATAAAATAAAACCATATAAATTTTCAGAATTTTGTTATACTACCAGGAACATCCAATATCAAGAGATAGAAACAAAAATTATGCTAAAAATAAATATAGATAATGTAAAATACTTGGGATTCTACTTGCCAAGACTAATTAAGAAACTATATGGACACATGTTGATACAAATAAAGTCAGCTCTAAACCATTCAAGGAAAAGTGCTCATAGTTAGGCTAAACCAATGTAATAAAAATAGCATTTCTACCTTTTTAATTACTTATTCAGTGTCATGCCAATCAAATTATGAAAGAATTACACTATAAAGCTAGAAAAAGAATAAGAAAATTAATTTGGAACAGCAAAAGATCAGGAATATTGAGATTTTTTTTTTAAGTGAAGGAAGTTGGCCTTCCAATTTGGTACTGGCTAAGAAATAGAATGATGCAAATCATTAAAAATTAGGCAATAGCTTGGTGAAGTAGAAATGGATGAAAAAAAAAATACTGAAGAAAAGAATACCTTGAAAAAAGAGCAGGTCAAATGGTAAAGCACTTTCAAAAAGCCAATGGGGAGAAGAATGACTTAAGAAACAAAGTTGACCAAATGAAAAAGGAGGTCCAAAAGTTCACTTAACAAAATAATTCCTTAAAAATTAGAATGGAGCAAATGGAAGCTAACAATTTCACAAGAAACCAAGGAACAATAAGACATAACTAAAAGAATGAAAAAATAGAAGACATTGTGAGCTATCTCTTTGGAAACAGATTCAGAAAAGAGAGTTTAAAAATTATTGGAATATTTAAAAACCTTGATTTAAAAAAATAGCTTAAAATAAGAAACAAAGCTATCACTCTGCAGATGATCTGATGATATCCTCAGAGAAGCCTACAGAATCAAGTAAAAAGCTACTTGAAATAATAAACAACTTTAGCAAAGTTGCAGAATATAAAACAAACTGATATAAATCATCAGCATTTCTATTACTAACAAATCCCAATAGCAAGTGATAGAAAGAGAAATTCCATTTAAAGTTACTGTACATATCATAAAGTATTTGGGACACCATTTGCAAAAACAAACCAAGGAACTACATGGGAACGATAACAAAATACTTTTCACACAAATAAAGTTATATTTAAATAATTGAAAAACATCAATCAATTGCTTGTGGGTAGGCCAAACTAATAGAATATACATGATTGTTCCACATAAATTAACTTTTTTATTCAGTACCATACCAATCAAATTAAATTGTTATAAAATTAGAAAAAATAATAACAAAATTCATCTGGAAGAACAAAAAGTCCAGAATATCAAGGGAATTAATGAAAAGTAATGTAAAAAAAGGTGGCTCAGCCATATCAAATCTTAATTTGCATTACGAAGGGGCAATCATCAAAAACACTTGGTACTGGGTAAGAAATAGAGTGGTAGATCAGGGGAATAGGTTAGGAATACAAGACACAGTAATCAATGACCACAGTAATCTACTGTTTGATAAACCCAAAGATTCTGGTTTCCAGAATAAGTATTCACTAACTGACAAAGAACTGCTAGGAAAACTGTAAAGTAGAATGGCAGAAACTGGGCATGCACCAATGTGTTACACCGTATACCAAAATAAAGTCCAAATGGGCTCCTGATTTAGATAAAAAATCTGATACTATAAGCATACTGAGAGACCAAGAAACAGTTTAACTGTCAGAAGTATGGAGAACGGAAGCATTTATGACCAAACAAGAGATGGAGAACATTTTGAATTATAAAATGGATAATTTTGATTATATTAAATTGAAAGTTTTTTTTTTGCACAAACAAATCAAATGCAACCAAGATTTAGGAGGGAAGAAGAAAACTGGGAAAGATTTTTTTATTTTTTTAACAATCAATGTCTCTGATAAAGGTTTCATTTCTAAAATATATAGTGAACTGAGTTAAATTTATAAAAAAACAAGTCATTCCCTAATTGATAAATTATCAAAGGAGATGAAAAGGCACTTTTTAGAGGAAGAAATTAAAGCTCTTTTTAATCATATGGGAAAAAAAATATTTTAAATCACTTTTTATTAGAGAAATGCAAATCAAAACAACTCTGTGGTACCTCATCTTACCTATCAGATTGACAAACATGAGAAAACAAGAAAATTATTCATGCTGGAGAAGATTTAGGAAAATTATAAAATTTAGGAAAAAACTAATGCATTGTTGGTGGAGTTGTGAACTGATACAACCATTCTGGAGAGCAATTTGGAAATATACACAAAGGGCTATAAAACTTTGCAGTCCCTTTGATGCAGCACTACCACTTCTAAGTCTATAGCCCAAAGAGATAAAAAAAAAATTGGTAAAGGTATCACATGTATAAAATATATATATATTATCTCTTTTAGTGGTGGCAAAGATTTGGAAATTTAGGCGATGACTGAATTGGTGAATGACTGAATAAACGGTGGTATACGAATGTAATGGAATATATATATATTGCTATAAGAAATGGTTAGCTAACAGACTTCAGAAAATCCTGGAAACACCTATATGAATTGATGCTGAGTGAAACAAGCAGAACCAAGAAACATTTTACATAGTAAAAGCCACATTGTGCAATGATTAACATTGACATATGTTTTTTAGCAATGAAAGGATCTAAGCAGTCTCCAAAAGACTCATCATGGAAAATGCTCTCCATATCCCAAAAAAAGAACTGTTGAGTCTGACTGTAGATTGAAGTGTATTATTTCCTGCCTTTTTCTGTTTGTTTCTTTCTTTCTTGCTGTTTTTCCCATTGGATCTAATTTTTCTTTAAAACCTAAACAATGTCAAAATAGCTTAATGTGAATGTGTACGTAGATCCTATATCAAATTACACACTGTTTTTAGGTGGGGGAGGGGAGAAATGTGGAGAAAATTTGGAACTCCAAATATTATGAAACTGAATATTGAAAAATAAAAATAAATTAACTAATTAAACATACTTGACATCATCTTTCAAGAAATTAGCAAGGAAAACTGTCCTGATAATGTAGAAACAGATATAAAAACAGTTCATTATATGGGGATGATATCTAAAAAAACAAGGAGTGAGAGAGGAAGAAAGTAGGAGAAAGGGAAAGGGAGAGGTTGAATGGGGTAACTTCTCTCACATAAAAGAGGTAAGAAAATGTTTTTTCTGGGAGGGGAAGAGGGGGAAGGTGAGAGGTGGAGAATGAACTTTACTCTCACCAGAACTGGCTTGTTGTGGGAATAACATATGCACTCAATTGTGTATAGAAATCTATCTTGGACTACAGGAAAGTAGGAGGGGAAGGGGATAAAAGAAGGGCCCAGTGATAAAAGGGAGGACAGATTGGGGGGATGAGTAGTCAAAGGTAAAACACATGTGAGAAGGAACATAGTGAAAGGAGAGAGAGAATAGAATAAATGGGATGGAAAAGAATAGAGGAAAATATAATTAGCAATAATAAGTGTAAAAAAAAAAAGTTTGATGCAACCTTCTCTGATAAAGGCTTCATTACTCAAACATATAGAGAACTGAATCAAATTTACAAAAATGAGAATCCCCAACTGATAAATGAATCCCCAACTGACAAATGATGAAAGATATGATTAGTTTTCATATGAAGTAATAAAACCTATCTACATGTACAAAACTATTTATAGCAGTTTTTCTTCTGTGGTGGCAAAGAATTAGAAACTGAAGGTATTCCCATCAATTGAGGAATAACTGAACACGTTGTTTTTAATTGAACAGTAATGTGCTTTTAGAAATGATAAACAAGATAAAATCAGAAAAATCCTGGGAAGACTTTTAATAAATGGATGCAAAGTGAAGTTAGCATAGCCAAGATATTATTTGTTTTGCTTTGTTTGTATGTTTTGGGTTTTTTTGCTTTTTTTGGAAGGGAAAGAACAGGGCAATTGGGGTTAAGTGACTTGTCCAAGGTAACACAGCAAGTAAGTCTGTCAAGTGTCTGAAGCCACATTTGAACTCAGGTCTTCCTGACTCCAGGGCTGGTGCAGGAGCCACCCCTAGGATGTTATTGTATACAATAATAGCAATACTGTATGATGGACAAGGCTAAATCACTTAGCTATTCTCCAGGATACAATGATGTAAAACAATTACAAAGGACTTTAAATGAAAACTGTTATCCACCTTCAGAGAGTTTATGGACTCTGAAAGAAGATGGAATCATACTTTTATGTTATTTTCATTATGTTCTTGTTTTTTTCTTTGTTTTGGATCTGTGTTTTCTATTTTCCTACCTGGGTAATTGTATAATCTATATCAAAGTGTTTGCCTTCTGAAGGAAGCAGGATGGAGGGAAGAAATTTGGAACTCAAACAAAAAAAGAATGTTTACATTTTTAATATAATTGAGAAAAATAAAACAATTTTTTTAAGAAAATGTATATAAATATATATAAATAAAGCAGTTAAGTAAATTGCCCAGTGCCATAAAATTAATTATTGTCTGAAGCTAGGTTGTAATTCATGTCTTTTAACTCCAGGTTCAACACTGTTTACATTACCTAATGTTTTTTGTTTTTTGTTTGTTTGTGTTTTCCCCAATAGTGGGTTTATTGGCACCTGTGGAGGCCTTGTGAAAGTTAGCTGAGCCAGGCCTTCAGAGATGGGGGCTCTTTCCCTTGGGCTCCGCCATGTAGCTAATGGCTGATAAAGATGTTCTTTCCAGGTTTCTCTGAAGTCTGCCTGTTTATCATTTCTTATAGCATAATAGTATTCCATTACATTTATATACCACACCATGTTGAGCCATTCCCCAATTGATGGGCTTCCTCCCAATTTCCAATTATTGGCCACCACAGAACAAACTACTATAAATATTTTTGTGCATGTGGATCATTTTCTCTGGATTATATTTCAAGGGCAGAGATGAGCACTTTATGCCAAGAGAAATGGGAGTTCTGAGGGTAAGTATCACTTCTGGACCCAAGGGATCAGAGATCCCCAGGAACAGCATTGTTTCTAGTCCCAAGAAATGAAGGGCCCTGAGAAGCAGTATGGATGGCAATCCCAAAGATTCAGTCCTTCCTAGGAGAAGAAAAGTAAGAAAGGAAAAAGGATGGAAGAAAGGATGGAAGGAAGGAAAGAAAGAAGGAAAGAAGGAAGGAAGGAGGGAAGGAAGGAAGGAAGGAAGGAAGGAAGGAAGGAAGTGTTGTGCAGAGAATAAGAGCGAGCCGAGACCTGGGTTCAAGAAAAATTTAGGTGTGGATTTATTGATCAATATGTGACCACCTGGATTGTAAACTCAAATCAGGCAGTAATCTTTTCAGGGTACAGACTTGATTATATAGGCTAAAACCACAAAAACCACAATCAGGGAGGGGAGCTAGCAGAAGCCATGACATACAGAAGCAAAAAAACAGCCTTGGTTAGATCTATAGCTCAGGGCTCATTCGGGAATATGGTGCAAGGGTACAAGGGTTCAACCTTCCTGTGACAGGAGGGTCCCTCCTAGAACAGGGTGGAGGGTCATAGCACTTTCCAGAGCATAGTGAAGGGTCATGGGGTAAAAAAGGGAACTGGAATACTCCAGAACAGGCTAGGGTCATGTTCTGGGTGAAGAGGGTGGGGGCCCTGCTTGGTGAGCAAGCCAGGACAGGGTGGTCCCTACATAAAATCTTTGCACCATAATGAACTTTATACACTATAATAATTCAAGGAGGGGTGAGGGAAATATGCCTTGAGCAATATACCCAGTCATGCCTCAAGCAGTTTTCAAGCTATGACAAAATGAAGAATAGAAATATGAAAAGGGCTTAATGGTGGGCCACAAATCAGGTGGTGTGTGATGACCTGGGATTTGAGTTTGTGTACAACAGAAGGAAGGAAAGAAGGAGAGAAGGAAGGAAGGAAGGAAGGAAGGAAGGAAGGAAGGAAGGAAGGAAGGAAGGAAAGAAGGAGGAAAAATCTGAACATAGAAACTATTATGATGAAAAGAATGATTGATATAAACTCAGAAGAAGGCAATGAAGTCCAAACACCCACAAGCAAAGAATCCAATTTAAAAAAAATCAGTTGAGAACAAGTTCAATAAAATTTCCTGGAAAAGATAAAATTATTTCTAAAAATCAAATAAGAATGGTAAAAATGAAATTTTATAAAAAATGAAAGACAAGAGGAAAATTGTGAAAAGACAACATCTCAGTGAAAAAGGTAGAAAAATAATGAAGAAAATAATACCTTAACATATAATTGACTAAATGGTATACAAAGTACAAAAGTTCCTTGATAAAAAGAATTCCTTAAAAAACAGAATTGACCAAATGTAAAAAAAGCTACAAAATCTCACTAAAAATAATTTCTTAATAATCAGAATTAGGTTAGTGGAAGGTAGTGACTCCATGAATCATCAAAAAAATAAAAATGAAAATTAAGTCAAAAAAATGAAAAAAAAAATGTAAAACAATGTGAAATAGTTCATTGGAAAGCCAACTGATCTAGAAAATAGTTTGAGGAGAGATGAATAATTAAACAACCTTAAAGACATGATCAAAAACAAAAAGGCTAGATATATTTCAACAAATTACCAAGAAAAACTGCTTCAATATCCTCAAATAAGGGAGTAAAATAGAAAAAGAAAAATTCCACAGATAATCACCTGAAAGACAGCCTAAAAGGAAAGCTCTGAAAAAAAACATTATATATATATATATATATATATATATATATATATATATATATATAAATTTATACCTAAATACCAGAGCTCCCAGACAAAAAAGAATATACTTTAGGCAGCAAGAAAGAAACCATTCAAATACTCTGGGACCACAGTCAGTTATCACACAAGATAAAGTGGCTACCACATCAAAGAAGCAGAAGGTTTGAAATATGATATTACAGAAAGCAAAGAAGCTAAGATAATGATAAAGATAATCAATAATAAACTATCTAAAAATGGAATATAATCCTTGAAGGATAAAAATGGATATTTAATGAAATATGAACTTTCAAACATCCCTGATGAAAAGACAAGAATTAAATTTTAAAAAATTGACTTTCAAGTAAGTACTCAAGAGAAGCATAAATGATAAATATGAAATAGAAATCACAAGAGACTCAATAAGGTTAAACTTTTTAACTTTCTATTTTGGAAGATGATAAATACATATTCTAAGAATTTTATCAGTTTTAGGACAGAATAATTTTTACATAGAAGGAAGGTGTGGGAGTGAGTTGATTATGTTAGAATGATGTAAAAAAAAAATGGATGTGTGAAAGAGGGATTCCTTGGGAAGTGGGAAAAGAGAAAGGAAGAATGTCTATAATTACCTTACATAAAAAAGACATGCAAGGAAGAGCTTTTACCCTGGAGAGGAAAATGTTTGATCCTCACTGACACATAAATTGGTTCAAAGAGGGAATGTGTATTTGTGTGTGTGTGTTCATGTGTATGCATATGTATATATACATACATATATACACATGGATACATACATGCTCAATTGGTAATAGAAATATATCTTACTTGACAGTAAAGTAGGAGAGGAAAGAGGTAAGAAAAGGGAGAAGGGGTAATGAAAGTGAGGGCAGATAAAGAAGACTGGTCAGAAGCAAAACAAACTTTAGAGGAGGGATGGGAGGAAGTGATAAGGAAGGATAAAAGGAACAAAATAAGGTGGAGGGAAATGTGAAGTTAATAATCATAGCAGTGAATGTGAATAAGAAAAACTCACAAATAAAATTGAAGCAAGGAGCAGAATAGATTAAAAACCAGGATCTAGCAATATTTTGTATAAAACAAACTTGAAAAGGAGAACCACAAAAATAGTTAAAATAAGGAACGGAAGCAGAATTTATTATGTTTTAGCTGGAGTCAAAACAAAACAAAGAAAAAAAATCAAGAGTTTCAGTCATGATCTAGAACAAAAAAAAAGACATCAAGTTAAAAGAGACAACAAAGGCAATTACATCTAGCTAAAAAAAAATAAATAAAACAGCCATAAAGAAGTAAATAATATCAATACTAAACATATTATGTACCACATGGTTAGCATCTAAATTCTTAATGGAAAGTTTAAATGAATTAGAGAAAGAAATAGTAAAATTATACTAGTGCGAGACCCAACTTCCCCCTCTTGAAAAATAGATAAATCTAAATATAAAATAAATAATAAATAAATCAATAAGATAAATAGAATCTAGGAAAAGTTAGATCTCTGAGGAAAACTGAATTAAAATATAATGGAGTAAACATTTTTCTCATTTTCTCAAAATTGACTTTGCATCAGGGCATAAAAGCCACATGACCAAATGTAGGAAGACAGAAATATTTAAAAACCTGTTTCAGATATAAGTCCATTAATATGATTCTTAAGTTTAGGATGCTGGCTAGGTGGTTCTACCATGAGCAAAGACAGAGAAGGCAAGTAGAAGAATATATTTATGAGTCAGAATAATAAATTCAGATTTCAACATGTTGGAATAGAAGCATTGGTACAACACTCAAGTACAGAAAGCAGTTGGGATATTGGTTTGCAGCATTAAAGAAAGAAAGGTTGGAATGATAACATAGATTATGCAAAATATAAATTGAACTGTTAATTGAAGCTCTGGGTCTTGGTTAGTTCATCAATAGAAACAGTAGGAAGGTGCCAGGTGGAACTGTGAAAAGAGCACCAGCCCTTGACTCAGTAGGATCTGAGTTCAAATGTGACCTCAGACACTTAACACAAAAAACTAGCCTTGTGACCTTGGGTATGTCACTTAATGCCAATTGCTCTACCCTCTCCTTCCAAAAAGAAAAAAGAAACATTACAACGAGACAGAGAAGTGAAAATAGATCCTTAGAAATCTTTATAAAGTGTTTATAGAATTCCAGAAAGAGGTGAGAATTTTCAGATATGACAATTATGCCCATATGTTTTATTGAGCTACAAGGGAAGCTTTTTTTTTTTGAGTGTGTAAGCTAATGAATAGTGTTTGCAATACAATGAAATCAATCAACTAGAATTTTTAAGTGACTCCTATGTTCAAGGCTTTGTCCTAAGGACTAGGAATGAAAAGATAGGCAAAAGATTGTCTCCATTTTCAAGGAGCTTAGAGTGAAATCAGAGAAATAACATAAAACAGGATGGACAAACAAGATCTATACAGGATAAATTGGCTAATCAACTAAGACTATAATGGGGGAATAGTAAAGACATCTTATGGAAAGTGGAACTGGATGGTATCTGATTGAAGTCATCGAAGCTTAGAGGTAAAGAAAAGAGAAGTCTAGGCACTGGAATAGTCAATTAAAAAGTCCAGAGTCAGAAGATGGAATGCCATATGTGAGAAACATCAAGGAGGCCGAAGCCATTGATTCAAACAGTACATGATAGGGGATGGTGAATAGTGTAAGAAGACTATAAAGGTATGAAGAAGCAAGATTATGAATGGCTCCATAAATTTTGCATTCATAGTTAGATACAGTATAAGTCACTGGAGCTTATTGAACATGGAGCGTAAAAGGGACAAACTTGCACTTCAGGAAAATCAATTTGATAGCTTAGAGAAGCATGAATTGTAGTGGAAAGAGACATAAGGTTGGAATACCCATCAGTTATTTATTTCTATAGCATAGTTACAAGGTGAGGAGATTCAGCAGCAGCATTGTGGCTAGGTCACAGAAGAGAAGGAGACATGTTCAAGATATGTAATGAAAGTAGAAAACATTACTTAGCAACTGGATGTGAAGGATGAGAAAAAGTAAAAAATTAAGGATGGAACCTCACATGCAAGTCCAGTATCTAGAAGGATGTAGGAGAATGATAGAAATCTCAAAAGTAATGAAGAAGTTAAGAAGGATAAACCTTGTTGGAGATGAAAATAATGAGTTGCAGTTGAACTTATGGAACTTAATATGTTTACCAGACATCCAGTTTGAAATTTCCAATAGGAATTAGAGATGTGATATGAGGTATGGAGAGAGGTTAAACTGGAAAAATCAATATGAGGATTATATGTATAGACATGAAAGTTGAATGCATGAGAGATAATGAGTTACTAAGTGAAATGGAGGGAGAAAAGAGCTCAGAGAGA
>CM053585.1:55054194-55074211 GCA_028646515.1 Pseudochirops corinnae
TGAAGTCAATTCTTCTACTGTTTCCTGCACATCATGCTCTCATCTTCTTAAAAGTCACTGTCATAATTAAATAAACAAGTAACAGGAAACAAGTGAATATGTATAGATGTATATGTGAACATGCATGTACATATACATGTGTATGTGTGCTCATGTGTATAAATATATTGAAGAGAAAAATGTATTTGTATAGCACTTTAAGCTTTACAACCTGTGTATGTATTAATATGATTTGACCCATTTGATCATCAGAACAAACCTAAGAGATAAATGCCATTATTATCCCTTTTTATAGATGAAGGCACTGAGGCACAGAGAGGATAAGTGAATTGCCCAGTGTCACAGAAATGATAAGTGTCTTAAAGCCCAAACTTCTTACCTCAAAGTACTATACTTTCATATACTACACTATAGGCTCTCTACTGCTCTGCTTAGACACCATAATGCATGTTAATAAACATATATTCTCATGTGAATATATGCATATGAATAAATATATTGCTGTGCATATACATGCACTTACTATATTAATATAAATGCATATATAATATACATATATGGTCATGTATGTGAATATAGATACATACATATACTCATGTAACCACATATTTTGCATAGATCTGATCACGTCACTCATGCTCTCCAAAATCTTCAGGGGCTTCCTATTGCCTCACAAATTAAATTCAATTGTATTACCTGACATTTAGCATCCTCTGTGACATACCTTTCACTTCAATTTGATAAAAATTAGATAAGAAACTTTCAATGTTCAAACTACTGTAGTAAGTGATAAAGATAAAAAGAAAGAACAAAGCTACAAACGTTGTTCCCTTGCTGGTGATTATCTTAGCACAAGGAACATTGCAGGAGTGACATTCTTGTAACTTCATAGTAAAAGGTAGAAAAATATGGAGCAACTCACCAAAAAGACAAATCTCATTCTTTCATATACTGTGATCCCCTCCTATATGTTATTTGCCAAAATAGGAAGAATCTTTAAAATAATTTGTAGAAGCAGAGTTCCCATATTTTCTAAATTCATCATGATAGTCACTTTCCAAAAAAAAAAAAAAAATCCTAAAGTCAATTTCCATCCAACAACCAAGGACTAGGCACATACAGTATATAAACCATGTATAACTATCTACTAAGAGGATAAGATATGGACACAGAAACACTCTTTAGTTTGATTCTCTTTGCTTAATAGAGAATGACATAATTTCTTCATATTGCTCCTAATAGTTGTACTATGCATAGACAGAGATATTTGATCCAATATAATGTAAGATGGTACATTGTATGCAATGCATTGTATGCAATTATAATGTAACATACATTGTATTATAATATAGTAAATATAGTCACACTGACTGAGGCCTAGGTCTTAGAGAAATTATACTACAGAAAGAATTATTGAGGATAAGATGTGGACACAGAGGCATATTTTTTTTTTGTCTTATATATGAACACAGTCCAAAGGTAAAAAGCAATGTATGTTTTGAGTCCCATGGAAAAATAATAGTTTCCCACACATGTGCAGATGGAACATGATGTATGAAAAGAGAAGTATTTTTAAAAGAGGAGGAAATTTAATTAAATTTTAGTAAGATAAGTAGAAGGAAAATCAGCAGGCAGAAATAGTAATTTCTGTGTATAGTAAAAATTATGAGTGAACTCAGAAGCAAGAAAGCATATTGTTTGTACCAAAAAAGTAGAACAGGATAGATTGGTTAGTAGATAGAAAAGGGGTACTCTCTGTTTCCACAAATATCTCATGATATTCTAGCTGGACCTCCCTTGTGTACTGTTTTTACTCATCCTAATATCTTGTATATGTGTGTACTTGGCCTTGCTTTGCTTGGATTATGAGTTGCTTGAGCATAATATTTGTATTATATCTATTCCTATGTAACATTGTCCTTGGTTGACTCACCATCCTGAACACCTACTCTGTATGGTACACCCTTACAAGATGATTTTTAGGAACAGAGAATTTCAGACAGGGTGATATTGGACATTTCATCTCTCTCACATCTTTTATTAATTCAGCCCGAGTTCATGAAAGCTAAAAACATAGGTGAATCATGATCAGTAAACTCCCCTAACTTTTTGAAAAGTTCCTATTGCAGCAAGTGATTGCTAGTTAGCTTCATCCACCATCAATCAAGTTGCTCGTTTTAATGAAACAACGATTGGTAGCCTATATAAGTGAACTCCAGGAAACAACAACAAGAACAACAAGAAAAATTATGCTAATAGTTATAAATAGTGATAGCTCATATGTGTAGATTTCTTTAAGTTTCACAAAGGACTATTAGCTCACTTTATTCTAACAACAATCCTATGAGGTGACAGCTATGCAATTTTCATCTGATGAATGAGGAAATTGAGACAGGAAGTTTAAGTGACTTGCAAAGAGTCCTCTTGCTAATAAGTGCCAGACCCATGTCTGCCTTGTTCCAAATAAATATTCCCTGACTAGAAAGTCTATCTTGAAGAGGTAGATTTAGATTTCTTCTTTTTCTGCCCCAGAGAACAGAATGAAAGACAGAAGATCTTATAAAAGTTACATTGAAAAGACAAGTAAACAACAGTCTTTCTTAACAATTAGAAATGTCCTAAGGCAAAATGGGATTCCTTAAAATGTAGTGAATAATCTGTTGTGGAGATGTTCAAGTGGATAGCAGATGACCACTTGTGAGAAATAATGTTGAGGAGATTCCTGGCAGATGAAGGTCAATCTTACATGGCCTCTAAGCTCCCTTCTAATTCTGAAATGCTCTAATTTTGGGATTACTTTGAATTAGATATATTAGAAAATGAAGTTTGAACAAATGAATTCACTTCTCTTTTTAATAGCTTCAAATGGATTCTTGATTGCACTTATCTCCAACTTTTCCATTTCCATGTAGCTTTGGAAAAGTGCATACTCTCCCTGAAATTGTTTCACAAGGTTCAAAACCACCTTCCCAGGGCATAGCCATGTACCTATGAAATTCCACCCAGAAATCCCTTATATTTCCTTTATCCATACTAACAAATGAAAAATACAATGCCCTGTTTTTAACTCCCAGCTTGCACTCATCATTTCATTTGATTATGTTACTGCGTCTGCCAAGTTGTTTGTCTCAGAAACATGCTCTGGTTTCTGAAATGTTCTGTGGAGGAATTCTTAGTAGTTGGAAAAGTTCCTGTGTGACAAAAGAAAAGACTGGAATGTGAATTGAGATCAAGTGATTCTATGACCCATTTAGAAGAAGTGGAGACCTTGGAGAGTTATCTGTTATTTCATCTTATAAAAATGGACTGAATTTTCTGCTTAGGGAAAAGGGACATCTCTTACCTTTATTACTTCCTGATCTAAGAGATATGTTCTCTGGGGTGGTGTAGCACCATCTCAGTTCTTTCCCTGATGAATGTTTTCCAAAAATATTCTTTTCAGGTCTGGTCCTTGCATAGATTTACATCTACAAGGAATTATAGTTTTCACTTAACGTTTGGCTCATGATCAGATCTGATTAGCATTTGGGACAAATTTACCATTATGTTAATTTTCATGAATATTCATATAAACAATATTGTTTTTTTCTTTCACCAGAATATGAAGTACAGCTTTATTTATTACTTATTTAAAAAGGTCTAAGACAAGAGTGCCTTCAGTAACCCTTATTCCATGTGAAGGAGATCCAAAGTTAAGAGAAACCCTATAGATATACACACACGCACACACACACACATGCATACACACACACACACACACACATATATATATATATACACACACACACACATATGCATAAATGTATATATATGTAGACTTGAATAAAAAGTGCAGCATTAATAGTAAATATTCTATTCTATAGTGATAACTATATTGAATGAAGAAATGAGATTATTTTGAAAATCAATTCATTTTTCTTGGTCTAAATTTTCTCATCTTAAAAATGTATATAATAAGACATAATTTCCCCTACATACAGAATAACATAGTGGAAAAAAAAAATCTTTTAATGCTCTAGAGATATGAGCTGGTAGCATTATTAGTATTAGTATTATTATTAGGTAGTCAAAATAATAATGAATTTTATGCACATAAATTTGACATTTAAGAAATCTTTTAGAGACATACCAAATGTATAAAGTTGAGTTTCTTTTTATTTAACATCAGGAGATCTATGTTCTAATTTTTTCCTCTTAGTAACATTTAATCCATTTGAATGGAGAGATTTTTGAACTTTTTTCTTGTCTTTCTAAACACAGTATCTGGGCAAGTATATGATAATAACAATACTAATTGTTTGCATTTAAACAAGGACTCAAGTTCTGCAGAATTCCTTAAATATTCTTTTAACAATTTAATCTTCAAAATACTGTGAAGTGCTGCTAGCATCCCTCTTTTTACAAAAGAGGAAACTGAGGCTGAGAGAGATTCATTTATTTGCTCTTGGTTAAGCAGCTAGTAAGCATTTTAGGTAGGAAATGAGATCATCCCAAATCCATTTCCAACACTCTATCCCATGACATCAGCACCTAAAAGATAAGGATTGGGTTTAGGCACATGATCTCATGACTTCATTAACTAGAGAACTTTTAGATAAGGAAACTTCTGTGCTGAAGGAAGCTGAGAAGTTCTCTGCATTTTTAAATCTTAATGAGGTTCCTAGGGACAATGAGAGGATAAGGTACTTGTGTAGGTTGAGAGGACCAGTATGTGTTAGAAGAAAGATTTAAATCCAAGGCTCACTGGCTTTAAGGCCAACTATCAGTGGACTATATCATGCTTCCTTAGATGCAGTAGGCATTTAATCAATTCTTTTTTTTTATTTTTTAATTGATTTGTTTGTTTACTTTTATATTATAAGATTCAGTTCCACAATCCCTTGAGTTTCAAATTTTCTCCCTTCCCTCCTCCCCCAATCCCTCAATGAGGGCATGCAATTAGGTATAGGATCTGCAAATACTTTCCCATTAGGCATTAGTCCAGTTGTTAAAGAAGGGTTGTAACCAATGGAATCAACAGTGGGAAAGAGGAAGCAAAACAGAAGAAGAAACAGAAAGAGAGCAGGTAGTTTGCTTCAATCTGTATTTAAACTCTTTTCTTTCTAGATCTTTCTCTGAATGTAGATATTACCTTCCATTGTGAGTTTTCTGGAGTTGTCTTATATAACCTTGCATTGCTGAGAAGAGTCCAGTATATCAAAGTTGTTCATCACACATGCATTGTGTCTTTATTATATACAAATTTCTCCTGGTTCTGCTCTTTGTTAGCCCTTCCCCCTTCCTACTGACTGTAGGGTAAGATACATTTTTATATTAAATGTAGTATGATATTTTTTTCCCTTGAACCAAGATTGATGAGAATAGATCTCATGTGATGCTCCTCTCCCTCCCCTCTTTCCCTCTATTATGATAGGATTTATGTCTCTTCTCAATAGAGTCCTATACTTACTTGATTATTTTATTCCCTCCTTATACTAGAACCACTGATGGTGAAGCTCATATAATGTTCATCTCCCTCCCTTCTTCCCCTCTATTATAATGTTTTTATGCCTCTTTGTGTGACATAATTTATACTTTTCTGCTTCATTCTTTCCTTTTCTTCCATTGTAGTCATTTTGAAGACCTTAATAAGGTTTTTTTTTATCATCATTTTGTTTAATTTATACCCATACCCTTTATTTATCTTTAACTCTTTTAGATGTCACCATAACTACAGAATTCTCAGTATTGACAGGTATCAGCTTCCCATATAGGGATGCAACCAGTTTGCTCTTATTAAATAACAAGTTGTGTGTGTGTGTGTGTGTGTGTGTGTGTGTGTGTGTGTAGGTGTTTATCCTATTTACCTTTCTGTGTATCTCTAGAATCTTGTAATGGGAGGTTGAATTTTCCATTGAATTCTGGCTTATTCATCAGCAAATTCTGGAAGTCCATTATATCATTGAATGACCATATCCTTGCCTGGAAGATTATGCTCAGTTTTGCTGGATAGCTGATCCCTGGTTGCAACCTGGGCCCTTTTCCTTTGCAAAATATTGTATTCCAGTCCCTCAGATCTTTCAATGTAGAAGTTGCCAGATGCTGTGTGATCCTCACTGTATTTCCGCAATATTTGAATTGTTTCATTCTGGCTGCTTGCAGTATTTTCTCCTTTACCTGATAGTTCTGGAATCTGGCTATGACATTTTGCAGAGTTTTCAATTTGGGATCCTTTTCAGGAGGTGTCTGGTGGATTCTCTAGATTTCTATTTAACCCTCTGGTTCTAGGATCTCAGGGCAATTTTCCTTGGTAAGAGCTTGGAAGATGTTGTCCAGGATTTTTTTCATCATGATTTTCAGGTAGACCAAAAATTCTTAGATTATCTCTCCTCGATCTGTTGTCCAGGGTAGTTATTTTTCCCTTTAGATATTTTACCTCTTTTTTGAATTTTTCTTTCTTGATTTTTTTTTGACTGTTTCTTGGTGCCTCATAGAGTCATTCACTTCAATTTTGTTATTCTAATTTTTAGCACATTATTTTCCTCAGTCAGTTTTTGAAGCTTCTTTTCCATATGTTTTTCCATGTCACACATTTTTCTTTTTAAGGAGCTGTTTTCTTCATTAAAAAGGTTTTTCTAATTTCACAATTTTGATTTTAAAAGAATTATTCATTTTGTCTTTTACCTCTCTAATTTGGTTTGTGAAGTTCCTTTTGAGCTCATCTTGGAATGCTTTCTGAGACCAATTCATATTCCCTCTTGAGGCTTCAGCTGTAGATGTGAATACTGTCTCCTTCTGAATTTGGCTCCTCAGGCTCACAATAATAGGATTCTAGAGTCTTTGTCTTTGCCATCTGTTTTTTTTTTCTTTTTTCTTTTTTTTTTTTTTTTACCCATTTTTAGGCAGGGCTTTAGCCATGCCCTTCCTCTAGGACTCCCAAGACTTTACTGTTTACAATTTTGCTCTGGGGCAATAATTATTGTGTTTTCATGGTCAGAGGGGCAGATTGGAGCAGCCAGGGTTCACTCTCCTATCCTGGTCCCTGGAAGTTCAGATAGGTGCTTTTCAAATTTCCAAGCTGTGGGTTGGTAGTCCCAGGAGTAGCTGCTGCCCCTGTCACTGGCCCTGTGTTTGTCTCTTGCCCAGCTCTGGCAGATCCCAGCTCTGTGGTTATATGTGCCTGGGAATGGCCCTTGTGGTTGATGGATCGACTTGCCACAGCATTATCTGGGCCTTTGTACACTATGTCTGACCATTTAATCAGTTTTTGAATTGAACTGAATTAAATTTACTCATCATGATAGTAGACGTCCTAAGAAGCAGGCAGTAGCCAGAATAAAAAACTGGTAACAAAGATTTCACAAGCAAATAAGCAGGATGTATTCTGAGTATAAGATTACTAACATTTCCAGTGATATTTAAACAGATTGCCTGGTAGCATTTTTGGAGTTTGTTTGTGTAAAACTTTTGTATTGATTTGATTGCCTGTTTAATGTTATTTACTATTTATTTTGACATCATATATAAATGTAAGTTTTCTGATTTTTCAACCTTTTCATTTTAGCTGGATTCATAACAATTTTTAGAAATATTAAATTTCAGAAAAGAAAGAAGACCAGATATTGATTTTTTTAAAAAAAATCTGGCATTCACCATCGATCATAGAATATGGAGCTATAGATCTTATAATGTAAGAGTTAGAAGGTACCTACCATGGATAATTGGATGTTGGGACTTACAAGTCCCTAAGGAATCATTCAATCTAACTCTTCACTTTGTCTAGTCAAGAGATCTTGAGCTTGCTTTAGGAACTTGCTTTAGGAAACCTGACTTCAAGAGCTAACTCAGTTATGATTTTTTTTTTCTCTGCAATATTATAGGTCTTGGTTCAATTATAGGCATTCCATTTTAGTGTTGAAAGAGACCTTAGGTCTTCTAGTGCAAACTTTTTTTTACTTTTCTGAAGAAGAAACATTCACAGAAAAATTAAGAAATCTATGTGTGTATGTATTTCTCACTATATACAAATTGCAGTAGACTGGACAGGTCATTTAGTCAACCATTAAGTAAGCACTCACTGGTACCAAGTACAGTGCTAAGTTATAGGGATGCAAATAAGGGAAAATACACATTTCCTATTCTCATGGAACTCTTATTCAAATAGGAGACAACCTGCAAGCAACTATTTTTATACATATGATAGGCAGGGAAAATGAAAGGCTAATCTCAAAGGGAAGACTTTGGGTGGGAGGTGGGAAGAGGAAGACTGAAAAAAACTTCTTGCAAATGTGTATGAATTAGACCCTGGACCAGAGTCAAAGCAATAGAAATGGGGAGGACAGAATGGATACATTATAAAGAAAGAATCAATTTGTATGGCCTGGATTTAAGAGAAAGGGATAATGGAGAAGATGTGTGAATGCTGAATAAGTTTTCAAATTTGGCTGAGAAAAGAGTGGTATTTTTGACAGAAACCTTTGGTTTTGCTCTGTTTGACTTGCCAAGATACCTAATGGAAAGTCTTAATAGGTCGTTGAGATATAAGATGAAGTTTGCTATCTTAATTTGATACAACTTAATCATTGTAACATATATCTTTCTTTATCTATTTCTATCATCTCTATGTTGTTATCCCTATGTATCTATTATCATATATTTATCTATACACACAGACTACATGTATACATACATATGCATATGCACATATATATGCATATATGCATACACACATATGTGCATATGTGCGTAATTTTTAAAATCACATGCTTGAGTGTTGACTTTGCCAAAACATTAAAAAACTGGCAGGTAGGTGACAAAATTTGTGGTATGCTGTATTTAGACTCAGGAAGACAAGACTTTGAATCTTACCTTAGATAGTTTCTAGCTTTGTAACTCCACTGAGAAAATGTATTAATTGTTCCTAGCCTGTTTTCTCTTCTATAAAATGAAGATAATCATATTAACCTCTTGTTATCCTGACATTTAAATTAGAGAGCATATGTAAAAGTGTTTTGAATACACAAAGAACTACAAAATTGCTGCTGTTATTGCTAGTATTATGGTAGTTTTAATTGAAATATTTGTGGGCAAACTTTTTGCTCACTATGCTGTTTCATAGTCTAATTCCGTCAAGCCTAGGATGACTTTGTTAGTCCCATCTGTGACAGATTGAGAGCTATAACCTGGTGAATTTAAGATATGGAAAGTTTGGATCATTTTTGTCTTCAAAGTTTATAATTTTGGTTTCTCACATTAAATGTCAGAACTTTTAGTCAAATAAATGTATTACTCAGTTTAAAGTGTTTGGCACTGTATCAATATAATATCTTGAGTTTTCACTGAATTAACTTATGTGAGATCTAAATATTTATTTTATTAGGAAGATTAGCCATTGTATCTTCTCATACTATATATTTCATTTGGTCATATTCATATGAGAAAGAATTTTGGTGAAAAAGAGGAAAAAGAAAAAAAAGTCTAGGCAACAGAATACCTGCCTTTGTTATTCAGTAGTCTAGACCTTGTCAGAATCAATTGACTGGTATTTAGTTTCCCAACATGCAAAGTAAAATGATAGGGTTGGAAATTATATATAAATATATATATATATATATGTATATGCATACATATTCAAATCTGTATATAATAAACATAACACATAATATATACACATGTGTATATGTGTATATATGTGTCTGTACACACACACACACACACACACACTCACAATTGTTTAGTTCTGAAGTCTCTTCCAATTATACCTGTAAGGGAGGGAAGGTGATTGTTAGGGAAATCCCTGATCAGTTCAATGAGCTCTTAAATCCACCTAATGAGATTTATATGCATCATGGACGATAGTTTTGATGCCTTGTTTGTGAGGGGGCACTAGCCCTTTTGACTGTTGACTTTCCTTCTTGTTCCTTGTTGTCTAGATCTTAGTACATTGATGTTTATTGACTCACCAGCAGATTGACTGAGGGGAAAAATAGAAATTGTGATAATTTGAGTGAGAATGATTAAAACAGACACTTATCATGGGAAAAGGAAGTTTACTCTCTAAACCACAGTAGATTTTTATTCTGAGTGAAACAGAAGGGAAGAGGGAGAAGTTTGTACCCATACATAGCCTCTGCCTAGGAATTATAACAACTACCTTAGAGTAGAAACACATGAGAGTTATATCTAATCACCTACGATTCTTATTACACAAAAAAAAGTAGAGTTCCTGAGAGTTGACTTTCTCAGCCTCAGTAGTAATAGAGTTCTTGAAGGATCATGGCCAAGGTAACTAATCCTGTGCACTAGGCCTCAAAAGGCTATTTAAGGATTTAGCTCTCTAGCAACAGAAAGAAGACTTCTTGTTTGGTTACACTTGGTGGTTCACATCTTAGAACTAACAATCTTCAGTCTTTCTAAGTATAATAATTCAGTAGTCAGACTTCTCTGTACAAGTTTTCTGATTTTGATGTCTATGAACATTTTTAGTATTTATTTATTTTTGTTTTGATAACTACAATTCAATAAAATTTATTACCTTTGTATTCCTATGTATTTTATTTCATTCATTTAAAAACATCATTCTGAAAAGTCCTCCATAGTCTTCAATAGACTGTCAGAGATCATCATGATCCTATTATCATATGGCTTTAGAAATATTCTAGCCTATCAGGACTAGTTGATCCCAGAGCTCTGCATATTTATATTTTCTCCAATTCAGTGAAATAAGCAGTGAGCAGAACTTTTGAAGAGTAATTCCTTTGGAGTAATAAAAAAAAAAATCTTTCATAAAGTTCCTAGAAAACCACTTTGAAATATTAAGTACATTGTTAGAGGGCACGTAAACAAAATTAAAACACAGACATAAAATAGATTACAGCAGTGGGCTAAATGGAATTTTTTTAAAAAGCCCACAGTATTTTAAAATTCTTAATGCACTGGACTATGTGTATTACAAGGTTCTAAGATGATTAGAATGCATATTACACTTGCAAAATCTGTTTCTGTAAATCTTTGATATATTATACTAGTATATTATGAGCCATATATTTTCTTTCTCAACCTGTCTATGTGTTAAGCTCTATTGTAATGAAATTAGAAATCTAAACATAAGGAAACCTTTTAATCATACATAAACACTAGGCTGAAGAATGGATAAAATAAGTTATTGAGACAAATTGCATTCCATCTTTCACAAAGCAAAAAGAACTTTGGGCATATTATGGAAGAAGTCTGTCACTACCTCCTCTCACCATGTTGAATGGTTTTAATGGTGCTTTCATTTTTTCACTTTGCCAGCTAGATTCTCTTTTATAGGGGAACCATTGGCCCAAATTTCTTTTCAATGATTGTATCACCTAATGAATAAATAACACTGGTAGACTTCCAAACTTTTCTCCTCCTTTATTCTTCTGATGAGCAATTGTTTCATGCTAAGAGTTGGCTAGTGAATTTGTATTACACTTGCATTTTCTGCAGAGTAGATTGGGATTAGTCCTTGGAATGGATAAGAATGGTTTTGGAGAAAAAAAAATGTCTGTGAGTTGCTGTTGAATTTCTATAAACTAGTGCTTCCTATTTTAAAAACATGCTTAAGAATTATAAATACTATAAAATCCTAATTCTACAATATTAGGTCATTAAAGGTTTTTGAGATGGTTTCTTCACATTTATATTCTAGGACCTAAACAGTGCTTAACAGACACATAGTAGTCATGTAAGTGTTTTATAATTGATAGGTAGATCATCTAGTTGAGTCCCCATTTTTTATAAATGAAAGAATTGAGAACTAGAAAAAGCAAATGACTTGTCCAATTTTCATAGCAAGTAAATAATAATTTTTTTTTGTTCGTTTGCTTGTTTCTTTCCAAAAAAAGGAAAAGAAAATTTGAGGTAATTATTTGTTTCACAAAAGAATCATTCACTTTATTGTTGTTATCTTTATGTAATAAGCTGAACTTATATATTTAAATTCAGACTTCATTAAGATAAATTTATGGAATGAGAATTAGAAGATGATAAATCATAGAGAGTAGTATATCAGAATTGGAAAGATCCTTATAGGTTGATCATTTGAAATCCTTCTTTAAAATAATAAAGAAAATTGAGTCCTAATAGGAGAGAAAAATGACTTGTTAAATTTCTAAATAGTAGACAATAGACTAGAGTAAAGGAATTTGTAGGCTTACAGAATTCATTTCATATACAGATCACAAAAGAACAGTATTATTTGGTAAAATTAATTTTTAAATTATGAAAGCATAAATTTAAAAATGTGGTATGATCACGCGTCGCGTAGTGATGTCCAGAGGTTTAACTAGAAAATCTAGTGGAGAACATTACTTGGGCTCACTCCTCTATCCTCCACCAGTGCTAGTAGCCTGAGGATCCAGAGCTTGAATGGCTACTTAAACTCAGAAGTCTACTTATAGACTTTCTATGTCACAAACACCCACAGATATTCCTTCCTTGATTATCAGTCAGTAACCAGTTCATAATTAATTGAACATACATAATTGGTATTTGCTAAGGTAATATAGTAAGAAAAGGTATTTGCTAAGGTAATATAGTAAGAACAGTTGTTATAAGACATCTCTCCCAAAAATCTGAAACTCACTCTACCATCATTTGATATAGAGTCCACAGGAAATGGCATTCAAACTTAGAGATCACCTTTGAAAAAGATGGAACTCAAAACTTCTGTCCTCTTGAAGTACATTGTCCCATTTTATTCATTCACTCATACTTCCATCCATCCACTTATTTGTTTATTTATTTATTCAATTATTCATTTATTTGGTAAGGGATTTCTCTGTAGATGTCAACTAGATTTTTTAATGAATTCTTTGAACCATTTGCAAACTATTGTTACTCAGGATGTCAACTTGTTCTTGATTCCCAATGGAGACATTATACCAGCTATCCTTTGGTTGTTGATCATAAAAGAATACTGATAAGAGTTTAAATCATCTGATTCTCAGAAGTTCAGCATTTCCTCCTTCAGCTAAGGGAACAGGGGGCAGAGAGTGAATGTGAGTCCAAGGTCAATACCAGGGCTTTCTTCCTCGTCAATTTAAGCACTAAAGGGGGCTGCAGGATCAGCGAAGGATTCTACCATGCCTGGCATATGGGGAGGGCTTTCATATAAGTTCCTGACTCCATTCAATTTCAAGACATACCTAGTGGAAAGTTGTTAGTATGTCTAAATTAGGAAAGTCATATTGGGGGAAGGAAATGCATGAGGAAGAAAAGAGCTGGGATTTGGGGAAATATTAACAGTGGGTGAGTATAGACCCTGGTATAATTGGGGTGAAACACAGTGGTTGTGCAAAGAGAGGTGGAAGACACAGGTGCATTGTCTAAGAGAGGATCAGGAAGCACAGAACTGCAGAAAGAGAGAAGCAAACAATTACCTAACAGAGGGCCATGGGCACAGGACTGGAACAGGAGAGAGATAGTTAATTGTCTAACAGAACCATGAGATATAGGGTAGGGGGCGGAGAAAAGCTGCTAACTGACACACATTGTCCATTCATTTATGCCCTGGGAAAAATATCAGTTATTCTACACAAGTTAGATTGTGTATATCATAGTGCTTTGAAAATCAAAGTAGTATACATGAAAAGCATGCTTCACATTCTTGTCCTTTCACTTACCAAGTGTCAGACATTGAGCAAATCATTCCACTTTTCTAATCTCTAATTTTCTAATTTGTTAATGGAAATAATCTTCTCTGACTACATAATGAGATTTTTGTAAAGATAAAATGTTAATATTTGTTAAGTCTTAGATAAATTGTAAAACATTGGATAAAGCCCACTTTTTTGTTACTCATACTTTATGTTTCATCCCGCAAAACTGAGCTGCTCTCTTTGAGATAGGCTTTGTGTATTTAGCAATTAATTGTGGTATCTTGCTGTATATATGGATCCAGATACATGTCTAGTATTCATTAAGGATTATCACAAGATGAAGTTGCCCAATAATACCTCTGCATAGTCTTACCATGGTCCTTCCTCCCTTTCCTAGAAAATCCTATCATTAAACGTTCTTGGATTAGATATAATAGTACAGGTTACTTTCTTAAGAATATTTCTAGTGAAATGTTTGACTGTCTCTTGGGACAGAATGGAGATTATGGTCCTAGCAACTTCCTATTAACTTAGATTTATTTTTCATACTAGAATTTGAGAATATGAATTTTAGGGCTGGAATAGTTTTTAGAGATTATCTAGTTCATTTCTATTATTATAAAGGAGGAAAATAAGTTCTGAAGAAAAAAAAAAAGGAGTGACACAGCTATTTCATTATACAGCCAAAACTATACCTATTTAAAAAGTATTTTCCAGAGAAATTTCCAGAGTATTTTCCAAGAGAAAGAAAGTTAGAGGCCACCAAGAGTACTGTTCTGAAGTACATTTCCTTTTCTACGTGAGTATGTGCTACCCTATCAGCAGAATTATTACCACCCTGGGAAATTCTACTCTACTTCGACACATAACAAGCAAGCCTACAATGGCCCCTGGCCATATCATGGCACGGTTGCAGAAATTGCTAGTTGTATTTTTAACATAGCTGTGATCAAAATCACATGTGATTTTAAACAAAAATAAATTCATTATACTGGATTGTCTCATTGGTGGGATGGTTATTCAGAAGTGGGTCTGCTTTATAACAGAATTAAAAAAAGACTAAGAAAAATTGTTTGAAATTGTAGAAAAATGAATTTTAAGTGAAGGAAATAACATTTATGTGAAAACTGATAAAGGTGAAATAGAGGTGACATCCCATTAAATATATTAAAGTTAAGGTTGTATGACGACCTTAATCTTTGAAGTTTCACATTCTGGAATACTAATACAAGCTTTTCAACATTAAAATAGACTGACTTTTCTGGACATGAAATCTTCATCTCCAAGAATCTACTACCCCACTCCCCACTTAATAGGACTTTTTTTTTTAATTACATGTAAAGATGGTTTCACTTTTATAAGATTTTGAGTTCCATTTCTTTTTTACTCTTGCTCTCTCCCCTTCCCCATTCACAAGATTCCAAATAATCTGATATAGGCTATACATGTACAATCATATTAAACATTTCTATATAAGTCATGATGTGAAAGAAGAATCAGAACAAAAGGGAAAAAAACCATGAGGAAGAAAAAAAAAACCAACAACAACAAAAAACTGAAAGTAGTAGGAAGAAGTAGAAGAGAAAATAGTATGCTTCAACTTGCATTCACAGTTCTTTTTCTGGAAGTGGATAGCATTTTCCATTATGAGTATTTTGGAATTTTCTCAAATCATCATACTATTGAGAAGGGCTAAGTCTATCAAAGATGGTCACTGTACAATGTCACTGTTACTGTGTATAATGTTTTCCTAGTTTTTCTCACTTCACTCAGTATTGGTTTATGTAAGACTTTCTGTCTTTTTTGGAAATCTACCTGCTTATCATTTCTTGTAGAATAGAAATATTCCATTACATCCATATACTATATCATATTTTCCAGTTATTTAGATGTGACTTTATTTGTATGAAAGGTGTTTTATAATTGTCTTCATATGGTTCCTTTGTTTTTCTAAGCAGGTAGACTCTCAAATGTTTTACATTGTCTATAGTTATTGTAAATGGAATTTCTCTGTCTTGTTACCAGGCTTTGTGAGTAGATATATAGAAATTCTGATTATTTATATGGGCTTATTTTATATCCTGCATCTTTGTTAAAGTTCTTAATTATTTCAAGTATTTTTTTAAAAATATTTTCTAGGAGTCTCAAAATATACTGCAAAGAGCAATGGCTTTCTTTCCTTATTTCCTACTCAAATTCCTTTGTTGTTTTTTTTTCTCTTATTGTGAAGGCTGATATTTCTAGTAGAATATTTCTAATAGTAAGCAAAGAAGTACTTAGCACCTTGTTTCAGCTACTTAAGTATTTAGCACCTTGGTTGAGCCCCTTGTGATTTGAAAGTGGGAAGAACTTGCTGATATAACAGGAAGGGTGGGACAGGAAGGAGAAACACCATATATAAGGAAGAGCACAAGCTGGGACTGAGCAGAACTGAGAACATTTATGGAGGCTGACACTCTGTTTGTCTATTCTGCCTGTTTTGATTTGTGTTTGTGATACTTTGTATAGAAGCCCTGGGACCTTACTGGAAACCGTGAAAGAGGATTTTCTTGTTTTTTGTTTATAGAAGTGCTGGAGGAGGGTTTCAGAGGTCCTGGGACTATGCTGATGAATTGTATTGAATTCTTGGACCTTGTTTGTGGGTCTGTATTGATTTCACAGGCAGATAGTGAATTGATGATGGTGCCAGCAATGTGTATGTTTTTTTTGTTTGTTTGTTTGTTTGTTTGTTTGTTTTTTGGCTCTGTTAAACTTTACCATCCCAGAAACAGAAATTGTGAAGGACTTGAAGTGGACTGGACACTATGAGCTTCAATATGGAAGAGGAGCTGGATGAGGAGCTGAGAGCTGCCTGCCTGTGAATCCAGGTGATGATTGGGGAGATTCAGGGAGGAGCTGGACCCATGGAAGAGGAACCATGGAATCTGGGAGCCAGCCTCAAGCCAAGATTTAAAGATCTCTCTTTGGGTACTTAGTGCTGACTGACAAGATCATGATTTACTATGAACTAGGGGTGGGAGAACTTTGTACTTTGTACCTTGTACCTTTTAAGGATAATTGACTTACTGAATTATATCTTTTGTTTAAAACTACATGACCACTTTACTGATAAGTTGTTATGTTATATCATTGTGAATGCTGTATTTTGGTTTCTGTGAATGTTTTGCTTTGGTTTACAGCCGAATAAATAGAGAGTTCACTATACTATGTGATTAGAGCCTTACAGCTATTCACAATAGCAGTCCTCTGGAAAGCTGTTTGTGCTTGGCTTTACAAAATTGAGCAGCAGTGGTGATAATGGACATCTTTTTTTCACCCATGATATTATTGGAAAAAGCCTCTAGCTTATCCCCATTACATATAATGCTTGCAGATGGTTTTAGATAGATACAACTTTTAATTTTAAGGAAAATTCCATTTATTATTATGCTATCTAGAGTTTTTAATAAGAATGGGTGCTATCAAAAAGTTTGTCAAAAGTTTTTGTTTTTGTTTTTTTGCATCTGTTGAGATAATCATGTGAGCTGTTAATTCGGTAATTGATATGGTCAATTATGCTTCCAGTTTTCAAAATATCAAACCAGCCCTACATTCCCAGTATAAGTCCCACCTGGTCATAGTGGTTCATCCTCATGATAGGCATTGTAATTTCTTTGCTAAATATTTTATTTAAAATTTATGCACCAATATTCATTAAGGGAATTGATCTATAATTTTCTTTCTCTATCATGGCTCTTCCTGGTTTAGTTATTAGCTGCATATTTGCATCATTAAAAAAATTGGGAGAACTCCTCATTTTATTCTATTTTTTACAAATATTTTATATAGTATTAGAATTAATTGTTTAATTATGTGATAGAATTCACTTGCATATCTATCTGGCCCTGGTGGTTCTTTTAGGGAGTTCATAGATGGCTTGTTCAATTTCTTTTTCTCAAATGAGATTATCTAAGTATTTTATTTCTTCTGTTAAAGTAGACAATTTGTATTTTGTTGATATTCATTAATTTCACTTAGATTGTCAGATTTATTGGCAGATTGGCAAAATAACTTCTAATTGTTGTTCTAATTTGTTTTTTCCCCTTTCTTTTTATAATCAGATTAGCCAAAGGTAAATCTATTTTATTGTTTTTTTATAAAACCAGCTTTTAGCTCATTAGTTTTCTTAATTTCAGTTTTTTTAATCTCTCCTTTGATTTTCAAAATTTCAAATTTGATATTTAATTGGGGATTTTTAATTTGTTTTTTTTTATCTTTGTTAGTTGCCTGTCTGATTCATTATATCCTCTTTCTCTATTTTACTGATGTAAGCATTTAAAGACAAAAAACTTCCCCTATATCCTATAAATTTTGTCATGCTGTCTCATTATTGTCATTCTCTTAGATGAAGTAATTATTGTTTCTTTGATTTGTTGCATGACCAACTTATTTTTTAGGATAAGATTATCTAATTTCCAATCAAGTTTTAGTCTATCTTTCCATGATCCTTTTCCCACATAATTTTATTGCATCATGACCTCAGAAGGATGCATTTAATATTCTGCCTCTCTTCATTGGATTGTGAGGTTTTATGTCCTAATACATGTTCAAATTTTGCCGAAGTGTCATGTGTTTCTGAGATAAAGGTGTATTCCTTTCTATTCTCATTCAGTTTTTTTTCCCCAAGTTCTATCATATGTAACTTTTTTAAAAAATTCTATTTGCCTTTTTGACTTCTTTCCTGTTTATTTTCTAGTTTGATTTATGTAGTTTTTGGAGGGGAATATGAATCCTCCACTAGTACAGTTTTGCTTTTATTTATTTCTGTAACTCACTTAACTTCTGTAAGAATTTGAATGCTATACCACTTAGTCCATATGTGTTTCATATTGATAACTAATTCATTGTCTCTGGTATTTTTCAGCAAGACCTAGTTTCCTTCCTCATCTCTTTTAATCAGATCTTTTTTTTTTTTTTTGCTTTGTCTGAAAACAGGATTTCTACAACTGCTTTATTTTGCTTCAGTAGAAGCATAATATACATTATGCTTCATTCTTTTTCCCTTACTCTGTGCATGTCCCTCTGTTTCAAATGTGTTTTTTTGTATACAACATATTGTAAGATTCTGGTTTTTAATCTTCGCTGCTTTCTACTTCCATTTTGTGAGAGAATTCATCCAATTCTTATTCACAGTTGTGATTGTTATCTGTATTCTTCTCTTTCTCTTATCCACTCCCATTTATACTTTTTTTCCCTAATTTCACTTTTTTCCCTCCTCCCCACTGTTTTGCTTCTGTCCACTGTTTGTATCAATTGCTTTCCCTTCTATTAGTTGTCCTCTCTTTTCTTTCCCCTTCCCTCTACTTCTTTTTCTTCCTTTCTGACCTCACTTCTAGCAAATGCCTCTAATTTCTTTCTCCTTTCTTCTCTTTCTCCACTGTAGGGTAAGTTAGTTTTCTATAAATTACTGAATTTGTATTTTTATTCACTCTTTGAGTCAAGTCTGGTGAGAATAAGGCTCAAAAAATGCTTGCCTCTCTCCCTTGCCCTCTAATATAATAGGTTTTTGTGTCACTTCATGTGATGTAATTTACCCTTTTTTGTCTTTCTCTTTCCTCCTCTCCCAGTAAAATCCTTTTATTTAACCCTTTAATTTTTTATCATCACATCAAAGTGAATTTATACCCACTTTCTCTGTCTGTGTATATGCCAGCTAACTACCCTAATAAAGACGTAGTTCTTAGGAGTTACAAGTATCATCTTCCCCTGTAGGGATGTAAAGTCCTTAATCTTTTGAAAATCTTGTTTTTTTTTTCTTTTCCTTTTTACCTTTCTATGTTTTTGTTGAATATTTGATTAGAAGATTCTATTCAGCTCTAGTTCTGTTTTTGAACAGAAATGATTGAAAGTCTCCTATTTCATTGAATGTCCATCTTTTCCCTTGCAAGATTATGCTCAATTTTGCTGAGTAGTTAATTTGTGATTAAAATTCAAACTCCTTTGCCTTTCAGAATATCTTATTTGAATCCTTCCAGTCCTGTAATATAGAAATTGATAAGTTCTGTGTTATCCTGACTGTGGTTCCACAAAGTTGTTTTTTTTTTTTTCCTTTCTCGCTGTCTAATGTATTTTCTCCTTGACATTATTATAATTTTGGAATTTGGCTACAATATTACTTGTAGTTTTCATTTGGGGATATTTTTCAGGAGGTGACCAGTTGACTATTTCCATGGCTATTTTACTCCCTGGTTCTAGGATTTCAGGTCAATTTTCCTTCATCATTTCTTGAAATATGCTTTTTTAGTCTTTTTTTTTTTTATAATGCCTTTCAGGTAGTTCTAAAATTCTTAAATTATCTCTCCTCAGATCTATTTTCAGGTCATGTGCTTTTCCAATGGTTTATTTCACATCTTTTTTCCCCATCTTTTGAT
>CM053585.1:55074711-55092008 GCA_028646515.1 Pseudochirops corinnae
GGAGCAAATGGAAGCAAATGGCTTTATGAGAAATCAAGATACTACCAAACAGATCCAAACAAATTAAAAAATAGAAGGCAATGTCAAATATCTCCCTGAAAAAACCACTGACCAGGAAAACAGATTCAGAACAATTTAAAAATTATTGGACTACCTGAAAGCCATGATCAAAATAAGAACTTAGAAAGCATCTTTCAAGAAATTCTCAAGGAAAATTGCCTGGGTATTTTAGAACCAGAAGGCAAAATAGAACTTGAAAGAATTCACTAATAACCTCTTGAAAAAGATCCCCAAAAGAAAACTCCTAGAAATATCATAGCCAGGTTCTGGAACGCCCAGACCAAGGAGAAGGTGTTGCAAGCTGCCAGAAAGAAACAATTTGAATATTGTGGAAACACAATTAGGATAACCCAGGATCTAGCAGCTTCTACATTAAGGGATTGAAGGGCTTGGAATATGGTATTCTGGAGATCAAGGGAGCTAGGATTAAAAGCAAGAATCACCTACCCAGCAAAATTGAGTATAATGTTCCAGGGGGAACTATGGTCATTCAGTGAGATGTAGGACTTTCAAACATTCTTGCTGAAAAAACCAGTACTGAAATGAAAGTTTGACCCTCGAAAACAAGAAGCATGAGAAGATAAACATGGAAAAGAAATCGTAAGGAACTGATCAAAGTTGAACTATTTACATGCCAACATGGAAAAGTGACAATTGTAACTGATGAAACTTTTCTCAGTATGAGGATAGGTGAAGGGAATACAAATGTATATATACATATACATACACACATATCTATATAAGTGGGTTTATATATGCATACAAGCACATATCTGAGTATATGTATATATGAATACATAGATGGCATAAAATCAATTGAATAGGAAGGGACAATATTCGCAAAAGGTGAAATCCTGAGGTGAGAGAGGATTAGATTGAGAGGAGACAGGGAGAGACAGAATGAGATTGAACATCTCATGGAAGAGGCAAAGGATAATTGTTACAAGAGAGGGGAAGAACAGGAAGGCAAAAGTCAACTTTACTCTCACTGAACTTGGCTTAGGGAAGGAATGACATAAAGTCTAAACTGGGTATCTTGCCACCCAGGAGAGTAGGGGGAATGGGGATGAGAGGTGGGATGAAGGAGGGAAGGGCAGGGTGGTGGGGAGGGTTGATGGAAGTGACCACTTCTGTAGAGGGACAGGGACAGAGTAGAGAGTAGAATGGGGTGGGGTGGGATAGGAAGGAGGGAAATGTAAACAGTCTCTCACAATATGCCCACTGTGGATAGGTTCTTCATAATTACACATGTACAGGCTGTATTTGATTGTTCATACTTCTAGTGGGGGTGGGTGACGAGGAAGGAAGAGAAAGAATCTAGAAATTAAAGCTCTTTAATCAAATGTTAAAATATATATATACATATATATATATAGATATAGATATGTAGATACATACAATTATTATTATTAACTACATCCAAATGGAACTTAAGATACACAGACACTGTGGTAGGGACATCCATCCTGCCCTACCGGAAAGTCGGAGGAGTGATGGGGGAGGACATAGGAGAGAATAGATTGGGGGAGGGGTTATGCAGTGGGATGGCTGTTTTGGGGTAGTCAGTAGGGGAAAAATGGAGAGAAAATTTGTAACTCAAAATCTCGTGGAAATGAATGATGTAAACTAAAATACATAAAAGTTAAATACAAAAAAAGGGTATACATGCATACATAAATGCACACACATATATATGCACATGTGTACATACATAACCTGTGACTGTAATTCTTATTCATACCTATCCATATAATTTTAATAAATATGTAGAGAGATTATATATACTTCTACATATACACATATACACATGTACCTGCACACGTACCCTTGTGTACTCATAGATGTATACTCATTTCCATATCCATGTATTTGTGTGTGTGTATGTGTGTGTGTATATTCCACTACTACTGTCACATGGAAGTAGCACCCTAAGGTAGAATTGGTGTCGGATGCAAGATGATTTTGAATTCTTCTTCTGACATTGCCTATTCATTAACAAGGCCTGTCACTTAACCTCTCTGGTCTTCAGTTTCCACATCCTTAAAATGGGAATAATAGTAGCAATAGGATTCACAGAGTTTCAGTAAGGATTAAATGAGAAATATGTTTAAAAATTTTGTAAACATTAAATTACCATACAATATAAATGTCAGTTATTTTTATAGACACATAGATATAGTACAATATAAACTTATCATAGTATTATGGTCAATTGAAGCAGAAAGAGAATATTAAAACATATTGGATTATTGAACAAGAATATTCAAATCATTTTCAAGTAACTTGGATTAACCCCTTCCTCATTTTTCTTTTCCCCAGAAAAGTCCTGTTATACAATTAGAAACAATGACCCTTGTCTGATACAGATACAAGGCAGAGATGAGGATAATTAATTGGGACCTGGCCATTACAAAATATTTGGGAAGGTTTGTGATGGAAAAATCTTCTCAGTAAATTACATTATAATTATGTGAGGACAACAGAATCTATTTCACTGCCTGAAGGGAGCTTGAAATAAAGATTCAGTACAACTTTATTCTTCATGAGCTTCTCATAGAGTCTTCAAAAACATTATTGCCATTGTCACCAACTGAGCAAAAGTGATATATTGAAGAAAACTACAAATCCAATTTCCTAGACTAGTTTCCTAGATAAAATGTCAAAACTATATATTTGGATCCTTTAAAACAGCCTGCCACATGAAAAATGAGGATTAATGGCTGAAAGGTGTGGGAAAGAAATTGGGTTACAGTGCAAAATTAGAAAAAAAAAAGTAGGCATTTGAGGGACTTTTGGTTTAGATAATATGATTAAATTAGTTAAATTAATTGAATTAGTTAAAAGAATTGAGGTTCTTCATCTCAGTGTGCTATATTAGAAAGGAATATCTGTTTGGTTTCTAATGACTGAGTTATAATTCTAGCTCTGCCCCCTTACTACTTATGTAATTTAGGGTAAGTTGCTTACCTTTGTGGAGCTCCATTTTCCTCACCTATAAAATGAAGTGGCCAAGCTACAATTTCTCTGAAGTCTCCTCCCACTTTACATCTATCTTCCTTTGATCCTTGCCTTTGTGACTTTGGACACAGATATCAATCATCACAGATACTCTTCAGGTAACACTTTAAGTATAAGTTTTAGTTTTGATCACTGTGCCTCTTTAGTCCTCATTTTATTCATCTGTCAATTGCAGACTTTAGTCCAAATAATATCTAAGATCCCTTCCAGTCTCTAGAGTTCATGAATTTTGCTGCCTGACCATCCCCATCCAAACAAATCCTTTAACCAGGATAGTTCCATCACTAACATCTGTTTTCCATTTTAGAATCTTGTCACTCATTTTGTGAATAGCGAGCAACCTAGGAAGCTGTATCAAGAAGGTTATTCCATATTTTGAAAGACCACAAAGAATGTAACACCAATGTGTCATCAAGATACAATACAAAATTTATATAGCAATAAGACCATATGATACAAATCATATAGTGTGAAAGCTGATTATGCTCAATTTGACTTTTAGCATCTGGAAGCATTGAGATTTCTTTTATCCTTCATTACATGAAGCCTTACCCCAAGAATATCTATCTCCTTGGGAATGGGGAATGTCATCACCCACCCACAGGGGCCCAGGGATATAATGTCAATTCTGTGCAGAACAGACTATGATGAGAAGATCATTTATTTTCATCACTGCTTTAAGCATTCCAGATGCTGGACATTCCCTTAGATGCTTTTTCAAGTAGGTTTTGCACTGAGTCTCCAAGAATTCTTTAGGGCCTACTGGATGCAAAGCATCCAGAAAAAGAGAAAGTCAATATTGCTTTATTTTTTTTTAATTTAAAACTGTTCCATTTTCTCTTCTCTCCTTCACTTTACTAATTCTTGAACTTTGGGGCTCATAATATCTATCTTGCATTATCTATAAAGCACTGAGACACTCAGGTTGAAGTTAAAGGTCGGATTCCATTGTAAGCAATTGCGATGAGACATCAAAATTTCTTTGTTGCATTCTTAGAATAATTAAATGTGCTTTAGAACTAAAGTCAAGATCCTGGATTTCAATATAACCCCATGCCCCTTTATGGTTAAAAACAAATAAGTAGCTTACACATTAGAGTACAAGTCAGGTTAAAAAAAAATCATTTTATTATTATTACAACCATTGCTGGAAAAATCACCAGTTAGTTCGCTGAAAATATTTCTCAAGCAAGTAGGCAAAGAATGATAAAAATTATATGTTAATATTTGTAACAAATGAAGAAGAAAAACAAAGGCATTTAGGCTAGATTGCAAGTTGTCTGAAGCTGACTCTGAAAGTAAACAGTCCAGCTTACTATTTTCAAGGAGACAAGAGGGGTTCAATAATATTATCTTGGCTTTACAAGGAGACATCAGCAGGTACTAGCTGTTTGGCCTTGAGAATGCAGAATGGGGTGCACAGGCAGAAAACTGTACTTGAATATTCAGTCTATCAGAAATGGAGTCCCTTGTGTTGAGGGAAAGAATATAGCACCTAACAAATGCTAGGCACAATTTTGCAATTGGCATCTCATTTGATGGGCACAGTAACCCTTTGAGGTGTTATGGTTTTCTCCATTTTATAGTTGAGGCACCTCTGATAAACAGAGGTTAAATGACTTGCCTAAAGTCTTATAGACAGTAAGTCTATGAAGTTAGATTTGAACTAAGGTCTCCTTCACTCCAAACCCAGTGCTCTATCTAATGTGTCACCGGCTGACTCTAAGACAATGAGGTACTATGAAATCTATTTGTGCCACCAAATTTCTGATACCGACAATTGACATAACATTGGTACAGACATTTCTTGCCTTTGAATTTCAATTTCATAGCTGTAAACTAAAGATAATGACTTGTTTTCTGGGCTAATGGAGCAATAACAAAGAGATTCAGATCTTCTAATTTAAAAACCTGGTAGTATCCCCCTCAAATCTGTTTCCTTACATTTAAAGAAAATTGAGAATTTGTCCTCTTTCATCATTCTTCCTCTTACCCCTTTCCAAGAGAGAAAACAGGAATAATAAACTAAATTTGAACCTTCCAGAATTTTCTTTCTTTTTTTCTCACTTACCCACACACTTACTCTCACACTTATATTGAAATTAGGATTTGCTAGGAGATATTGTCAAGGGCACTGAGAGAAGTAAAACTTTTTGAATTTTAGAGACAGAGACTAGGAAAGGTATCTTTTTTTTTTTTTTAGGAAAGTTATCTTGATAGAATGGGTAGCTTACTGAACTTATGAATAAGGAATCAATACAATAGATCCCATCAATAACAAAGCCTTTTTTTTTATGAGGGAAAGCAATTGGGCTCAATGACTTGCCCAAGGTCCCATGGCTAGTAAGTCTCATCAAATGTCTGAGACCAGATTTGAACTCAGGTGCTCCTGACTCCAGAGCTGGTGTTCTATTCACTACACCACCTAGATGTCCCCAAAAAGTGATTATTTAACAACTACTATATACCAAGGATTTGGTTATGAATCAAAAATATGAAGGAAAAAAAGTAAATTTTTAAAAATTCCCTGCTTTCACATAATCTACAATCATTGTGGAAATAGCATACATTCATACAAGTATATGTTTAAAAAATGCATATAAATTATATCCTGGAAAAAAAAATGAGGGAGAGCTACTGATAACTGGGGAGGGTCAGAGAAAGCTTCATGTATAATGTGGTACTTGAACTGAGTGTTGAAAAAAATTAGGAATTTTAAGAGAAGAAGAGGAGAGAATTCTTTGTATGCATCAGAGACAGTCTTTGAAGAGCCAAGGGGATAGGTGATGCAATGTTGTGGGTAAGCAATGATAAAAAAAAGAGTCAGTTTCACTAACTGTAGGATATGTGAGTAAGAGGAATGTATTAGCTTATTTGGGGCCAGGTTGTGATGGGCTTTAAATGTCAAAGTAGTTTATGTTTGATTACAAAGGGAATGGGAAACAACTAGGTGCTTATTGAGCAGAGGGAAAACAGGATCAGAACTGAACTTTAGAAAAATCACTTTACAACTATGTGGAAGATGGAAGAGATAGGGGAGAAACTTGTGTCAGTGAGACCAATTGATGTTTTATTACAAAGCCTAAAGGAGAGAGATCAAAAGAAGATAAAAGGATTAACATGCTTGCTCTAATATTTATTAGCTTGGTGACTATGAAAGTTATGTAACAATTATTGTTTAATTATTATATAACAATTATTAAATTAAAATCACCTCATGATATAACATTATTGTTATTCTATGATAGTATAATTCATATAATAATAATATTACATAATTTAATAGGATAATTTATTATATATTTTCTTAATGTATTCCTTTCCTGGATTCCTCATATCCATCTCAAATTTGAGGTCCCACCCTCAAACTTGCTCATGTCTATTGACAACTTTACCTTCCTTCTAGTCACCCAGGCTCACAAACCTGAAGTCCTCCATGCTTCTTGCCTGTCCCTTCATAGATCAGTTACTAAGTCTTGTCAATCATACCTCAATAAAATATCTTGAATCTTTTCCCTTCCTTCTACTTACTAAGTTTCTACCCTGAATTCCTTCACTCCTCTTTCCTAGATTCTTTCCATAGTGTTGTGGGAATCTGAAGATCTTCCCTGGTCCTAGGCCCTTTGATAGGCTTAAGTGGCTCTGAGAGCCTTCCCTGATTTGAAAGTATGCTCTGCCCCCTAATAGGCTGAATGTGGTCACATGGAGCCTGTGGCAGGAGGCTTGTTCTTCAGGAATACCCATGCCTTTTTACTTTGTGATTGGGCAGTGGGTCAAGATGATACTCTGGGCAGCTTTTGAGCCCCCTGGCTTTGAAAAACCCAGATGTTGGTGCTTTCCTCTCTGGTAACTGAATAAGTATGGATGTAATGGTCAGATGATTGGAAGCCCATCTGCTGATCTGTTTGTTTGTCTGCTTGTAACTTGTGTTTGTATTCTCTAGAGTTCATGCTGCTTACTTTTCCTCCTGAACTAGGTAAATGATATATGTTTGATTGATTTAAGTAAGATCGTTAACCTGTTTTGAGTTGCTTTCTTTTAGAAAAGCAAATCTAAGAACCTGTGCTAGCAGCCACCCTGGATATGCTAGGGTGCTTGCTGATAAAAGTAGCTGCTGAATTTGTCCCCTTCCTCACATTTCTCTCTTCTCCAATGCTTCTTTCACACAATTGATCATAATATCCATGCCTATGGGAAAAAAAATCTTCTGTAACTTCCTACTTCTTCTAGGCAAAATATAAAAATATAGACTTTAGTTTAATATTTATATGTCTCCAGAATCTGACTTCTACCTACTTTTTCTGTCTTGTTTAACTTACTTCCTTTTTTGTGTTCCCTATTTCAGTAAAATCATTCTATTACCTCTTCTGCACAAATTAAAATCCATTTCTTTTTTATTTTTTCCCATGCCCCTGCACAGGTTGTTCTCTTTATCTGGGACACTCTTGCTCCTTACCTTCTTTCAAATCAATAGTATACATCAAAGCAAATCTCAGTAGCCATTTCCTCCACATTCACTGGATTTCTTGAGTCTTTCAACTGTTAGCTCTACCTTCCTTTTGGAATGGTCAGTTCTGATTGCGCTACCTCACCTATAGTGGGTGCTTAAAACACATTTGTTGAATTTAATTAAATCATAATGAATTGCTGCTGCCCTTGAATCATATCTCCATTGTCTGGCCTCACTGATATCTAATGGCAAAGGTTTCTTTTTTCAAGTGACAATGTCTAAGTAATTTTCAGTAATTAATGATTGATTGTCCTTTAGCCAATTAATTGATATTTTAACGTCTCTTTGGGAAAGCTGATCAAATTTCATTTTTTTGTTAGTATTATTTTGTCACCTGCTAAAATATACCCAGAATACCAACAGTTATAGGAATCATCATGGGTTCTTGAATGCTGTGCTTGTAGAATACCAGTGTTCTCTGATCAAAGGTTTTATATATAGGCTTTGTGATGGACTGTATTTCTGCCAGAATAGCACATTATTGTGGTTATAGAGGGAGAATGCATTCACTTTTAGCCATGTAGGTAAATATAATTTATTTGCTTCTGCATTTTAGATCATTATGTGGACATTAGGAACTCTTCAATGTTATCACAGATGGAAACTTATTAAATTCCCTAAAGAGATCATAATTTTTTCATATAAAGTCTCAAAACACCAACTTTAAGAATGAAAGGGTTATGCTAATAATGATTAAAGATGCAGTTAAATTGGGATAAATGTTTCAAGACAATAAAAAACTAAAAGAATCTAAACAGCTCTGAATTGCACTACTGTCTAGGGAAATCTGTGAATTAAGTATAGATCATCATCTCATAGTAACCTTTGATAGTTCTCATTAAAATTGCTGCAGCAGAATCTGTTAAAGGTCTCTAGAGAGATATTATGTGTAAATGCAGAAATTAAAAAATGAATATTGAATGATCCTATTGAGAAATTAAGGCCATTCAATTGTGTTAATGGTGGTAGAATATCAGATCTATGTTTTTCATCTGTTCCCCTAAAAAAAAAAGTTGTCTGCATATAATTTACAAATTTAATGAAGCATAATTCAAAAAGTGCCTCTTTTGCATAATAATTGGTACTAAAAGTTTGCTTTTAAAAAACATTATATATAAGTAAAATTAACTCCTTGTATACCTGAGTGTTCAGTAAGCAATTACCATATATGAATTAAACAGTACTATTCATTACAAGAAGAATGTCTTTTTTTTTCTCTTTTTTTCCACCACAAATAGCTGGGTATCATCTAATATAACTTGGTTGACGTCACAAAGATATATACGCTTATCAAATCATTCACACTAAAATAGCCTCTTCAATCAAAGGGAAAATAATATATACTTGGTGGGGGGGGAGGGTATTTTGTTTTATTTTTACTTCATGTTTTTTTTTCCAATATACCTATAGATGCTTAGGTTTCTGAGGGAAAAAACAAACAATCACACACACACACACAAACAAACAAACCCATAAGCATTTGTCTGGTCTCTGAATTTTAGAGAGAAAGAAATTGATGCCTAGGAAATGCTAGGAGACACTGACAAAATTCCAAAACAATAAATAAATAAAATAAAATTCAGAAGTCTTCATCAAATGCCATGAATTGTGCCGAAAATAAAAAGATCACATAAGCTTTAATTAGAAGTTCAACTTCAGCTACCTTCTACCTTGACCTTATCAAGTCATTTAATTTTTCTAAGATCAGATTTCTTCATTTGTTAAATGTGGGTAAATGAGAAAGTATATGGAGTACTTTGTAACTTTAAATTACTATATGTAAAAATAGCAGATTAAAATAAGAGTCACTTGAGTGAAAGGATTCTGTATTTGAAATCATAGTGTTGGTTGGTTGGCTGTTGTCCTTCATTCTCATAAAGGAACAAAATGACATCTCTGTACTGAAGTCAAGTTTCTATGCGTTCTCCTGTGGTTGGTCAAACCAATATGAGCTTGGAACACTCTACTACAGGTCGGACACAAATAGCCCACATGAGCATTTGGAGTGGATACTCTAAATTTGTACATCCTGCATTTCCTTTGAGCTGTTTCAATTCTGCTTTGCTCATAAAGAACGGCACCTTCTCTGATGTGGGCACAACATGCTGAGTGGTCTTGTGCCAGTGTCTCCCACAATCAATTCCAGAGTTCTTCAGAGAGAACTTGAGAATGTCCCTGTATTGCTTCTGACTAACATGTGAATGCTTACCCTGTGTGAGTTCTCCACAAAACAGGCTTTTCAGCAAGCGTACATTTTGCATTCAAACAACAGGGCCAGTCTATTTATTCAGTGTACTTTTTTTCCCTATTTAGTCAACTGTATTTTAAAGAAATTGTTTAATTGTTATTCTACCTCTCTTATTTGGTTTTTAAAATCCTTCTTGAGCTCTTCAAAGAAGGCCTTTTGGGCTTGATACCAATTCATATCCCCCTTGGAAGTTTTGGATATGTGTACAGTGACTATGATACACTCTCTTGGTTTTTTTATTTTCCCTGTCACCAAGATATTTCTCTATGGTTATTGTTTTTCTGTGATTCTTCTTGCTCATGCTGTTTGTCTTTTTTCTGGCTTTTAAATTTGATGCTTCTGGGACCCAGGGGGCACTGTCCCAACCTTCCTGTGCTCAGGGCTAGGGGGCCTGCTTATTACTTTTCTGTGCTCAGGCCTCGGGTGCTGACAGCCTGATATTGTAGTGGTTTGGTAGTTTACCTGGTGGTGAGATGGAGCATGTGATGGTGGCTGGTTTGTGCCTAATGTTGGCACTTGCCTGCTCGACCACCCTGGGGCTCAGGATCTCTCACTGATTTGCTGAGGTGGGGCTTGCTGCTGGCTTACTGAGATGCCTTCACATCCTGTATTGGTCCCCTTCAGCCACAGCAAGAGAGACCTTTTTCATTAATCCTTCTAACCTCATTAGCCAGTTTTCTCCTGGCTCCACTATTACGGGGTTTTTTCTTGGGACAATATTTTCTGGGTTTTCAAAGTCTATAAGGCAGAGTGAGAGGGACTTAAGAGTGAGAGAGACTTACTTCTTACGCCATCATCCTGACTCCTGGAAGACAAGACTTACCATATTACTTGTCTGACAAAAAGGAGAATCAACACTTCTCCAGACTGAACTGAGCAAACACAATGAGCAGAAATGCACTCATTAGCCCAAATTTGGAAATTTATTTTAAATGACTGATTAGATCTTGGCCTGGGTAAATATCTTCCTTAAGATTTCCTTCATTGGTTGATTCCTAGATGAGGAAATTGAAAAGGGGTAAAGCCTTGATCCTAATACAATAATTAGCCATTAAATACAAGAGAGAAACAATCCTTTCTTTCACTCTTAAATCATACATAGATTGAACACCTTGGTTTGAGTTTCAAAAAAATGCATGGTGGTATTTTTTATTTAAGGAAAGCAAGTTAAGATGAATAACTTTATATTTTTGTCATGGTTTTAAAAGAGTTAGAGTGCCTCGTGACTAATTTGGGGAACCAATATAATTAAAACTGGTCACTAAAATGTAGGTAATTGGAGGAGCTCCTATATGGTGAAATATTCTAAAAGTGGCAGATTAGAAAGCACAGGACTTGTAATAATCCAAAGTGACTTTGATATTGACTACATATATGACCTTCAGTCAGGTCATTTCCCCACTTTGAACCTCAACTTTCACATGCTAAAAGCAAAGTGGTAAGATTAGAACAGATTGTCTTCAAGGATTCTTCCATCTCTGATGGTCTCTGTTCACAAATCATAAACTTACAGCTATGTTCTCATTTCCCTAATTTTATAGATGAGGAAACTGAGACCCAAAGATAATAATTTATTTGCCCAAGGTCACATGAGTAAAAAATGCCAAAGCCCCTTCCAACTCTAAATGTTAGGATTTGAGAAGTTATACTTTAGAGCACTCTGTTCCTTAGCATTGGAATATTTCAATAAATGATTTTTTTTAATCTGTCATATTTTTTATGGAACTAATTCAGTTGTTCAAATAAAAGAGAGGAATTATTCTGAACACATCTAAAATCTTCTCAAGACAATGACCTTAAGACAATGTCTCAAGACATCTTTTAGTTTTGTCTGACTCTTAGTAACTCCTTTTTCATTTTTTTTGGCAGAGACACTGGAGTTGTTTGCCATTTTCTTCTCAAACTCATTTTACAGATAAGGAAACTGAGGCAAACAGGATTACATTACTTGCTCAGGGTCATACAGCTAGTAAGTGTCTGAGGCTGGATTTGAACTTATGCCTTCTTGACTCCAGATCCAACACTCCACCTAGCTACTCTGGTTGCCCACTCCTTCATTATCTTCATTATCTTTGTTTCCTCCTTGAGAACATTTAAAGGGGAAAACATGACCATGAAATAGGAAGTGATTATTTGGGGCCAATAGCAATGGCCCCAAATGTTCAAACAAAAAAAGCATATATGAAGTGTGTGATAACATTTAAGACAATATCCTATGAGTTATAAATACTAAATGAAAAGATATCCCTGGCCTACAGGAACTTACTTTTTCCTGTAATGCAATATCTGCATGTGAATGTGTGTGTGAGAGAGACAGAGAAAGAGGCAGAGACAGAGAGACAGAGTCAGAGAGAGACAGACACAGAGACAATGAGCAAGACAGAAATTTAAAAAACAGAAAAAGATAAAGTGGTAGAGACAATGAGTCAGAGAGATAGAGACATACAGAGAGATGATTGCTAACATTATTTTAACGGTGCCAGGTCTGATTGCTTATTTTTTGGTTTGTTACTTTTTAATAACAAAAAGTGCCTATGGTTTAGACCCAACTTACCTAGCTTAATGGGGCCAATACTATTTTGAATTTGTTACTTTTGCTTCCCACTCTAAAACAAGTTTACTGATATATAAACATTTTTGTTTTTGGAGGGAGAAATTGTTTACGCTGTTGGCAAGAATCATTTTTTCGAGATTGTTTTTTTCTGTTCTATGTTTCTCTTAGTTTGATATTTTTAAATAATTATAGCATTGATCTGGACAGAATTTGCTACTTAATAAACAGAATCTTCATCTACTTGAAGGGCTGTCATGTGGGAAAGATTTCAGTTGCTTAGCTCTAGAAAACAGAACAGAAAGTAAAGAGTAGAAATCAGAGAAAAGCATGTTTGGAGATGATTAAAAAAACAAAATAAAGAAGTAAACAAAAAATGCTTCCTTTAACAAAAAAAAATAGGAATGGGTTTCTTAGGGGAAGGGGATCATAAAGATCCTGTTAAAAAGTAGTACTGGGTGGCCCTTCTTACTCAGTCATCCTGTGATTGAGACTTTTGCTTGACAGAAAACCATAAAATGGAAACAACGTGTCTCACCCTAAGTAATTGAATGGCATTGTGACTAAAAAGCTGGTAACCTTGGATTTGACAATCAACCTCTCTGTGCCTTAATTCCCCCCTATGCAAAATGAGGTTGATTAAGTGTCCTCCATGTGGCTCTCCCTAGGCACTGTGATAGCAAAAGCAATCTGAATACATCACCCAGCATTAAGCAGTCAATTCTTTGGTGAATAATATGGACAGTAGAAAAGTTTGATTAAAGAGTGTACTCAGATGACACTCCTGTTGTTGCAGAGAGTTTAACAGAGGATGCTGAGGCCTGACTGCAACCCACTGATTTTCAAAATTACTAATTTATTAAAAGTTCTGTCTTAGAAACAGGGTATATAATACAGCCATTGTTCTTCCTTTCACCCCTGATTTTTGAGCCAAATCTCCAATGAAGAGATGTTTCATTTGCTTCTAATGCAGATTCATTTTCTTTTCTTTTCTTTTTTTTTTTGTGATAAAAGACCAAATGACCTTTTAGGTGTTACTTACAAAGATAATCTATTTGTGAGGGAAGTCTTTGTTCAGAGAGATCCCCTTGAAAGAGCCCCAGAGGCCTCTGGGAAATATTTCAAGCATGTGGGAGGAAGAAGGGACTAGAGTCAAAGGACTGGCAAGTTCATTTTATTCTTTTAAGAAAAAAAATCATTTAAAGAGGCAGAGTTTCAAGAAGAACATTCTCCTACCTAGTTAACAATGAATTCAACTTAATACCACAGTTACAATGATACTTGGATTCAAAGTATCACTTACATGATTAATGTTACTAAGCTAGAGAAAGTTCTGAAATATATATTAAAAGAATAGCATCAAGGACCTGAGTTATTTACTGGCAGCAAGTTTAATGAAACCATAGTAATAGCTCCTGCCATTTGGATCAGTGGTCAGCAATTGATGGAGTGTTTAAGAGCAAAACCTTGAGACTTCCTGGGTTCATAGCCTGGCAAACGTTAGAATGCTCTGCAACACTGCGCAATAAGAAACTTTCCTTTAAGGAGTCTTTGTGCATACCCCAGCTAATACAAGAAGGCATTGTGGTCGAATGGTAAGCATGTTGCACTACAAGTCAGAAGATCTTGGCTCTGATCCAACTATATGAAATTGAACAAGTTTCTTAAACTCTCCAGAACTTTACTTTCTTCAAATGTAAAATGGTGGAGGTTAGACAAGATGATCATCAAGCTCCCTTCAAGCTCTTTGTCTGGGATGCTGTAATTTTAGGTAATAAAAGCAATTACCCTGGATATCCACTGCAAAGGAAGATTTCCAAACCACTTCAGTTTTCTCAGTATAAATATTGAACTGGAAGGGATCTTCAGATACATAATGTTCCAACATATAATTTTAAGGCCAGAAGGAACATTAAAATGCTAAAAAACAAGGATAATTGAATGATATTCATGGTCTGTTAGAGTTGGGAGATGTCAAAAAGGTGCCAAAAAGAAAGTTTCTTGTCTGAAGTCACACAACCAACAAGCATCAGAGTCAAAATCAGAAGTCATGCTCTATCATAACATTTTCCTTATAGAGGGGAAAAAAAAAAAGATTTCTTTTTATGCTCAGGACAGAAAGACACTTCAACAAAGGGTTAAAGTGGAAGAGAACACTGAAGAAAACTGCTACAACTGCTTAACCTTTCATAGACTTTCTTACTCACATGGCTTTTTCTTCACAAAATTTAGGATGGATGGGTGGGGGTTGGGATGGGAGGGAATCTGTGTCCAAAACCACATAGTAGATTCTTGGAAGGCAAAGGACTGGTGTCACAGAAACAATCTGAAAAGCATAATACTTTACAGAAATTCAGATTAGGATGAATTAATGGATCAAAAAACATGCATTATACGCTTACTGTATGTCAAACACTGTGATAATTCAAGGTGATAAATACACAAAAGTAACATAGCCTCTTCCCTCAAGGAGCAGGTAGCAAAAATATGGAAATAGTGACAATGTTGGTAGACTTTGGTTCAGAATGTTATAGGGATGGTGAATGGGGCCATAGGACTTCTTCCAGCATATACCTCTTTTAGTAAAATTTCGCATGCCTCTTCTAATAAAAATGGTAGAGTAGTTTTGATAGTGATTCCAGAACTGGAGTGGAGAGAGATGTAAGAGGAAACTATGAAAAGTTTATTGAGTCTATCAAGAAGGTGGGAGACGAATATAGGGTGAAGTACTACGTAGATATAGACTACCTGAGATAGGGAGGAGATGATACTATCAAGAACCAGGATGGCAGAAAGTAGGAACTGGAACAAGCATTTTTTAAGCACTACGTAATAGGTTTAATTAGGCACTGTGCTAAAGGCTCTAAAACAGCAGTTCTCAACCTGTGGATCACAACCCCTTTGGGGGTCGAACGACCCTTTCACAGGGGTCATAGGGGTCATGTAAGACCATCAGAAAACACTTATTTGATGGTCTTAGGAACCAAGACGCCACTGCTCTATCTGTCTCCAGGCGGGCCCAGCCACATGGGAGTATTAAAGGGTAGCGGCATTAGGAAGGTTGAGAATCACTGCTCTAAAACATCTAATTTGATCCTCACAACAAACCTGCAAGTAACTTCCATTATTACTGCCATTTTTCACTTGAGGAAACTGAGGCAGAGGTCAAGTGCTTTGCCCAGAGTCACAAAGATAATAAGTGTTAAGGCTGGGTTTGAATTCAGATCTTCTTGACTCTAGGCTCTATCCATGGCATCTCCTCATTGCCCTGAGAGAGTAGGATCTATGGGTTGAAGTTCAGAAGGTGAAAGAATAAAAACCTTCAGAGCATGCAATCTTTGGTTTTCAACAAAGCTAAGTATAATATGATTAGGAAGTATTTACTACCAATGAGGTCAGTCTTTCTCTAGGACAATGATTCCTCCTCTATAAAATTAAGGCCACGCACAAAGGTATTCCTCACACCCCTTTAAACCCAAATATCTTGTGATAATTATATATAATTATCTAGTACAATGGTTTCTATGAGAGATACAAAGATGAATCAAACAAAACCTCAAACTTCATGGAATTCAAGTTTAGTAGTGCCATCTAATGCTAAACTTAATGATAAATTTTTTTCTAAAGTTTTTTTTTTTGTTTTGATTTTGACAACACATTCAACAGACTGACAGTGACAGTGAAATATGTGACAATTCTAGAAAGGATAAATATGTGTTTCATCACCATTATTTTTTTTTTTTGCTGAATCAATTTCATCCCTTCATTTTATCTGAAATCAGCTGCAATTTTAAAATTCGTATGACTGTGTTTATTGTTCGTATTATTTTCCAGGTTATGTGGGGTTTTTTATTCTTTGTCAAAATTTCAAGTTTCTCTGAATCTCTCATATTCATAAGTACTGACACTTTGTACTCACTCTCGCAGAATAAGTTTGCATAAAGGTCCGCTCTAAGTGTTCTATGGAATCCTTGAGGAAATGCAGATAATTCTTCTTTCATGATATGAAATGAAGACAACCCTCCAATAGACTTTCTCTAATATTAATTAGTATCTCCTTTAAATAATTGATATCCTCTAGTGAATAAAATCTAATGATTTTAGCCAATTAACATCAATAAATTTTTGCAAATGGATATTTATCAAGATGATATAGTAAGAACAGAAGTTGCAGAACATTTCTCTCCCCAATTCCTGGCAGCAAAATCTCCCCCTTTGTTATTGAGGGGCCTGGGCTCACTCTTAAAGCAGTTGCTTAAAAAACATGGGGGCTGGGTCTGTAGTCATGAAAACATATCTAAAATTCAAATCTGCCCTCAGAAACTAAGTAGCTGTGTGACTCCCCCAAAAAATAGCTTAAACCAGTTTGCTTGTTTCCTCATCTTCAAAAAGAAATAATTATTAAGGGAAATGGCAAACCAAGTCAGTACCAAGGAAAACCCAGACCTCTACCAAGTTTGCTAGTTTATTCCTGAATGTGTTATCACCAATGTCTGACTGACATTCTCTTTTGACTCTCTTTGATACTCTAATATATTGAGTCAAACAGGCCGTACAGGGTAACAGCCAAGACTTCATCCAACAACACAACATATTTCCTTGTATTCTACTCTAGTGGGATCATGTTGGCAGTAAAAATTCATAATTCTACAGATTATATAACCATTGAAACTCACTCCATCAGCAGACACAACAGTCTCTACTTCACTGATAGGAGGAAAAGGAAAAAAAAATAAATTCCTTACAAAGCCAGTATTTAAGAGGACTCAGAATGCTCACAGCCCAACCATTTTCTTTTCTTTTATTTTTCTTTTAAATGACTTGTTTATTTACTTTTAATTTACAAGATTCGGTTCCACATTCATCTGAGTTTCAGATTTTCTCCCCTCCTTAACCCCCCCCCCCCCACA